>JAYESD010000008.1:163757606-164142703 GCA_036927565.1 Tuctoria greenei | reverse complement strand
AGAAATATTTCTATAGAAGAATGGGAGAGGCTGTGCTGCATGACAGTGAATAAGTTCACAGCTGAGATAAGGGAATATGGTAGAGAAACTAGAGGAGCCAATCAATGAATAATTTGTGCCATTCCTTGTTACCACATTTGTTGTTTCTAAGTAGCCCTTTTCTCAAATGACAGGTGATATCATTTCTAGAGGTGGTATCTTGAGTATCTTGCAAGCATTGTAACATACCTCATATTTAGTATTTTCATTTTCCACAATTGTTTTGTGTTGGCACACCCTTACTATCTGCTGGATTCGTCTCAGCAATTGAAAAACTTCTGGATGGGTGTGACAGCAAATATGCTACAGGTGAAGTCCAACTGGTTAGTGTTCTAAACTCGGGGTTTGTTCTTTACGCATACTGTTTCTGTCCACGCAAGTCATCTCGGAGCAGAAGAGCTTTGCTGAAATAAATACTAAGATTAGTAATTTTTTATTTGCCATTAAAAAGGGCATACTAAGTACCAAAGGCTTCCACACATTGTGGGGTCTGGGGACATCTAAATGGTATAGAAGGGATGGAAAACCTAAAACCAATGGTGAATAAGGGAAGTGCACATCTGGATGGCGAATAAGGGAAAATATAAGTTTTGATGGAATTAGCTCTATTAAGATAACCAATGTTTATTTTCATATGGTTTTCTGCACACTACATGCTTTTAGGCTACACATCTTACTTGTTTCTAACAAGTTCCTGCTAGGCTAGTTACATTGTATACATATTTTTAAAAGCCATGAATACATGATACAGGTACTTCTGTACTTGATGATCAACTTGAAGACGTGAAACTTGGGAAGTCTAGAAGCAGAGGAACTCCAAGATCTTTATGGGCATCACCCCAACCATCCTAAGATTTTTTTAGATAATAGAATTAAACCCGACCTTCCCCTCATACGAGGTTATGGCCAACAGTACATTCATTCTTACAATCCAGTAAATAACAAAGTAAAATGGAGCTCCATAGTTTGTTACAACCCAACACATTTTATTCAACAGCTATTCTGTAGCTAAAACTTATCTTTAAGCGTGTATTTACCTAACTAAGCATCTTCCCAAAATCTTATACTCTCCCCATTGTTTACATTGAATTTTCCAAAACTTAAGAATATGTCTTTAACTTTCATCAAACTGGACCAAAAATAAGAGTCACCCGGTTTCTTTTGTACTTGTCCTAACGTTTTATTTTTAATGTATTTCCTTTTCAGTAACTTCTGCCATACTCCATCCAGGTTTAACAGTTTAAAAAGCCACTTGCTAAGTAGACACTGATTTTGGACTTTAATATTTAATATACCTAGACCACCCTGTTCTTTTGGTTGGCAAACTATACTCTATTTTGCAAGTCTATATTTTCTCTTGTGACTGTCACTCTGCCAATAAAATCTAGATCTGTAATAATCTAACTTCTCCAACACCCCTCTAGGAACCTCAAAAAACGACATCATGAACATAATTAAGTTTGTTAATACTGAATTAATCAGCACTAGGCGACCTCCCACCGATAAGTGTTTTCCCTTCCAGCTACTCAATTTCTTCTCGAATTTCTCCTCAATCACTTTCCAATCACTATATTCAACTTTATATAATGCATTGGTATCCCTAAATACTTATACGGGTATGCCCCTGGTTTACAACCAAATAAACTAGAGTACTATTGTTGTACCAATTTTGCTCCCCCGAAGCAAAATAATTCACTTTTGTGAAAATTAATTTTTAACCCGGATAGTTTTTCGAAGACACAAAGAACCAGTTTCAGATTTTTTGCTTTTTCCAGATCATGGTCCATGAAGATGACCGTATCGTTCGCATATTGTAGGATCGATATACCATCCTCAACAAGATGCGGGACTACTCCTGAGATCAAACCATTCTCCTTTGCTCTATTTATCATTATAGCTAGCATATCAACAACAATGTTAAATAAAATAGGAGATAAAGGATCCCCTTGCCTAAGTCCCCTTTTTGTCTGGAAATTTTCACTGATCCTATTGTTTACTTTGATGCCTACATGACCTCCTTTCATTACCCAGTCTATCCAATCACACCACTTGGGTGCAAACCCTTTCATCCGTAACACTTGTCTGACAAAACCCCATTGACGTTATCATAGGCTTTTTCAAAATCTATTTTCAAAATGACCCCACTTTGTTTCTTTTTGTGCAACTCATGTATGGTCTCGTTCAGTATTACCACTCCTTCCATTATGTTACACCCTGGCAAGAAAGCAATCTGCGTAGGACTTATGACTTTCTAAGCAATTGTCAAAATTCTATTAGTGATCCCTTTTGTAAAGATTTTAAAATTGACATTTAGCAGGCAAATAGGTCTATACTGTTGAATTGTTGATGCGTCCACAGTCTTTGGTAATAAAATAATAGTACCAAAGTTAAGTCTGTATAAGATCCTGTTACCCACTTGAAACTCTCTAAAAAAAGCCATAAGGTCATTTTTAATTATCTCCAGAATATCTGATAGAATTCCGCAGGGAAGCCATTAGGATCGGGAGCTTTGTTGTGTCCCATTTGAAAAATCGCTTTCTTGACTTCTATGTCTGTAAAGTGAGCAACTAAAAATTCATTTTCCTGACTTGATACTTGGGGGATATCATCTCTTCTTATTTCATCTAAGTGGAAAGAGCTCTCCACAGATGGACCAAAGAGATTTTTGTAGAACTTTGTTATATATTTCCTAAGTTCTTCATCCCCACTTATCTCCTTATCCCCATCTTGCAGCTGATATATTAAACTCTTTCTATGTTTACCATTGGAAATTAAATGGAAATATGTTGTGTTTGAATCGTCTTCTAATAATTCCTTTGTTTTTGCCCTTTGATACCATTTAATCTCTTCTTCTCTTAATAACCGCGCCAGTCTGTCCCTTAGACTATGTTTTAGATTTATTTCTTCCCTTTGTAGCGGACTCGACTCCGCTTTCTTATCTAACTCATCTACCTTATCTAGAATCTCCTTCTTTTCCTTTTTATATTGACCACTTACATTTTTCGACCAACCCCTTAGGTGTTTCCTAAGTTTGCGTATCTTAGCCTGCCATGCGTCCATCGGAGACTGATAACTCTCATCCTCCTCCCATATTCTCTGCACCATCTCCCTAAACCCATCCCTCAGTAACCACCCTAATTCGAACTTAAATGACGGTGAGAAGGTACTAAAGGATGTGCCTCCAGAGTCCGGCAAAAGGGGATGATGGTGTGATACTTGTCTTGTCAGAGTCATTACTATTGCCAGCGGATGCTTATTTTCCCACTCTATTGAAATCAGGATACGATCCAACTTTTCATGCGTTGGGTTTTGTAAAGCATTCACCCACGCAAATCGTCGACCATACATTTCCAATTCTTTCAGATTGAGTCCATCAATGACTGCATTGAACAAAGATGGCCATCTGTAATTAAAATTACCTCTGTTTTTCTCATTTGGGTGTCTCATTATATTGAAATCACCACCTATGAGCACTGGTAAATTCTCTTTGGTGTACACATTTATTAACTCCACTAGGAAATTTTCCTTAAATTGTGGTTGTGCTGGACCGTAGACAGAATAGAGCGCCCACTTATAATTATCTGATTTGTTGCATAGGTGAAATCTCACATAAAAATCACCCTCGTCTATCGCTCCAAGGTGGAACGTATTTGGGTCGACCCCTAGCAACATCCCACCAGATCTTCCTCGTGGTTCCTTACAGTGTCATATGAACTCCCTACCAGCACACAATCTATTTAAAAACGATGAAGTAAAATTATTTGCTCCTGTCTCCGATGTACCAATAAAACTCAGACTGTATTCTTTGGTAAGGTCTGACACAAAACAATGTTTCTTCTGATCTCTAAAACCATCACTATTCCAAAAGATTCCTTTCATTTTACTTGTTTTTTTTGTGATTTATTCCTTCACCTCCTTAACCTACCAGAACTGGACATGTTCGACACCTCAGCATTGTGATCTTCCAAATCACTGCCTGTGTCTATTATCTCACCCATAATATCAGTACAAATATGGTTGAGAATGAAATTGTCCAGTTCCCCCTCATCTTTTATTGTCCTTTCCTCCCTCTCTAAATCATCCAGTTTAGTGTCAGTTGCAATCCTATTTGATAACCTGGCCGCTTCTACTTTCCTTAAGTTATCTATTGCCAAACTTCCCTGTTCATTCATCCCAGCCTTTACCCCCATAATATCAAGTTTAGCAATGATATCGTTATTTGAAAAACTTAAGAAGGAGTCAGATTCCAAACTTTTGTTATTGTTTGCTGCTGCCATCATCTCACTTATTTGCATATTATTTCTTTCCACCAGATCCCTTATTATCGCCTGATGGAGTGATAAGGGTAAGCGTCCACCTTTGGGAAGCATTCCTGTCATCCACAAGCTTTGTCAGGTTATCCTCCATCGCCCTTGGAAGAACCTGCAAAACTATTTTCAACGTCTCCATTTTCCTTCCCCTCCTCCTGCAACCCCATTGTATTCACATTATCAATAGTAGAATGAGTATCAAAATATTCAGCATGATCATGCTTACACAATTCTGTATTATTATCTTGAATTATTAGTTGATCTGACCGTACCTCCGAATGCTCCACAACATCATTTCCCTCTGGTGCCGCATCATGATTAAGGATGTTATGTGAACGTCCGTGTTGAGAGTTGGTTTTTGAGCCCTCCTTGGCCATTCCACTCCCATTACCAGGATCTGTCGTCCCAGAATCATTTTCCTTATCACGATTGAATTGCGAATCATTCCCATGTCTAGTGTCATCATCCCCTAGCAAATCTTCATCATCAAAATTCTCTGTGTCCATTGGGTTAGGTTGATTATTATCACCATCATTGTCTACTCTGAATTTTATCTCGTAGAGATATTCCCCAATGATGACATCAACCGAATATGGTATTTGATTTGGATCTAGCACTAGAGCCTGAAAACGACAAGTCTCAATTTTCCTTGTGTGAATCATGTCCACATCCACCGTCACTCTGACTACAGTACCAATCGCCCAAATTATTAAAAATTCTCTTAGTTCTTCTGGTAATCCCGAAACCTGAATCCATACCTTGGGGAGTTTAGCTTTGGCCCCCACCCCAATCTTCTCTTCAATATTCAGCTTAGCATTCCCAAATTTAGTTTGAACAGCCCCCCCCCCCCCCACCCCCACTCAGTCATCCTGCGAAGTTTAGCCTTTGATGGGAAGAATGTCGTGAAAGTATTCTCCCCCGCTGCTTCCAATTGCCAGTTCCATTTTCCTGGAATCAAGCGCTCGAGTTCTGATATTACACTTGTGGCTGAAAGATGCCCATTAGTGACTCTTATCACTGCTGCCCTTTACTCCGCTTTGCTTCTCTGCGAGACTGTGTACGGTATGTGAAAAAAAAAAACCAGACCATCAACTGCAGCTCCGCATATGGCTGCGCCCTGTCTCACGGCCCTATAAATAGGACACCGGGCTTTGTTGTGCTGGGTATTATCACATATTTCACAATACAGCTCTCTCGTGCATTCCTCAACCTTATGCCCCTTTGTATAACACCTGTGACAATATGGTCTATCACTAGTGTTCCTGCCATTTCTTGCAGATGACTCAGGAGTTTCTACAGCAGTAGGCTTTGAAAATTTCACAATCTGTTGCACCTTGAATGAAGAATTAGAATTTTTATTGCCTTCATGCTCCATTGGTTCTTTCTTTTTCTGATCCCATTCAGCTGCACCACTCGTCATCGACTCAAAAGCTTTCTGGAGGAGCTCAGCTGCATTTAAAGACAGGTTGAACTGCACGTTTCCTCCATTGGATGTTTGTGCATGTCCTGCTCCGTGCATATATGGAACCTGTCCATTACCATTGGTCTGCATCTGTCTAGAGCCAAACCCATGTAACTGTTGCGGTTGACCATTGCCATTCACGTTAACATTACCATGCAACTGTGGCAGATGCACATGCGTAGGACCCTGCACCTGTCGGTACGTACGTGGGTTGCCAAACCCTATCACCTGATTGTTACTTGGATAGGGAATGTTACATTGATATCCAGCAAATCCACGACCTCCTTGCGCGTTGAAAGATCCTCTTGTATTGGTGCCTCTGCCTCCAAAATTCCTGCCTCCAAATCCTCTATTCGCATATGTGCCTCTGGTTCCTCTTCCTCTACGGTCTCCTCCATCCAGTCCCTGGTGAAGCCTAGCAGAGAAACTAGGCCTGTTGATGAAACCTCCCTGGCCGCTGGTGCCGCTGGTTGCGCCAGGCCTTCGGTTCTGGACTCCCTCATGTTGCATGCCCTGGTGACCACTCTGCCTCTCCATACCCACGTACTGCTGGCGAACGGCGTCTGCGTATGTTTGGTATACGGCGGCCGCCGGATGAGTACGTGGAGCCCTAGCGAGAGAGACCGTAGTCCCTAACCTAGCGATTAAAGCCACCAGGCCCTGTATGGGCCGGTAAAGCATGGCTGGGCCTACATGGAACCGTCTTGGCCTTTCCCTACTGAAATTCTTTTTAATCAAATTCAAACCACGATCTGGATTCGATAATAACACCTCCAGTCCGCTGAAGTCGCGATCTAGGAGCGCTGCTCCCAGTACGGTTCCCTTCCCCTTCGTACCCTTGATCATGGCTGCAGACTTCATGGCTGCAGACTTAAGACAGTTGACGGAAACCTAGTGCTGCCTTGGGCCTCCTCTTTCTAATCCCTTCCTCCTATCTCAGGAGGGAGAGGTTGTACCTTACTTTTTGAACTTTGCACTATATTAATATATAACTATCCACAGTGGGGGCTTCCCTGCTGTCTTCCTTTTTTTTAAAAAAAAATCTGAAGACATGAATATGCGTTACATGGTAGTACTGAATGGTCTGATGTTGTGCCCTTTGTGCTTGGACAGGCGGATGTGTTTCTTGCACCCCAGATCCATGCAGGTGTGACGCGCTTCCAAATTGATATGGTAACATAATTCTCACCTGAAACACTTGGGCGTAACACAATTTCTTTTTGGCAGATTCCTTAACTACAAATTGGAAAACTAATGCTAAGTGGCAACTGCTTTGCAGTCCAAATACCCTCTTTTGAAGAGATTCTACAAGGCATATATGGAAATCCCAGCGTTCGAAGTCGCAGCTCCTGAAAAGTAGCCAGACGCGCCGTCGACCTGGCAGAAAATTCGAAGCTGTGCCTGAGATGTGTGGAGTGATTTCAGTGTAAGATGGATGAATTAATAATATGGAGACTAATAAACTTGCTGGTTGTTGCCGTACCCACAGACACAGATTAGTGGACAAGAGCAGAGCAGGTTGCTCTTGCACAAGAGTGAAATGGTGTTGTGTGCCAATACTAGGTTTTGTTAGCTGCAAAGTGTATCAATTGAAGCAGAGAAACCGAGGGCGACAGTGATGAGAAAGTAAATGTTGCTTGAATCAGTATCGTAAATTGTTGAGATAATATTCTTATCTTACTAATAATATATAAAGTAATTACATGGATTAAAAGTGCAAATTAAGAATAAATTAGTTACTTAGGCTTCTTGTTGTGATTGAGAACTACTGATTCGTGTCTGGCTCCAGGAGTGTTTGTGCCGAACACACTAGGGCGGATGCGTCTGCCCAGCTTCCTTTCCATTTCCGTCGCATTGCCAGCAGAATCCTACGATCCGAACCCAATATAACCACCTTCTTCCCCTCTGACAATGGCTGCTTGTACTGGAAGTTGATCAAGCTCTATTAGCCATTTCGCGTTCCGATCTATGAAAATCGGGTCAGTGTAGTTTTTGAGGCCGGGAAGGACGGATCCGAATGTTCAGTCTCATCGACACCCTCAAAAAAATCTGTCAGGATGACAACAAGTTGAGTTCGGGTCCGGTAGATAAAAAATCCAACCTGACTTTGAATAGTGCATAGGTAAAATTTCGTATCCGTACCGTGGTAAAAAAATAGTATCCGAACTCGACGTGTTTTGACTATCCAACATGTACCCATCAGCACTCAACAGGTATGAGTTGGAGCAGGGCACCCCCGCCTTCATTTATTCTTGTGTCTAGCTAACTTCTGTGTTTCCCTTGGCGAGGTGGGACTAAACTTCCGTTAGTACCGTGCTCGGTGATCCTGGCTCCCGCAACAAAATAAATAAACTATAACCAATTGTCAGCCCACCGGCCCTCAGCCCCCCATTCCAACGGCCAACATTAGAACAACCCGATGCTCCCATGACCCGCGCTCAAGGCACCATGCCACCCACGCACCTTCCGGATGCGCCCACCCCTAAGACGCCCCGCCGCCCGCACCATGCACCTTGAGCTACTTTGCCTCCGCCGCCACGAGTCAGTCCGCCACCGCCTGACATGCCTCTACCTTTGCCCCGTCCCACCACCTCTGCCTCCGCCCTGCTATGTCCCGCCACCCCAGCCGAGGCACAGATGCGATACTGCGCCAACCCCACCCAGCGCCGCCATTACGCTGGGTTGAAGACCGAGGACGGGGTCGAGTGGTCGGGGCAGAAGATCAGCCTGTGGGTCAGGTGGGCTCCGACTCTTTTCGTATGGGTCGAATTTGAAGTTCCAGGTAATCGAGTACCCACGAGTTGAAAATAAAACCCGCAAAACATCGAGTCGAGTATGATCGTTGTCGGTACCCTGCAGATCGGGTACCCCCGCATACTAGATAAAAGAAACTCCGAACCCGGCCTTCCCGTTGAGGTGGGTCCCGGGGCTACCACGCATCCTCCAACTCTGGACCCTTGCTCTAGCCGAGGAGGGCTTCGGAGCTGCCACGCGTCCTCCGGCTCCGAACCCTTGCTCCCACCAAGGAGGGCTTTGGAGCTCCCACACGTCTCTGGCTCCGGACCCTTACTCCCACCGAGGAGGGCTCCGGTGCAGCCACGCGTCTTGCAACTTGCCCTGGGCAGTAGGTTGCGGGAGTAAGGGGCGGTGCGTCCTGTCCAGTCGTGCATTGAAGGCACACACCTTCCCCAAGTGTACAGGTGCGGCGCACGCCTCCTGTCAGGTACTGTTGCGTCCAATCACATTGCAGTGAAGGTTCCTCAGGCCTACCCCACACTGCCAAGTGCGTAGATTATAGTGACAAGACGGATGGGACATTCTCTGCCATCATCAACCACTACGCCTAGCCACTGGCGACCGACGCGGCAAGACAGCGGGTCTGCAAGGCGCGGTCAGAGGCAGCGCACGCAAGAAGACTTAGATCTTGTACAGGATAAGATCACCTCAGGGCTACCTGTTGGGCTACGGGCCCCACTTGTAAGCTGTTCGACCTTGGACTATAAAAGGACTGGGCATCCATCGATTTAGACATCTTCGCTGGTCCGCTCGGACTAGGATCCCCAATCTATGCTTACACACACACACACACACTAGCAATACAACCTCACTGTGGAGTAATATGTTACGCTCTTGCGGTCCAAGCCATGTAAAAACCACAGTCTCACACTCTAATACGCGCGATCACTCAATAGAGGACTAAGCCCTACCGATCAAAGAACCTCCACGGGCTGCTCCTTAGTAGATCCGAGGAAAGTGTCGCATTAGCACTTCGACATTTGGCATGCTAGGTAGGGTATTTTTCTCTCAGGAAGTTGCACCTCCATCGCCTTCAGAGCATCCAACTCCGGCAACTCTCATGAGGCTCGCTTCTTAGCATTGATGGTGGGCATCGCCGGAGCATCTAACTCAGGCACCACCCAGGAGGACCGCCGTCAATGTTTCTTAGCGTTGATGGTGGGCGCCGCCGGAGCATCCAACTCCGGCAACACCCAGGAGGCCCGACATCGATGTTTCTTAGCGTTAATGGTGGGCGCCGCCGGAGCATCCAGCTCTGACACCATCCAGGAGGCCCGCCGTCGATGTTTCTTAGCGTTGATGGTGGGTGCCACCGGAGCATCCAGCTTCGGCACCACCCAGGAGGCCCGTTGTCGACGTTCTTCTTGTTGATGGTGGTTGCTGCCGGAGCATCTAGCTCCGACACCACCCAGGAGGCCTGCCATCAACATTTCTTAGCGTTGATGGTAGGCGCCGCTGGAGCATCCAGCTCCTGCACCTCCAGGAGGCCCACCATTGACGTTTCTTCTCATTGATGATGGGCACCGCTGGAGAACCCAGCTCGGGCACCTCCCAGGAGGCTTGTTGTCGATGTTTCTTAGCGTTGATGGTGGGCACCACCAGAACATCCACCTCCAGCACCACCAAAGGGGCCCGCTGTTGACGTTCTTCTCGTTGATGAATGTCGCCGCCGGAGTATCTAGCTCCAGCACCTCCTAGGAGGCTCGCCGCCGATGTTTCTTCCAATTGATGGGCGACGTCGGAGCATCCGGCTCTGACACCTCCTTGGGGGTTCACCGTCGACGTTCCGCACGTTGAGGGTGGGCGCCCCCTCGATTTGATGGCTACCTCGTCGCCATCGCCGCCGGAGACTTCTCCGATGATGACCGCACATCTCAATTCAAGTCTGGCGCTCCCCAGGGGGGCCGCCGGCATCAACTACCCAAGCTCCCGCGCTCCACCAGGGGCCTGCCGATGACATCCTGCGACTAAGTGGTAGGTGTGCCCAACCAGTTGGCCACACCTACTAGCGGGCTCTATGGGGTCTCATGGGCAGGATGTCAAGCGGTTTCCCGCCACCATGACGACAACGATGTCATCAAGGCGTTATGGTATGTTCAACGTGAAGACCCGCTGTAAGTTTTACTTTTGGCACTGTCGATACCCTGCGTACCGGGTACCCTTTAGTACCGTGAATAGTACAAGAGAATTCTACCTGACGGAGTTGAAGGTATTCTTAGGTCCCACATATCATGCTGCGCCAGACCCGCTCCCCTCATATGGCTAGCTCCTGAGCTAACACGTGTAAAGGGAAATCGGAGCTAAATTCCTAACAAAGGGAAGATCCGGCGTCAACACGTGTACAACGGCTCCGGACCTAACCCCAAGTAGAGAGGAGCTCTGGTGCCAACACATGTACAGTAGCCCCGGACCTAAACCCCCGTAAGGGAAAGCTCCGGAGTTTCCACGTGTGGAGCCTTCAGACCTTCATCGATGCGTACACTGGCAGATCTCCTTCAGCATGAGCCATCAAGTGTAATTAAAACGGCAGATACAAGATGTAATTATGTGTTGTTAATGATGTATTAATGACACACGATAAAGAGCACTGTTAATAGGGGTAACGTAGCCATTAAGGCATGTTATCACACTATTAATCATGCTTAATACTCTTTAGACAGTGTATTAGGCCATTAAATATGCCAGGGCCACATGTCAGGCCAGGCAAACTTTGTAACGATCAGTCCTTAGAACTATAAAAAAGGGTTGTACCGCACGAACATCAAGGACAAACTGATTCGACCAAATCCGAACTGTCTAGCAAACAGACTCGCACAATACAACAACACAAATCCCGTGGAGTAGGGTGTTATGCACTGGCGGTCCGAACCACGTAATCTTTGGTGTCATCATCTTGATCCTGATCTCTGTGTACCCCAACCACAAAAGAACCTCCGCAGGCTGCTTCTTAGCGGGTCCGGGGGAAGTGTCATATCAAACACTTCAACATTTGGCGCGCCAGGAAGGGGGTAGGGCAATCCCGAGATCACATGATGGTTAACTCAACTGCTCGATCCTCCAATGGCAACCACGCTGGACAACCTACTGGAGGCAATCCCTCCAACGTCCAACAACCAGCAGATGCCATTGGTCCAGCAGGCGCTATAGCACCACAACCACCATCTGTTCCAGCAAACAATGCTGGTCAACAAGATGAGGCATCTGCGTCGATCACTTCATGGGCAAACAACAATCCTGAGCATGTGCTCATTGATGCACGAGCTCTTCTACAACACCCACCACCTCCAGGTGCACCCTAGGGTGCTATGGAGCAGTGGAGAGCTGATGTTGACCATCTGGTTGCAGCTGCGGCTGCAGGCATCAACAATCAAGGTCCTCCCCCTTCGGGGCGAGCACTTTCACAACGACGGACCTTGTCCGGCCGACTTGGTCCACAAGTCTCGCAACAAAGGAAACATGTTGCATCTCAGCAAGTGACTTCATTGTCTCTCGGGGCATGACACACCCACACAATTACCAGGATTCCGACTCATGACCTGCGGTTGGAACTGGATCGCCGTTATCATCAACAGGACGATCGTGTCCACATCGAGCATGCTCGTGAGAGGCGAGAAGCTCGGGACAACCCTGCACCTCAAGGAGTAGGAGGAGGCTATTTTGCCCTAGCCATGCATTTACATATGGTCAGGTGGCCACAGAAGTTCCGGCCCCACTTACCGGAAAAATTCGACGGGACTGTCAACCCCGCCAAATTTCTTCAAATATACTCTACTGCCATATTGGCGGCAGAGGGTGATGAGGCTGTAATGGCCAATTACTTCCCGGTGGCTTTAACTAGGACTGCAAGGTCCAGGTTCATGAGTCTTCCACCCGACTCCATTAATAGTTTGGCGGAGCTATGCCAACAATTCACTGCCAACTTCGGGAGCTCCTACACCCAGCCTGGCACTAAATTGGACCTATTTGCCGTAAAGCAATTATCTGGGGAATCGCTACGATCCTTCATCTAGCGGTTCTCTCAGATACGAAATACCATTCCTTCAATTTCGAGCTCCTCTATTATCGTTGCATTCAGACAGGGTGTTCGAGATAAGAAAATGTTAGAGAAGTTGGCCATTAAAGAAGTTACCAGCGTCACGAAACTCTTCAGCCTAGCCAACAAATGTGCTAGAGCTGCGGAGAGCCGTGAAATGCACTCCAAGCCAGCTCCTGAGGCCAACCAGAAGTCCTCCAAAACTGAAGCCGCTACCTCCGGTAGTGGCAAGAAGAAAAAGAAGCCCAACGGCAAAAAGAAGTCGTCGGTCGGCGCTCCAGCTGCTGCTGCTGCAGCTCCTGGAAGCCGAGGGCCACGTCCCGAGAAGCGACCTCGACCTTCATCAGAAGACGGCAATAGTTCCAAAGTATGGTGTCCGATTGACAAGATGAACTGACACAGCTTGGAAGAGTGCCGGGAGGTCTAGAACCTTGTCGAACGGTATAACAAGCGCTGGGAAGAAGCTCCTTTCCGTCAAAGGGAAGAAAAACAAAAAGTCAACAAAGCTCCGGCTGAAGAGGAGCTAGGTTTCCAGGACCTCAAAAAGGTCTTGAAAGCCGTTTATAACACTGTCGACGATGACTCCGATGTCCCTGACAACGAACGTCGGAAGACCTTGAACACCATCTATGGTGGTTCTTGGGACATCACCTCTCGTCGCATCCTCAAGACAATGCGGCGAGACATGGCCGTGGCAGCTCCTGCTGCTAAGGCGGAACCACATCGGAAGTGGATGAATACACCCATCATTTTTTATGCTTCGGACTGCCCTCAAAATATGATCGGGGCTGGCCAACTCCCGTTGATAGTGTCACCCACCATTAACAATATCCAAATCCACCATGTAATGGTGGACGAAGGTTCTGGGCTAAACCTCATAAGCTTTGAAGCTTTCGTTAAGCTTCAGCTCCGGCCTTCGGACCTTCGCCCATCCTGACCTTTCTCAGGTCCAGGAACCATTATTCATCTCGGTTCCATCACACTCCTAGTAACCTTCGGGACCCGGGAGAACTACAAAACTGAGAAATTGGTTTTTGACGTCGCGTAGATCAGTCTGCCTTTCAATGCATTTTTGGGTAGACCAGCTTTATACAAGTTTATGGCTGCTGCCCATTATGGTTACTTGGTGTTGAAGATGCCAACACCCACGGGCATTCTCCGGATCCGCAGAGATTGTACCGCAGGAGTTACTGCACTGGAAGAACTTTATGCGCTTACCACAGCGCAAGAGGAAGCATCTGGTAAGGAGCTAGCTCCTAATCATCCAAGCATTCGTCACAAAGGCTCTACCTCTGCACCTCATGTGCAACCAAGTGGCAACGCTGACATTCCCGTTAAAGTCATCCAAATTGGTTCCGATGCTGCTTAGACTACCCGTATATCAGGGGGTCTGAACAACAAATAGGAACTTGCGCTCATCACTTTCCTCCGGGCTAATATCGACGTGTTTGTCTAGAAACCGTCACAAATGCCTGGGATCCCTAGGGAGGTGATTGAGCATAATATGAAGATTGACCTAGACGCACGACCTGTACACCAGAAGCCACGGAAGTAATCAATCGAGCAACAAAACTTCATCCGACAGGAAATCAAGAAGTTGCTTGATGCTGGATTCATCCGGGAAGTCTTCCATCCAAAATGGCTGGCAAACCCAGTTGTTGTACCCAAGGCCGGTGGAAAGCTTCAGATGTGTATCCACTACACCACCTTAAATAAGGCATGTCCAAAGGATCGTTCCACTACCTAGAATATATCAGATAGTGGACTCCCCCTCCGGGTGTGAGCTACTGTGTTTCTTAGATGCATATTCTTGGTATCATCAAATCCAAATGTCGAAGGAAGATGAAGAGCATATTGCCTTCATAACAGTAGATGAATTGTATTGTTATACTGCCATGCCATTTGGTCTTAAAAATGATGCTTCAACATTTGTGTGAGCTATGTACAAAACATTTGGAGAGCTAATTAGAGATTTGGTGGAGGTGTATGTCGATGACATCGTTGTGAAGATCAAAACAAGGAGTCACTCCTTGACAACTTACAAGGCGTCTTCGACAAGCTACGCACCTCGTGCACCAAGCTGAACCCAGACAAGTGTGTCTTTGGGGTTAGCTCTGGGAAGCTTCTGGGGTTCTTGGTGACTCACCGTGGAATTGAAGAAAATCCGACAAAGATCAAGGCTATAGAAGATATGCGGCCCCCAGCCCGCATTAAAGATGTCCAAAAGTTGACTGGATGTCTAGCTGCGCTTAGCCGGTTTATATCAAGACTCGCAAAACGAGAACTACCCTTCTTCAAACTCTTGAGGAAGTCTGGACCTTTTCATTGGTTTGAAGAAGCAGAAAAGGCGTTTCAAGAGCTGAAACAACTCCTCACCACATTACCAATATTGGTAGCTCCTAATCCTGGTGAGCCTTTACTGGTTTACATTTCGGCAACCACTGAAGTTGTCAGTATGGTCCTGGTTGCTGAAAGACCAGAGCCACATCTGATTCAAACGTCCGGACCCCTCCGGGAGGGTCTGAAATCACCTGAAGATGTGACTGGGTCTCAGCTCCAAGACACGAAACCTCAAAAGAAGTGCTAGGAGATCAACCTCTTTCTTGTGAAGAGGTTCACCTGGCTAACCAAGATAATCTGGATTGAACAAGAAGGATTTTTGGACAAGATCCGGGTTGAACAAGAAGGATTTTTGGATCCCTCCGGGAGGGTCCAAGAAGCACAACCCGAAGATCCGGGACCCTCCAGCAGGGTCCGGGTCGATGGAGAGGAAGCTCTGGGTCCTTCTGAAAGGGTTCGGACCATCCAACGCCCTGTGTACTTCATCAGTGAAGTACTCCACGATGCCAAGACAAGATACATTGAGGTGCGTAAACTGGTTTACGCAGTTCTTATTGCCTCAACGAAGCTTCGTCACTACTTTCAAGTCCACAAAATATCAGTGTAACTTCTTTTCCACTACGTGCAATTTTTCATAACCCTAATTCTACTGGGAACATTGCAAAGTGGGCAGCGGAACTGGTTGTATTCAATCTAGAATTTGTGTCAAGACAAGCAATTAAAACTCAAGCCTTGGCTGACTTTGTGGCGGAATAGACCCCCTCTCCATCAGACCCTGGGGGCCACAGTGAGCAGGAACCAAAACCTAAAGTTTCGGCATTCACCGAGCCTCACTGGACCCTCTACTTCGATGGTTCCGTGCAGAAGTAGGGGGCCAGAGCTGGAATCCTTCTCCTGGCTCCGACCGGGGAGAAGGTCAAGTACATGGTACACCTTGATTTCAAGGCAACCAACAATATGGCAGAATATGAAGCCCTCATGTACGGACTCAAGGTGGCACTACCTTATGGTGTCAAACAGCTGTTGGTAAAGGGAGATTAACAACTCATCATCAAACAAGTGAAAGGTGAATGCTCCTGCAACAATTCTCAATTAGCTGCTTATCTATTTGAAGTACAGAGGCTTCAGAAGGACTTTGAAGTCTTAGATCTCCATCATGTTTAGCGTCTTCATAACTCTGAAGCCGATGAACTCTCGACGAAAGCCTCAATCAGAGCTCCGGCTCCTGACAAAATTTTCATCTGGAGGTTGTCAAAACCAACAGCTCAGCCTGCCGAACTGAGTGAAGGGGGCGAGACCAGCACCTCGAAGCTGGCGGTCCCTGTGGCTCTGCTACCATGGTGTCCACCAAGGGTCGTAGGTGCTATCGGAAGCTCCGAGCAACCCATCACACATGACTCAGAAGCTCAAGTCAGTTCCGATGCATGGATCTCAGAGATCTGGAGCTACTTGAAAGACAACATCCTTCCTGAAGACAGTGTATTTGCAGACCGGATTGTTAGATTGGCTAAAAGATACACGTTGATAGAAGGGGATCTCTATCGACGTGGTGCCAATGGCGTCCTAATGCGGTGCATTTCAAGGGAAGAAGGCCGCAACCTTCTTGGGGAAATCCATGGAGGCGAGTGTGGGAACCACGCATTTTCCCGCACGCTGGTCGGTAAAGCCTTTCGACATGGCTTTTACTGGCCTACAACACTTCAGGATGCGGTTGAGCTAGTGAAAAATGTGAAGCGTGTCAGTTCCACGCCAAACAGATTCACACACTGGCTCAATCACTACAAATGATACCTCCTACATGGCCATTCGCTGTGTGGGGCATGGACATCTTGAGACCTTTACCAAAAGCCGTCGGAGGTTACACGTTCCTGTATGTCGCCATCGACAAATTCACCAAGTGGCCAGAAGCAACTCCAGTAGTAACAATCAACAAACAATCAGCAATCAAGTTATTGAAGTCCATTATATGAAGATTTGGAGTTCCAAACAAAGTCATAACTGATAACGGAACTCAATTTACAAGTGCTGCATTCCAAGAATATTGCGAAGACCTTGGCATTCAACTTAGCTACGCCTCAGTAGCTCATCCAGCAAGCAATGGCCAAGCCGAGAGAGAAAATGCAGAAATCTTAAAAGGACTCAAGATGCGCACATATGAGCACTTGAAAAAGCACGGAGCTAACTGGATTGATGAGCTTCCATCCACATTTTGAGCGAACAGGACAACTCCAAACCGGTCAATCGGGGAACTCCATTCTTCCTCACCTTGGGGTCCCTACATGTCTGGACCTTCGACGAAGCCACGCAGGACCAGCTCCGGTGTGAAGACCTTGACCTCGTCGACGAGGGAAGGGGCCAAGCAGCTATTCGTAACGCATGTTATCACCAAGCGCTCTGGCGCTATCATCAAAGGCATGTGCGTGACGGACAGCTTGAAGATGGCGACCTGGTGCTTCGGAAGATATTAAGCCGTGAAGGAATGGACAAACTTTTCCCCAGCTAGGAGGGTCCCTTCCGAGTAATTAAAGTATCCCGACTAGGATGCGTTCGCTTAACAACAGAGGATGGGACCCCACTTCCCAATCCTTGGAACATCGAGCACCTCCGTAAGTTTTATGCTTAGAATCACGGAGGTGAGTCTATAATTACACACAATGCATGTTGTAAAGTCATTATATAGAGACGGGCAAGTCCTCCAGGAAAACGTCCGGACCCCTTGAGACAGTCACAACACTAAAAGTGTAACTACTTGCTCTGGGCTAGTACAAGATGTATAGCACATTTAGCATGGTCCAGCACCCTAAGTGTGTCCTTGTCTACCATATAATACGGAACTATAATGAAAGGCATTGTTGTGTGAAAACAGACTCCACGTGCATTTACCTTTTGTGCAAGGCTCAATATATCAAATTATTTTAACCCTGCTTGTCTATAATAAAGTTGTGCAAATATTTTTGATCTTTGTTCCAAGTAATTCACATGTATTACAAACCTTATTGATAGTCTTTTTGGATCTTAACATTGCAACATAGTCTACTTGTCTGAATGCCAAGCCAACATAGGTCTGGAGTGTGCTATCGACTTAGCCTGGTCCTGCACCCTAAGTACGCCGCTCTACCTACACCCCGGCAGGCCTCAGTAGGGTGAGTACTAAAAAGGCATGCAAATCTAGAAAGATTATATCAAAATGCTTGTTATCATGTTGAGTTTCTTCGGATTTAAAGTCCAAATAAGAACAATAAGTCACATCCAATTTATAGACAAGAGGATGAATTTTACTTTCTCTCTTGTCTTTAATGTGCAGGAAAAGCAAAAATTCATAGCAATAGTGGACGACGTTGGAGCTACTAAGCTCCGACATCCTCCAAGATGGGCTTGCCATCAACGTTTAAAATGTTGACAGTGGATGACAATGGAGCTACCAAGCTCCGACCATCCCAGGGGGCCTGTCTTGGATGCCTCAGAATTGAAGACTTCGGACCTAAAATCTTCAAGTGTGAAGCATTCAAGTCATCAACATACCGCCACAACCTTTGGTACATGTACACATTTCAATTGTACACATGTACCAAGGGGCCAACAAGATACGGCACAGTATATTGAAGACAAATGTGAAATTCAAGGCAGAAAGGAGGATTTCATTAATCAAAAGTACTGGATTAAAAAATTGGGGTTACAAGGGACAAAATGAGAAAAGTCCTAGCTACTGGAGGATCTAAGTCCTGTGGAAAAACGAAGTAACCTTCTCAGCAGCTTCTTGGACACTATCCCTGACGGCATCCTGTTCCTCCGCGATGATTCCTTCAAATACCGGATCAAGGGAGGACTGGGGGTCTCGACTTTTGTAACATGGCAAGACATACTCGACGACATTCTTGGCCAAGGATTTATCCTCCGTCTCCATCTGATAGTATAAAACGTTACCCATCGCGTAGAGTTTGCTGCCAGCAGAGCCAAGTGCCGCTAGCGTCTGGTCCATCTCATGCGCTGGGTCCTCTGGGTGTACTGGACTGAAACCAAGAGGCACAAGGGCCCTGTCTGGACGTCCCAGGAAGTCCCATACCATCAAGGACTCAGTCGCCTTCGAGCTCCACAGCTCTTCCAGTGACCTCCGGGCAACCGCAAGCTCTGAACCTTCACGGGCAAGGCGCTCGGCCAACTTAGCATGCTGCTGCATGTTCTCAGCAACTTGCTTCTCCCGGTCGACCAGCTCCGTCTCTCGGAGGTGGATGCGGTTCCGCCTTTCAGCTAGGTCCTTTTCCTTGCCTTTGACTCTCTCCTCCCTAGGGGCAACGTCAGATTCTCTTTTCGAGAGCTCTTGCCCCACCTTCTAGTTCTTCTTCCTTTCTTCCTCCTTCCATAGATCTAGCTTTTTGCTACGATCCGCTAAATTTTGCTCACCCAGAGCCAATTTCTGTGTGACCTCCGCCTCTCTCTTCACCATATCCTCCTGCTGCTCCAGGAGTTTCTCCTACCTCGCTTCCAGGTCCGCTCGACGCTTCAGGAGAATTTCATTCAATTCAGTGAGCTTTTCATTATGCTTGTCAGCAGCGTCACGTCTCTCCTTGGCTTGCTCCAGGATCTCTATGGAGTTAGCATCGAGCGCGCGGATGGTGGCTTCCTTCTCCTCCATCATCTTATCCCAGTAATCTAACCAGGCTTTCTCCCCCTTTATCCATTCTTTCTGGTCAGCCAGCCTCGTATGGGCAAGCCTGGTCTCAAATGGAGTCTGTTGCGCCAACGCCTCAAGGTGTTGCGCTCCTCCTCCAAGGCTTTGCTCTCATGATCGAAGGCAAGCTGGACCTGTCAGAGACTTGAGTAGGTGTTGTCTATGGACAACGCCAGAGGGATAGGTTCCGGGCCTGCTGGGACCATTTTCGCAGGCTCAAAAGGATTTTCCATCACAAAAATTGGGTCCCACTCTACAATAGTGGTCCCCTGGACTCCTGCAGCGCTAGGGCTGCCCTCCGGGAGCCCTTCACCGGCAGCAGAAGAACCCTCTGGGGGAACTTCAACCTCTGGAGCGGTCTTCAGTCACAGGCTCCGAGGATGGGGTACCTGTCGCCACTTCCTCAAGCTCCTCCGGCTCTGTCCCAGATACCTCCGGGGCAAATATCTCCGGAGCAGCAATCGGGGCTTCAACTAGGGCCTCAACTGCCGCTGGCTCAGGCTCCGGCACGGCGGCTACTTCTGATTCAACGACCAGAGCTTCAGGCACCTCCGACTCAACCGTCGGACTTTCAACCGCTTCTGGCACAAGGGTCGGAGCTTGGGTGATTTCCAGCTCAATAGCCAGGGCTTCAACCACTTCTGGCTCAGCAGCCAGGGCTTCGACAACTTCCGGCTCAAAACCTGGAACTTCTGGCATCTCCGGTGCTGGAGCATCAACCTCCGCCACCGTCGCTAGGGGTACATCTTCAACTTAACTCCTGTGGTCCGGCGCTACCATAGGAACTTCGGGCGAGGACTCCGAGTCCAAGCTCACGACAGCTAGCACTGTAGCTGTCGCAACTTCTGCTTCCGCTTGACGAGAAGGCTCAGTGCTTGAAGCCGGAGCTTCGGTAGGTGCAACCCTGGCTGCAACAACAGGCGCTGAAGCTCCCGGCCCGTTCTTCGACACTCTAGAAATAAAGGGAAGAGAAGATTAAAAACACATTAAAAACAAGACTGGCATGTAAGGACGAGCAATCAATGCTTACCTAGGAATGCTGCCACCCCAGTCGCCTCGGAACCTTTTCTTCTAAGGCCCGGAGCGAGAGACCACCAAGTCTGGTGAGACTACAGCTTCGGACCTCAGTTGAGGGCCGCTTGCAATAGCCAGAGTCTTCTCAGCCGGAGCTTCTCTTGGCTGGGAAGAACTCCTGGGCTTGGAGCTTTTAGACGGCACTAAGGCCGGGGTCGACTGCCCGGAGCTGATGCCTCTTGACGATGCTTGTACCGGAGCAGGAGTAGTTGCAGAAGACCTCCCCTGCGTGGGAGAAGGAGCCGTCGTGGAAGGAGCAGGTCTGATGGACCTTCTGTCAGCGTGCTTCAACTTCCTCTTCTGGCTGGAGGGCTCAACTGGCTCTTTGTCCTTGCCCTTGCGGTTGTCTTAAGTCTTTCGGCTCGGGGCGGAGGCGGGACCACCCTCGAAAGCTCCGGGGATCACCAATCTGGTGGTCGGATGCCTCTCTACCTCGCCAAGGTCATCAAGCATCGGCATACTCCTCCGGAGCTCCCTACTGAACTGCGCCTCCATGTTCAGAGAGAGAAAAGCTGCTGGTGGAACCAAGTCATCATCGTTGATGTTAATCCCATGCTGTTCAAATAAAACTCCAAGGATTCATCATCCAAGTTGGATTTCAGACCAGTTTCAATCTGGTCGTCATCCGTCACGCTGTTGAGGGCCCACACGAGCTTCTCCCTCTTCTTCAGCGGATCCCATCTGTTGACCAGGAAGTTGCATAAGACCATCTGGGGGGTCACTCCACCTTCCACGCACTCGCGAATCCTGGTTAAGACAGGGTTGAAAGCGTTTGACAGCACCGGAACTACACTCCAGGCGTCGGTGTCAACATTGGGGAGGCCTTCGGATAGCTCCAACTTCTCGTGCTCCTCAGCCTCAATGATGATTCAATCTTTCTTCCAGTCATCCCACTTGCCGGAAGGAAACAACTTCAAGTATTTGTAGGGGTAGCTCTTGCGCTTCACAAAATAGTAGAAGCCAAGAAGCTCACTCCCCTTGCCGGTGGTGTGGATGGTAAAGAAGGTGCGGAATAGCTCGACGCAGGGGGGAATACCCACCCACATCTCGCAAAAGTGGACGAATGTCACCACGAGGAGAAGAGAATGGGGGCCAAGGTGATATAGCTGCAGACCATAAAAGTCTAGTAGCATCAAAAGGAAGGTAGAGAAAGGTGGAATGAATCCCACCATGGCATACTTCGACATGCACGGTGGGAGGTACAGAGTATGCAACCTCCTTTGTCTGGTCTGCATCCTAAGCATGTACACTTTGCCTCCTCGGCACCACTTCAGTAAAGCTCCACCCTGGGCATAGTGGTAGGATAGTTTTTTTTCTGAAAAGGGTGTCAGAGCGTCTAGGAGCAGTGCTCGAAGCTACTAAGCTCTGATGGGTTCAGTTCAGGGTGTTCAGCATGCTTAGTCTGGTTCTGAGCTCTAAGCCTGTACATTTTGCCTCCCTTGTCATCCAGAGTAGGTCGTTGCCTTCTTGTAAAGTGTGCCTCCTCCTATGATTCCCAAATTAGAAGAACCACTATCTTTCCCTATGCTCTATTTATGTTCATCTAATTACACATTAATTTTATGATCATTAAATGATGCTCGTTCTCGCATATTCTCTGTGATATGCTCGATAACTCTCTCCTTGTCTCGTGCCTAGTGGAGTTATGCAATTCTCCTGTAGACGGGCCTGCTTGAGGTACCTGCAACGTGTCTGGGGTCTCTCAGCCGCCCCGTTGTTTGGGGTCTTGTGCCGCTAGATGGTCTCCCCCATGAAAGGCCTACGCCAAGCTGAAGGTCCACAGTGTGTAGCCCGCTTAGCCTGGTTCCGTACCCTAAGCGTGCACACCCTACCTCCAGCGCTACGGCTAAGTACTGGGGCCAGACGGCTCACACCCCATATAAGGCGGGAAGCGGGCCCCAGATGCTAACGCACTGAATTACCCAAGCCCCGCTCCTCAGTTTAGGATTGTAAGGTGTAACAAAACTAAAAAGAAAAAAGGGAGTACCTGAGGAGAAATTTTTTTTACATTATGCTTTAATTTTTTGCTTACTTTCGCATATCGTCTGCGATATGGACAGTTACATTTCTCCCATCTCGTCCTAGTTGGAGTTGTGCTATCCTACTAAAGGCGGATCCACATGAGGTACCTGCAATGTGTTTGGGGTCCGATGATCGTTTTCTTGCGCGGGGTCCACTGTGTCGAATGGTTCTAACTCCTGAAAGGCTAACGCTGAGCTGGAGGTTTAGGTTGTGCAGTCTGCTTAGCCTGGTTCCGTACCCTAAGCAATGCGCACCTTGCCTCCGAGTGCTAACAGCTGAGTACAGGGGGCCGGAAGGCTCATGCTCTGAGCAAGACAGTGACCATACCCTAAATGCTATCGCACCAAATAACCCATGCCCCATATCTTAGATAAGGACCGTAAGCCATAACGAAAATAAAGAGCAGGGAAGTGGTGACCGGCGAGCAAAATTACTTTTTGTCTACCATGTGTGCAGGACATACAAGGAGCCCGCCATCGACGTTCCACATGTCCATGGTAGGCGCTGTCGACGCTTCTCTGAGCTTGGGCGCCCCCCCAGGAGGGCCGCCAATGTCACTTCTTCCAGCTCCGGCCCCCAAGGGAGCCGCCGTTGTCCCTTTTCCAAGTTGCAGCGCCCCCAGGGGGCCCACTGGCGTCACTTTTACAAGACAAGATGAATGCCCCACCTACAGGATCATCACCTTCACCAAGGTGGGCCTAGGGGCTACTGTCGGTACCCTGCAGACTAGATACCCCCGCATACAAGCTAAAAGAAGCTCCAGACCCGGCCTTCCCGCTGAGGCGGGTCTCGGGCCTGCCACGCGTCCTCTGGCTCCGGACCCTTGCTCTCGCCAAGGAGGGCTCCAGAGCTGCCACACGTCCTCCGGCGCTGGACCCTTGCTCCCACCAAGGAGCGCTTCGGGGCTGCCACACGTCCTATAGCTCCGGACCCTTGCTCCCACCAAGGAGGGCTCTGATGAAGCCACACGTCCTGCAACTTGCCCTGGGAAGTGGGTTCACTACAAGAAACACAGACACTTACGTCAGCCAACTTAACTTACGTTGGCCAGCTGACGAAAGTAAACTAACTTACGTCAGCCAGAATAAACCGACGTATGTAAACTAACTTACATCGGCGGCCGATGTAAGTTAGTAGACCGACAACAATAAATGTAAACTTATGTCGGCCCGGTCAATTAGCCAACGTGAATAAAGTGGCCGACGCAAGGTAGGATTAACTTACGTCGGTCGAGAGGACAACCAACGTAAGTTACATCGGCCGACGTCATTTTACTTTTTAGCCGACGTAAGTTACGTATTTTAACCTACCCCGCGCGCGCCTTCTTTTCCTTACCCGCCGCGCGCCACTTTTCTCTTTCCCCGACGCGGCGCCCGTTGCCGTCGCCACAACCGCCGCCGCCGCCAGGTACTACTCCTCCCCTCCCCTCCTCATCTCCCCGACCACCGACCTAGCCCCCCAGCCCCCTCCCCGAGCGCCACCCCCCTCCCCGGCTGACCACCGCTGGCCCGGCCCTCCCCGCGCCCTCCCCGAGCGCCTCCCCCCTCCACTCCCCTCTGCGAGCCCCCCTCCCCTCCCCGTCCCCCTCCGCCCCTCCTAGGCCCCCCTCCACCTCCCCTCCCCGGCCGAGCGCTGCCCCCCCTCACCCTCACCGCAGAGGTCCCCCCACCCTCCCCCTCCCCTCCCCGAGCCCTCCCTCCCTCCACAGACCCTCCCCCCACCCTAACCCCCCCCCCCCCCCCCCCAAACACCCCCACCCCACCCCACCCTAACCCATTGAATTGAAATTTGAAATTCAATTGAATTGCATTGTTCAAATTTGATTTGAATTGAATTATTCAAATTTGAAATTGAATTGAATTGAATTGTTTAAATTATGCTTAAATTGCTTAATTGTTTATTTAATTATGCTTAATTAGTTAATTTGCTTAATTTAGATTATGATTATTTAATTATGCTTAAGTGGTTAAGTTGCTTAATTGTGCTTCTTAGTGTAGATTATGCTTAATTAGTGTAGTGTCGATTATGCTTAATTGGTTTCTGTCGAGGGCGGCGTCGGGGGCGGCTCACTGTCAGGGCACTTAGGTTCTGTCGTGGCTATAGACGGCCAATGGGCTTTGTTGGGCCGGCCCGCCCCGAGCCCGGCTGGTCTCGTGCATGAAAACATTAGGCCTGGCACGTCCCGCAAATTTGCCGTGCCGGGCCGACACGACGGGCCATAAGCCAAGGCCAAGCACGACGGATCCCATTTTTCCCTGTCGAGCGGTGCCGGGCCCGTTCGCGGGCCGAGCATTTCGTGTCGGCCCGAAGGCTGGCCGAGCCGTGGTATATATGTAGTGTATATACGGCCCATCGGGCCAACCATAGCATATATAGGCAGTGTGGGTCACGATCGTGACCCGTGACTGGTGACACGAGGTGAATCGTTAGGGTTAAGTATATATGGGTCGAGCGGCCCATTACTAACCCTAAAAGTCTGTAACCAGGTATCTCTCCGCCGCAAGACCCCCCGTTCACACCGCGCGTGTTTGTGATTACATATAAGACGATGAAAACTCCGAAAACGTATGTTGCGAGTATTGTACTTGACTCGAAACATCCGTAAGGCAACAGGTTTCCCAGCTAACCCGTTGCCCCCCTTTGTACTTTAAGAACTGCACCGGCTAGGGAGGTGTAGTGTCAAATATGCGGCGTTATGCTGTCGAAATTTCGTGATTTGTGAGACGTAACCTATCATGTATACTGTTTGTGGGTTGAGCGTGTTGTGCCAGCCCGAAGCCCGGCCGAGCCGTGGTCACCTCCTCGCGCCTCGTCGCGTCCTCAACAGCTTCTTCACCAACAGTTTCGTCGGCTCGCCGTAGACCTACCGGTGTCCTCGCCTTGCCTCCTCTAGACGAGAGTCTAGGAGTCGTCACTCGTCGGGCTCGCCTCGCATCCTCATAGATTTGGAGAAGAATCGGGCTGGGCATCGCAGATGGCGGGCGGCGGCCGGTGACTCAATGCGAGGCGAGGGAGCCGAGGGCAGCCGAGCGGGATCTGAGGTCAAGCCCGAGCATGGCCCGTGTCGGGCTTCGAGCTGGCCTTGACCCAGTTCACTGTCTCTCTCATTATTTTCTCTATGGTGCATAAATTAACGAGAAACTAACAGTAATTGTCTATCTAATTGCAGAGTCAAACATAGGTGAAGATCGTAGTTGGATGTACACTGGTTGGAAGAGCAGAATTGGTGGTCACTCAGATGAGTGGTACGCCAAGACAGAAGCTTTTGTGGAACGAGCTTTTTCATTGTCAAATAGCGATAAGGCGCGGTGCCCATGTACGAAATGCCAAAACAGAACATTTTTGGACAAAGTGGAACTTACGATGCACTTGTGTCGAAATGGTTACGTGTCACATTATGAGTTGTGGAACTTCCACGGCGAGACAACTTCTCAAGCTGTACAAGAAGTGGAAGCGGACAATGATGATGCCACAGAGGTTGATATGATGGATGAGATGATGGAAACTATACGACCAGAGCTTACAGAGGATCCTCAAACAGCAGAGGTTAAAAAGTTCTTCAAACATCTCAAAGATTCAGAAGAGTCGCTGCATAGACACACTAAAATGACAATCCTCAATTTTGTGACTAGACTTATGGCAATTAAGTTGAAGTTCTTCTTTTCTAATAACTGTTACAACGAGCTCATCAATTTGTTCAACGATGCCCTTCCACATCCCAACAAAGTGCCTAAAGATATGTATAAGTCGAAGAAAATTCTTTCCGGTCTCGGTATGAAGTACGAGAAGATTGATGTGTGTCCGGAAAACTGTATGCTTTTCTGGAGAGAGCATGCCAATGAGAACAAATGTTTGAAATGTGGTCAACCGAGGTTTGTCGAAGTTGTTAATAACGATGGTGATACTGTGACGACGGAAGTCGCACGTAAGTAGCTTCGTTACTTACCCGTGACACCGAAGTTGAAGCAGCTGTTCCTTTCAAAAAAAAAACAGTCAGACACATGAGATGGCACAAAGAAGGTGAGCGTCAGAACAATGGAGTCATGACGCACCCATTCGATGGTGAGGCATGGAAGGCGCTGGACCGTTCGACCCAGAATTCGGTCGTGAAGCGAGAAATGTTCGCATCGGGTTGGCGACAGATGGGTTCACACCGTTCAGCACAAACGCCACACCATACTCCTGTTGGCCCGTCTTTGTCATTCCGTACAATCTTCCACCGACTTTTTGTATGAAGAATGAGTTCATGTTTCTTAGCCTCATTGTACCTGGGTCGGATCATCTTGGGTCACGTCTCAATGTGATGTTGAAACCGTTGATAGAAGAGTTAAAAATGTTGTGGACAGGAGTCAAAGCATACGACTGTTACAAGAAGCAGAAATTCAACCTTCGAGCTGCTTATTCATGGTCCGTCCATGATTTTCCAGCATACGACATGTTTTCTAGATGGAGCACTCATGGTCGGTTAACGTGTCCGATATGTGCCTCGGATACCGATTGCTTTCAACTTACCCATGCATGCAAAATATCTTACTTCGATTGTCATAAACGTTGGTTGCCTCTGAATCACTTGTTTAGACAACAAAGAAATGTCTTTAGAATGAACACTGTTGTCACTAAAGGACCACCGAAATGTCTTAACGGCTCAGAAATATCTGATATGTTGGACAAATTGGTGTCAGATGAAGGTCGTCCTGGATATTTCGAAGGTTTCAAAGACAAACACAATTGGACTCACATATGTGGACTTTGGGAGCTACCATATGTGAAGTCGTTGATTCTAAGGCACAACATTGATGTCATGCATCAAGAGCGTAACATGGCCGAATGTATCATAAGCACATTCATGGACATGACGGGCAAAACAAAAGACAATTTATAGGCTCAAAAGGATGGAGGACAAGGATGGAAGACAATTTAAGAGTGTAACATGGAGGACCATGCGAGACGCATGTTCCATTACAACGCTCGGAAGCTCACGACGGCGGCGTTGTCGAATGCCCGGATTTAGCTGTCAACGCGTACTACAAGCGGCACCCCCGGGAGCAGGAGCAGGAGCAGCAAAGGGGTCCATTTTGGAAGGACTCTGATGCGTACTTGATAGAGGAGCAGTACGCGGAGGTAATTTTTTAATATTGTTAAGTATTTACAATATATGTGTATGTTAACTGCATTGATGAAAAATGAAATATGTGCTGGTTACTATTTCCTGGTTACAGGGTAACACCGAGGCATACTTAGCTCTCTGTCGGTACTGGGCTAGCGACACTTTCATCAATAAGTCCACAAAGGCTAGACAGTGCCGCATGGGGTCCGACGGCAAGCACAACTATGGCGGCGACGGCTACTTGCGTTTGGCTCAACACATGGTAAGTAATTCTTCAATTTATTTATATGTTCCTAATATATTTATCCCACTAACACGGCTATACAGGAGAAAGAGATGGGTCATTAGCTGACCCCGACCCAGGTTTGGAAGAGAGGTCACAAGGGAAGTGACCATTCTCAACCAGGGCAGTGTAGTCTTGTCGCAGCCGACCGACTGGTAAGTTTTCAAAATTTATCAATTTCATTATAACTAATACTATTATTGACATGCTTACAAGATTTATTTGTTTTGTAGGCAAAGTACACGCAGGAGGTCGCGAAGATACACGGTGCGGATTACGATTGGGAAAGTGCGCTGATCAACCCCCAAGCCGCGCAAGCAAGCAAAGGCGGGAAGGCCCATGGACGGTGAGTTGTTCATGTGTTTCATTTCTTTTTCAATTTATCTTCTACTTAGTGTTTTCATTCTTTTGCAGGTTTGCCATTTTTTATGGAGTTGTCGACTCGAGATCGACGCGACCTTTGAGAGGCGCTTCATCGTCGCAGGCCTCGTCTGTTGGGACCACCAGTGGTCGTCTCTCGCAGACCCAGCTGGAGCTCCTCATCTTGAAGGAGACGCTGACGCAGACCCAGGTAGAGCTGGAGAGGTCGAGAGCGGAGGCAAGGGAGGAGCAGCAGAGGACGGCCTTAATGATGGCCCAGATGCAAGCAGCGGTGGCAGTAAGTTATTTAAAGTACCGTAGTTAAATTTCATAGTATTTCAATAACATATATCTTCTAATATTTTGCAATGGCAGGCTCTTGCTCGACATAGCGGTCAGGATATCGAGATTTCTACGCTTCCGCCACAACAGACACCGAAGTAGGTGATAAACTCTTTAATATCAGTTCGGCCTCCCTTTAGTTTTAGTTTTAGTTTATTAGCAATCTGTTCGGCCTCCCTTTATTAGCAATCAGGTCTAACCAATTCAAAGCACTGTCTAATTGTTTCAGTTTCAGTTTGGGCATTCTAATTAAAGTTCAGTTCAATTTGGGCACTATAAGTTTCATATTCAAGTCTAGGGCAGATTCTGACTTTAAAATCATGAAAAATGACATAATAACATAAACTGTTCCACTATCAAATCATTCATTCTTTCATGGTGAAATGGTATTTTATTTTGCTCTAATCTCAATCTGTTCATATACTTTACCTCCATGCTTTAGGATTGGGAGGTAATCTTTAGGATCGGGAGATGGAGAAGTGAATGAATGTATTGTACATAGTTGGAAATATATGGAAGTCCTCTAAAACTAAAATTTTGTATGTATTGATTCTTCTGCAGGGTTCGAGAACGCGCTGAGAGGATCCCGGAGGTACTGGAGGGGCTAGCACGTAGCCCAATACTGAAATTGTGTTTTTTTCAATGTTTGAATACTATTTTAAAACTGTCTGCTGTATATGTCTATATTTGTGTATATGTTTGCCTGTTCTGTGTTCTCGCCATCGTGCGAGGTAGCCAGTTTCTGTTTAAAAAAATAAATTCAAAAACTTAACTTACGTCGGCTATGGTAATGCCGACGTAAGTTAGCCCAGTTTAACTTAAGTCGGTCAGGCCGTACCGACGTAAGTAAAGCCACTTAACTTACGTCGGTTTGCCCCAACCGATGTAAGTTAAGTGGTATAACTTACGTCGGTCGTCTGCCGCCGACGTAAGTACTCTGGCCCAGCCCGCGACCCATCTCTGTACATAACTTACGTCAGTTGCCCGAGACCGACGTAATTAAGTAACTTATGTCGGCACCCGACGTAAGTTACCTTAATTACGTCCAAACTGCTTCGTCGGCCGGCAGCCGACGTAATTAAGGTAAAACCAACATAATTAAGTAACTTACGTCGGTTTAGGCCTTAATTACGTCGGCCCTAGACGACGTAATTGATTCAGATTTCTATAGTGGTTGTGGGAGTAAGGGGCGATGTGTCCTGTCCAGTCGCGCATTAAAGGCATGGGCCTTCCCCAAGCATACAGGTGCGACACACACCCTCTGTCAGGTACCGCTGCGTCTAATCGCATCGCAGTGAAGGCGTTGCAGGCCTACCACACACCGCCAAGTGGGTAGTTTACAGCGACAAGACGGATGGAACGTTTCCTGCCATCATCAATGACTATGCCTAGCCACTGGCAACCTACGCGGCAAGACAGCAGGTCTTCAAGGCGCGGTCAGAGGCAGCGTACGCAAGAAGCCTGTCGGGCTCCGGGCCTCACTTGTAAGCTGTTCGGCCTTGGACTATAAAAGGACTGGGCAGCCACCGACTTAGACATCTTCGCTGGTCCGCTCGGACTAGGATCCCCAATCTACGCATACACACACAACAGCAATACAACCTCACTGTGGAGTATGATGTTACGCTCTTGCGGCTCGAACCACGTAAAACCACAGTCTTATACTCTCATACGTGCGATCACTCGATAGAGGACTAAGCCTTGCCGATCAAAGAACCTCCGCGGGCTGCTCCTTAGCAGATCCGGAAAAAGTGTCGCATTAACACTTCGACTATCATATTGGTGAATAAAATTTCTACCAATACCCATACTCATTGGGTATCCATTTGTCATCCCTACCTGCGCTACTCCATTTGGCAAAATGAAAGCGAGAATACCCACGAGCGTCCAGTGGCGACTACAATATTCCATTGCCCAATGAATGTGATGGCTCTTATTCCATTGGTGGTGTAGCAGAACGATACCTTCTTTTGTCATAATCTTCACTGCCCTTATATTATGCAATTTTTTTTAGGTACCCTCGCATTGTATGACAGGTTCAAGTTTACTATATGATCGTAGGAGTTTTGTCTTTCCACCACCTCAATTTGCGCCATGTTTGTAGGAGCATTGAATCCTTTTCACAATTTCATGTGGACCATGCATGTAGTTGCGGTGAAGTTTAGCCTGGGCCTTTGCGATTGCCATGTCATGTGTGTGCTAGTGGATAATATGCTACTCCCTCCATTTTGAAATAATTGTCACCGACTAGTTCAAAAATGAACTAGGAGGTGACAATTATTTTGAAACGGAGGAAATATTTTAGACTCTCTCCAGTTTCATTTTGATTGTCATTTCAGGCAGCTTTGCGAAAATTAAGAAAGCACTGAAATTATCATTTTACCCTCATACTAGTTTTGTTCTTCACCTCGCCTGTTTCTCTTTGTCTCTCCAGTCCGGTTCAACCTCCTCTTCCTCTCTCGCACACTCCGCGCCCCCACCCCTCGCGCCTCTCCTCTTCCTCTCTCGTCCACCTCTGCCACCACCCCCAGCACCTGGTCCGGTGCTGGAGCAGACGGGGCTGCACGACGGTGAGCACCGAGGGTGCGGCCGGGCGACGGTTTGTCCGGAAGGTGACAGAATGCAAAGCCCTCCTCTGGATATCGGCGAAAGAATCCAAATCTCTCGCTCACCGCTACCACTCGACCCAACCATCGTCCCGAGGATGGCAACCTTCCTCCGGATCTCGGCGGTTCGGCGCTGCAGCTCCGGGGGCAACGATGGCAGTACAAACTCTCTCATCACGATCAGCTCGGCCGGCAATGTCCTTCATGAGCCGTTTGAGTGGTGCGGTCGGCGATGGAGTCGGGGGTAGACACGGGAAAGCTTCACCAATAAGAGTGCCAACAACAAACATTTTGATACCTTCTACATTGACTTAGAGCGACAAATACTCTGAAACTGAAGGACCAGAGGTTTAGGTTGTACTTGTCCATCTTAACATGGTTGATTTTTCTTCTAAAATTTAATACTTCTACATTGACTTAGAGCCATAAATATTTTGAAACAGAGGAAGTAGAGGTTTAAATTATACAGTACTTGTTTATCTTAACATGCTTGATTTTTTCCTAAAAAAAACATGTTTGACTAGTTTTTTTCGTCGTCTAGGACAGATAAGATTCTAGGAGAGGGGAAAGCGGAGACATCACACATTGACACACCACAGTAGCTGAGGAGGTCTGTGTTGTACCACAGGGCAAACGCCTATATAATGCGGATCTAACTGCATGTGCAGGGGTCCGTGTGGTTATCAGGCTGATTTCAATGGGCATATTGGAGATCGATGCTTATTTGGTACTCACTTCGTTTCGTTTTATTTGTCACTGATTAGTTAAAAAAACAGAGAGAGTATTTCACTACCTATTTTGAGTTTGAGTCTTCATAGGAGTAGCCCATTACAGTTATCCTCAGTAAGACCGTTCGCACTGGTTCACCTCTATATTCCACCTCTATATCTCATCTCTAAAAAGATTCCCCCTTTACAGTTTTGTTCTCCCCACTCGTTCACCTCTAAATTATACCTCTATACCATTTCCCACCTATTTTATTCCTTTCTTCCCCTTTTATTTTTTTTCTCTTCCTTTATTCCTCCTCTCTTCCTTCTCTCTCCACATAGAGATGCCCCTATATTTAGCGCAATACTGTAGCAATCTTGAAAATAGAGGTGAATATAGGGGCACCACTGCGCCGGTGATCCGAGCGCTAAAGCGCATAGCGGTGCCTTTAGAGGCACCGCTGCGATCGGTCTAACGACGGGACAGTTTGGAGGAAGAGGAGATGACGATGATATAATTAATAGGTGGCGAGGCACACCTACGATGAGCTTGACTTGGGTGTTCAAGAAAGACGTGACATCTTACATGTGAGACCAGTTATCCCAGTATCCCACTGTTAGATGTGCTCCATGCATATCAGATAAAACCGCTGTCTAAATCTTCAGAAAGAAAGAAAAAAAAATACAATTTTTATCGTCTCGAACAAAATGTCAAGACGATCGGCCACCCCTGTGAGGGCGAAGAGGTAGTGGCCGACGGTACCCATTCCAGTAAACTCTGGAAGGGTACTCAGACCCCAGGAACTCATGGTGTGAGACGTATTGTTGTATGCCTCTTGCGCCATAAGGAGACGCTGCTCGGTGTTGAACCTCTCGGGGAGCTGCAGCACAATTTCTTGAACAGTGGCTCCTTCGGAGGGCTTGGCGACCAAAGGTCGGGCATGGTGGTGGTCGGTCGTTGGCGCGGAGAAGACGAAAAAAAGAAGAAACGGGTTCAAAGTAGGTGACGCGCTTGTGGAGAACTCACGGGAGATGGCGCGTCTTAAGTAAGGTCTGCGCGGAGTCGATGATGGAACGGTTGGTTTCCCGCGTATTGATGGAATGATAGGACGCATCGATACCACCTCGGGGAAACAAATGGTCGCGCACGCCGAACGTCGCACGCGTCTCTGCACCATGCCACCGAAATTAAGTTCTCCACAGTCCTCGTGCCGCACGTCTCTCTTTCGACAATGGAAGATGCGCTTTAACGTAACGTGTGTTTGTCTTTGTTCTTGCGCGTCTCGCGTTTATCTCCCTCGTCTCTTCGCCTCCAGTGCCCCTATACTAATCGACCAACGGTCCTCTACTAATCGACCAACTACAGTGCGATCGCCGCTCTATTCGCCATCGCCGTTGTCGTCGTCGCCGTACTCGTCCTCATCATCGTCGCCGTCCTCGTCGTCGTTGTCGCCGCCGTCCTCGTTGTCGTCGTCATTGTTCATGGCTGGATTAGATATCGGCTTGGCGCATAGCCGACTGAAGGAGGAGCACTTGGCGTGGCGCGAGAACCATTCCCATGTATGTACATATGGCAAATCGGTCGCATGGTTGTATATATGTAGATCTGCAATGGACTGATGAACTTAACTGTAGTTTTGTTTTTCCATCTTGTTTGTTTTTGGTATTTTTAATTTCTCTGCGTAGGGTTTCTCCACGAAGCCTAAATTGGGAGATTTATTGAAGTGGCAGTGCATCGTCATCGGTAAAGAAGGGGTAAGTCATGAAGAACAAGCACAACATGAGTTTAACCATCGTCCTCCTATTAATGAATTTCATTTGTAGACTGACTGAGAAGGTGGTTACTACCCCCTGACAATCTCCTTCTCAGAGGAATATCCGTTAGTGCCTCCAAGATGCGCCTTTCCACGTGGTTTCTTCCACCCAAATGTCCATTGCTCAGGAGCACTCTGTATTGGGATTCATGATCAAGAGACTGTAAGATAGACATTTTTTGCTCATGTAGTTAGTAATTGTCGCTGAACTTTTTGAACTAGTTTCTTATGTTGCTTAAATTGATATTTCGCAGGGGTGGTGGACTGTTTTTATAATCAAAACTAAACTACTTTTAGGATCCAGGAGAATATAAGAGACGTGTTCGGGATCAAGTTGGACGATGCAGTTTAGATTGATCGATGGGAGCTTTAGCAATAAGTTTAGATTTGAAATTACTTTAGAGGACATGCAATGTATGAACTATGAAATTCATTGAGTTGTAAATTATCTCTGAATTGCAATGTCATTCCGTTTGTTTATCCCTGAATTCCAATTATATCCATTAATTTGCAATGTCATTGCGTTTGTTTATCCCTGCAACGAACGCTCACGATAACGTGCGAGTGGCAACGGACGCTCAGGATGTCGTGCGAGTGACAATAGGGTGAAGAGTGCATGAGAGATGCACTTTAGAAAGGCGCGTCTCAGATATCTGAGATCCTGAAAAGGGAGACGCGCCTTACTCAGGCACGTTTCCGATTCGTGTCGAAGATCTTTTGTCCCACCTCGAAAAAGTTGTGCGCGTTGCAATGATCATATAAGGAATTGTGCAAAGATGCCAGTGGGACATGCCCGAATGGCAAAATATGTTGTTCCTGGCTTCAGCACACCGTGGCGCATTTTTTGGCATACAGGGTGCCCGTTTGGCAAAAAAATAATGCGAGACGCACCTTACCTGAGCTCGTCTCCAATTCATGCCGAAGATTTTTTATCCCACCTCAAAAATCTGAAAGCATTGCAACGACCATATAAGGCATTGCGCACAGTTTCCAGTTGACATGTCAGCATGCGAAAGTTGTTGGTTGTGGAAACAACAGCTTTCGCATGTTGCATGTTCGTTCAACCACAAAATAATGAGAGGCGCGCCTTACCTGGACGTCTCTCCGATTTATGTTGAAGATCTTTTGTCCTACCTCGGAAAATCGAGCGCAATGCAATGATCATATAAGGCATTGCGCACAGTTGGCAGTGGTACATCCCCGCATGCGAAAGATGTTTCCAACTTCAGCACATCGTAGCTCGTCTTTTGCATGTGGGAAAATGCCCTGATACGAAAGATGATAATGTGAGACGTGCGTTATATATGTGCATCTTCGAGTTTTATTTTAAGCTCTCGTGCGCTCTATGGTGAAAATTTTCCCGCACTCTCTCGAACAAAGGACACTGAAATGAGAGACGGGTGTTATACATGCACGTCTCCGAGTTTTGCTATTTTTATCCATCGTGCGACTCTCTCCCAACATTTGCCAAAAAATTTTAGCTCTCGGTGCTCTCTCGACCTAGAAACTGAACCTCCTGAGCACGCCGTTGTCGTCCCGTCATCGTCAACATCGCGCTGCCGCCGTCGACCCCGACCCCGCCGTCAACCCCGACCTTCACGTCATCTGAGAGTTGAGCATGCTGGAGTATGTCGTCCCCTGTCCCCGAAGCAGGCCACCATCGTCCCTCCTTCTCAACTCGCTCTTCGTCATTGTCTGGCTGTCGCCGTCGACCCGTACCCCACTGTCAACCCTGACCTTCATCATCAGAGAGTTGAGCATGCTGGAGCACGCCGCCTCGTCCCCGGAGCATGTCGCCGCCTCGACCCCGTCCTCGATAATTGGTATGAGCACGCAACCACCTTCACATAAGTGGAAATGTTCTCCCTGTACCCAGAGCACGCCGGCCTGCTGTCATAAGAGAGTTGAGGAACCGCCACTCCGGCGCCTCTGCCAGCTCGGCCCGGAGGACGCCGCCGCTTTGTCTCCTGTCCCCGGAGCATGCCTCCACCTCGACCCTGCTCTCAGAGTGTGCATTCTAGTGATTTTATTGAATTGAGGATGTCCAATGAATGCTCATCGTTAATGAAGTCATTGATCCAAATGGAGAATTTCCATGACGGTATATATTCATCTTCCTTATTTATGTACAATGCATAAGTAATGTATTTGTTTTGACTATCAATGTATATAATGAATTCTAATTCGCAAACCCTTGAAACTGTATGAACTGTGATTGACACTAGCATTTGCCATCCCAGTGAGTTTGATTTCTACCTCTGCAGCCATACTGGAATCAAGGTACCTATGCGATAATTGGTGTTTCTCTCACGAGTTTTTGATATCAGGCTATAAGTGCATCAGAGGAATGTAAATTGTTTGTTTTTTCTTAGGACAAGCACACTAGCTCACTGCCATGTCCTTTACTATGAGAACAATTTATCTGCTGATGCATTGCAGATGCTCACCAACTATTTGTGCTACAAGTAAGCTCAGTTCTCCATTCACTAAGAGATATTTGCTACCTTATGTGACTGGTTTGGCGAATGTTACTGCAATTTGATAATGTTTTATATGATTTTAGTGATTTTATTGAATTTGCGGATGTCTCAATCGAAGCATTAGAGGCTATGAAGGCTCATCGTTAATGAAATCATTAATTGAGAGAATTTTTATTACGGTCTACATGATTAGATGATGACAGTTATGATGTGTGTAATTAGTTACATTGTAATCAGGATGAACAATCTTTGTTGTGTAATTAGTATACTTGATAACTACGATTGACACTTTGTTATTATTTGATTGGTCAATATAATTTAAAGTGTGATCTTTTTAGCTATACATATGTTCATGTATGTGTATGTTGCTGACACGGGTAATACGACTGCCAAATCCTGGCTAGCTACAGAATGCAACCGACAATCAGGATAACTAGGAGTAGGGGCACCTAATAGGAGATACTGCCTATAAACAATCCGCGATGAGCTGTAACAAAGAACGTCTCGGATAACCTACATAAAGAAGACAAGCTTACATAAAGCCCGTTTCAGATCAGTAAACAAATCTGCGACGGGCTACAATATAGATCGTCTCGAATCAGTCAATATATATGCGACATGCTTTGTTAGGGCTTGTCACGCATATATGCTAATGGGCGACGTGCACCACCCGCGTCTCCAATGGCCCCGTAAAGACCGTCTGTTATGACACAAAGAAAGGAGGCACGCTTCCTTTAAGCATGTCTCACACTTAGGATGGTCGGCGACGCGCCGTAAGCACGTCTCTGATGACAACATAATGCGAGACGCGACGACGAAGACGCACATTTTGTTCGTCTCCCTTCTTCGTTAGGGCACATCTCGGATGAGCCTTTCTTACGTAGTGTGTGAAGGCTTTGAGTAGCAGTACTCTTTTTATCCCAAAATATTTGTCATTCTATAGTTCAGAAATAAACTAGAGAGTGACAAGTAATTTCGGATAGAGAGTAGTAAAAAGGAATTTTGTTTTGAAACTTTTTTGTGATGGTTGGACCGAAGTTGCTCCATGCATGCATTTACAATCATTAGTGGATTACAGTTTCTCTCCTCCACTGGGACGCGGTTCGCCCTCCCACAAAGTTCGTGGACGCAGCTTCTCTGCTCAGAAATCCTCCTTCCCAAAGTACTTTCAAATACGTGGCATTTTTATTGGATTTAGCTTTGAAGTGCTTGAGTATGATGGATTCACAAATAAAACTGCAAAACAATGAAATAACTCCACGTATTTATGAGGCATTGGAGCATGATAGGAAGGAGGATGCATACTCCCGAAAGATGACAACATTTAGTTGGTCTATATTTTAATCATTAATAAATGACATAAAAAAAGACAAATCCAGGAAAAGAAGTCATACAAGAACCATTAAATTATAGATTCCTGCTGCAACCGTATATAGAGAATATTATTTTTATTCATAGTAGTCAATACTCTATTCTTAATCTCTTAGATTTCAGAACTAATGTTGCCAAACATATATAAGAGATGCTATTTATATCATACATCGTGTTTGGTCGGTCCACGACAGAGTCGGACCATGGAGATACAATTACAACTATGTTGAGATCTTATTTGACAATTATAATTCTAGTGTATGAGATTTAGGTATATGGTATTAATTACTTCAGATAAGAATATCTTATATACACACACAATTGTGACGGGAATTTATAATCCACACTACAGGAAACTGCAATATCTGTGGGTTAGGAACCCATGATAATAGAAGGCCACAAATTAGCTATTTTCGTGGGTCCAAACGTTAGTCTCAAGCCGACGAAAATAATCCCTCGGAAATAAAAATATTTTTATGAGCAGCTCAAGAAAATAATTTTATTGTCGTCAGCTTCTTGACTCACGACAATGAATTGCGTGAGCCATAGTACAGCCCACGAAAATACTGCTTTCTTGTGCTTTATTTTCGTGTGCCTTACGTCAGCACAATTATTTTTGCTTCCGAGTTTCCAACCTGACGACAATAGTTGGCGTGATTTTCGTGGGCCACTATTTAGGCTCACGCCAATATGCAACTTGCTGAATTATTTTCGTGAGCCAACCTTAAGCTCAGTATAAAATACTTGCTTATTTAATTTTCAGAACATATATAAACTAACAGCAGAACACATCTCCAATCCAACACGTAAAACACATCACAATTTACAAAAGTTCACAACCGCATTAAAACGATCAAATACATTACAATACATTCATTTTTCTGTAGTGCCATATATCTCGTTTGACGATATTTAATTAGTAACTGTTACATATATTTTTTACTTCTGTTGCATGTGTTTCCTAACTTGCTGAAATTAGAGGCTAATGATGTTTCAATGCAGAAAACGCAGATCAATTAGATTTTGTCGTCCATAGGGAGTATGCATGGGAGGATTGTGTGAGATGGGAAGCTGCGTCTCCTCCCATGTACTCTTGTCTATATATGGCAAATTAAACCATTAATTTTTAACCTTTACAAAAGGTTGGGAAGGGGCAATGAGTGAAGATGTGATTAATTATCGGAGAAGAGATACTCATACACATACATAACCACTGTCGTAAGCCTCGCTCGTATCGGTTTTCTAACCCGCACAGTTTCACAAAAAATTATCAAACGATTTGCATTCCTTCCAACTCATTTTCTGCCACACACCAACAAATCCGGAAGAAAAATAAATTCCAGAAGCAGTAGTTACGCACTATGACGACGCCATATTCCTCATATCCGATGGCACGAATGTAGCCAGCGCCGCCAGAAGCAAGAGCAAGCATACCGGCACCAGCAGCAGCATGGGCGGCGGTGGCGGCAGCGGGGGCAAGACCAGTGGCAGCACGATCAGCGACACGGCGACGCAGACCAGCACTAGGATCGCCTCCATGCTAAGCCCGCTCGCCGGCACCGGCGCCGGCGAGTGCGCGTTCTGGCGCTGTCCCTTGGCGGCGTCCTGCCTGGCTGTCACGGCGTGCCGGCTGCTATGCCGCCTCGGTTTCTGGTCTCCGACGAGCTTATCAGTCTCCAGTGCCATGTGAGCAATACAACAGCATGCAACACAAAGTGGGTAAACAAATTTCTTCTGAAGAACGAACGAAATCTGAGCTTGGTTTCTGAAGGTTGTTGCGAGGCCAATCCAATGCAAAAGGTTGCTTGCCTCGCAGGTGGGCTCTTGCTGCAGCAAGTGATATCACTTTGTTTGCAAGATTTGCAGGTCTAAAACCTGAGATGAAATGGTGAATGTTAGGGAGATTTGTTGCATGGATATGATAGAACGTTCATACCAAATGCATCACAATTTGAGATTATCTATCGCAAAAATAAACTTCAGTCCATTTTCCTCAAATCACAGATAATGACAAAGCTTAGCTTGTTGAGGAAATTAAGACAGGAAGCAGTAAAGATGAATCTTAACGGATTAAATAAAAGAACAAAGATTGCGAATGAAGAAATACCTCTGATCTTGAGCCTGGCACACTGCCTGATTATTGCTTCTCCCCTTCGTCGATTTTGCAAGCAACTAGATCTATATATTAATACCACCCCAGACTATCAAGAACACAAACGGAGGCTGACACCCAACAAGAAATTTCAAAAGGCAGGTATGTTCAGGACTAAACAGTGACCTGCCAGACAGATAAGCTGGTGCCCGTGAACAGATCTTGCTGAATGTGATGTTGCAATGTGGAGATTTGAAGAGTCAGAGGAGGGAACGAACATGTTGGAGAAGGTAGCCATTTTTATCTGTGGGCTGCAGATGGCGGTTTTGAACTCTTGGAGGCCTGGAGGGGTAGGGGTGGAGAACAGGTGCATTGCATCAAGGACCAAGTGGAAGCAAAAGTGGGCCATGGCCTTTCCTAGTTGCAAGGCACATCTATACATAGGATTAGTCTAGAAAAGGCAGGTAACAAAGGTTCAACTGCTGGTACATTAATTTAATTTACAATCTGGTCCTTCGGGATGTGGATTTCCTCCTCCCACATAATCTTCCCACGCTTGCTCCGGACAAGTGGTAAAATTTAATTGGTCCACTTTTTCAATTTCTCTCCGGCTCAATAAATGATCATTGACACATCTTTAGCCTCTTATTTGGCAAGTGAAGAAACACATGCAACAAGACATAAATAGACACAACAATTATTAAATAAATGGCGTCAAGTAAGATTTCTAGATTAAAAATTTCTGTTAAAATTGTGCATGCATAGAAGATAATTTTTATCCAGAGCGGTGAATACTTTTTCCTAATATCTCAGATCCTAGAACTAATGTTGTCAAACAAAACCTTTGTAATACAAATTTCGGTCATAACTATATATAAACGGTTGTATTTGTATATATATCATGGTCTGACTCCATCGCAGATCTCGAAACAAGATATTTTTTATTCAAAGCATCTCTTGCATATGTAGTTGTGATGGAAATCTGTATTACAAAGATCATGTTTAACAACATAAGTTTTGTGCTATAAGATATTAAAAATACACTACAGTAATCCGTCGATAGGGCGGTTTCCTACATAAACGGACACTCATAAGGTAAAGGTGTCGGTGAACCGACGCACTTAGCTGACGAAGTATATTGGACGCCTTTAACGTCTAAGTGCATCGGGACCGACGCATTTATGATCTATGTGTGTCGGTTTCCAACAGCCGACGCACTTAAAGGTAAATGCGTCGTCATCGGTGACCGATGCACTTACGTCACTTATATGTGTCGGTTTCAACCGAACCGGCGCACATAAGTCGACACGTGGCTGAATGTAGGCCTAGAGGGGGGGGGGGTGAATAGTCCTTTTGAATTTTTGTCGGATCCTGCAACACTCAACAACAAGTTCAATACCAGAGAAATCGGACTAGTCCGGTAAAGTGCAGACTAGTCCGGTGTTCACGGACTAAGTTGATCAAGATTAATCGATTAGGTTGATTCTTCAATGTGTGCAGCGGAAATATAGAATCAAACAACAGTTTAACAGTTGTATATTGGATTGTATCACAATTAAGGCTTGTGTTCTACAATTTATTGTAAATTGAACAATGTGTATCAAACCCTAGAGTAAGTTGATCAATTTGAGTGATGAACACAAAAAGGACAAGACACACAATTTATCCCGTGGTCCGGCTACCACGAAGGCAACCTACGTCCACGTTGAGGAGTCCACAAAAGGACCGGGTCTTCTCCAACCCTACCCTCGTCGGATCGCCACGAAGGCCAACCCTCTTCCACTAATCACAAAGGGGTGAATAACCAAATTCAAGGGGCGTTCTCACACGTTGAGAGCTCCCTTAGATTACAAATCACAATGCCACCAAAAACACACTCAGAAATTACAATTGAAATGCAGGAGTGTGTTAGAGATTCAAACCAAGAGCTCAATGATGTGTGCCAAGTGTCTCTCCAATGATCTAGAAGTAATCCTTAATGGATTGATCGATCTTGCACTTAATTTCGTGAAGAGAAGTGGTTTCTGAGTCTCTTGGGAGGTGTGACGGCGCTAGGGTTCGAGAGTGTATAAAAGTGGGCCGTGCACCTCTATTTATATGGGGTTTCTAAAAGTAACCGTTAGGGTTCAGAAAGATCGGAGTAGTCCGTGGTGGTCACCGGACTAGTCCGGTGTGCTGTGTGTAGCAAACCCTAAGTGTCCCGAAATATCGGACTAGTCCGGTTGAAAACGGACTTGTCCGATTTCACTACAGGAAATCTTCGGACTAGTCCGATAGCCATCGGACTTGTGAAGTGTGTTGAGGACTAGTCCGCCCTAGGGAGGACTAGTCCGACTCAAGTCAGAAAGATATCGGACTAGTCCGACAGATATCGGACTTGTCTGATCTGGTGCAGAAAGAATATCGGACTAGTCCGGTTGATATCGGACTAGTCCGGTCTTGTGTAACTTTGTGCAATATGTGTGTGTGCTTAAATATGATTGAGCTCTTGGGTGTGTTTCCTTAACACACTCCATACACAATAATCTACTATTTCTTTTCCTTGAGCTCAAGTTCACTGTGCTCCTCATTATCCCTTCTTTTTGGTATTTTGCTCATTTTTCATTATTGGCCTGCATTCATCTCAACAAAAAGGTTAGGATCCCAATTGCTTGTCATAAATCATCCAAAGCCCACAAGGGAGTCCTAGATGCACTTTCAATCTCCCCCTTTTTGGTGATTGATGACAACCAATTGAGATTTCACAAAATATGACAAAAGGAGATGAGATTTTCATAAAGTATGCACATATGACTCAAAAATACATCAAACAGTAAGAGAAATATCCATATGTGCATTCTTTATGGTGGGATGCATAACTAAGTGCATTGAAACATTGAGAATGACATAATTTACATTGATGAATCAATACAAAGTACATATGTCATTTCAGGAGCAAAGTTGCAGATTTCAACACATACTTGCAAATTAATTAAGCATTTCAACACAGAACCATAGTTAACATGAAAACAACGTTAAAGCATTACAATCACAAAGAAAGATAAAGAGAACTCTCTCCTCGCACCCTACCACAGCTAAAGCTAAGACTCGCCCTCAATCTCTCCCCCTTTGGCATCAAGACACCAAAAAGAAGGAGAGGAGGGTCCTAGGGTCTTCACTCTTCACTGTCGGTCCTCTCGTCGTCGTCTTCGTCTTCATCATCATCAGCTTGATGAGGGACGGAGCCACTCGGCCCCCAATGCCAAAGTAGGCAAGCTCGGAGGGGTTCAAGGGCGCGAGCTCAGTGAAGTCTGGGTCAGAATCCTCAGAAATCACTGGAGATCCAATGGGATTGATCTCCAGCTTCTGGCAAATTTGCTTTACATTGGCCTTTATGTACTTCATGTCCTCCCTTCTCTTCTGGTTGAGCTTGTGGGCCTTCACTTCAGCCTTCTTGCAGGAGGAGAATATAGCAGCCAGATACTTGAGGATCCCACTAACTGATCCTTTCTGAGGGGCTTCCCTTGAAGTAGGGACAGCTCTGGCACCTTCACTTCGTCTTGCAGGTGCCTCTGGACCGGAGGCCATCGAAGGAGCAACCTGCACACTTGGCTTTTGAGGCATTTGAGGCCTCAAGGGGAGATGCTCCACATCTTTCACAAATTCAATGCCGGTGACTTTTTCAATCACAAACATAAGTAAGGAGCATATCCGCAAGATCTGTTGGGAGTGCAGGAGATGTTTACCATATCATTCCAAATGTATTCTGCCACATCAAATGGGCGGTCCTTGCTTATGACTCTCATAAGAGTCCGGAGGTATCCTTGCACACTCCTTGCATCCCCATCCTTAGGGGCAATGGTCTTTCTTAGCACTCTGTTCAACACCACAAAGAATGGCTTCATGTTTATGGTGGAAGGAGGGTTGAACTTTGAGTTTGGCTCATATAGAAACTTCATCTTGTCCTTCTCAATGACCCCAATGTTGTGTATCACTAAGCAATCAGACCTTGTGGAGTCAAGGTGGAGCAAGCTAGTGAAATCTTCTTGAGTGATGCTGTACTTGGATCCATGGGTCATCCAAATGACACTCTCTTCATCCTCACTAGAGAAGTGACAGGTTGCAAAGAACTGCACAATCACTTCATCATTCCAGTTGTGTCTGAAAGCAAACATGTCTCTCAATCCATGCTTTTCAATGGCTCTCACTACATCAGTGAACGGTGAGCAGCCCTTCTTCTCAAAGTGTTCCCAGTCAATCCACTGACTACGCACCACGAGGGTCTTCATCGGTAGATACACCGATTTGTAGAAGTCTGCATGGAAGTTGCACCAAAACCTTCCATCGACAGCTTGCTTTGGCCTGCCATACCAGTCAATGCTTCTGAATTTGGCTGCAGAATCACTGCCCTTGCCGTTGAACTTCTCCTCAGTAGGGTCCCGGACCCCTTCCCTGGGAGCATGGAGCTTCAAGGGCCCGACTGGCCCCGTTGCTATCCCCTTTCCCTTGCCCTTGGCTTGGCGAGAGGCACCTGAGGATGATGCTACCTTTGACACTGGCTTCTTTGCCAGCACCTTCCTCCGAACCGGAGGAGGTGCAGGAGCTGGCTCCGAGGGTCTTTCTTGGCGTTTCTTGCCAAGACCCGTCGAGGACCGAGGTGCCACTTCGTGGTCCAACTCGGCCTCAAAGTCAGAGATTTTGTTGTTTGAGCTCGACATGATCTGAGAATGATTTTGCAAGAATGATGGTAAGTGATACAAGGCATATGTATGAAAAGATAGCAATGAATTGCATTGAGGAATTGAAAAATTAGGTTTTCAGTTCAGAAACATCAGACTTGTCCGGTGCACAGGCACGGACTAGTCCGGAGGACCGGACTTGTCCGTGCATGGACCGGACTAGTCCGGTGTTCATCCTCAAAAACCTAACAGATTGGTCAAGGAATGATTCCTAATGCAAATCTAGTCTAGCATACATGTAGTACATCGAATAAGCATGTATCTAGTGAAGGATGCTAGGCTATACGATCAACAATGGAGAAAAACAAGATTTCTAGGGTTTTGAAGAAAGTTACCGAAGAAATTGATTGAAGCTTGAAGGTTTGGGGGTTGGAGGCCGGACAAGTCCGCTAGCTTCAATCCCCAAGAGGCCAAGCTTGATCTCCGCCCAAATGTGGACTTTTTCGACAGAGGGAGCAGAGAATCGCCTTGGTAGCTCGAGCGCAAGAGAGAGGAAGGCGTGAGCAAATGTGGGGATGAGAAGATTAGGGTTTGGTGGCGGCTAGGGTTATGGACACGAAAAATCGGACAAGTCCAGACATGACCGGACTAGTCCGAAGTCATCCATAGAGCTATATCGGACTAGTCCGTGGTCTATCGGACTAGTCCGGTCTAACCGGCAGTCTGCGGACTAGTCTGCAAGAGCGGACTAGTCCGGGTAACCACAGACTAGTCCGTGGTCACCAGGAGAAATTGCATAGCCCATTCATATATATTTGAAGGTTCATTAATAGAGAATAGGTGGGACAAAACAAATCAATTAATCTTGATGAATTTGACCAGTAAGCATACAAAAATCACACAATGATCATAATTCATCAAGATCTAATAATTGACATAGTTTTTCGAGAAAAAAAAAGAAGAGGGATGATTTTCACAATTCAGTCAAAATTTTGAAGAGGTCATACAGGTATGCAACTTTTCAAGCCACACTCCGAGAATCAAGGATATTTAGTTCATTTCGGAGTTCGCAAAAACACTTTTCATCAAGTGGCTTAGTGAATATGTCGGCCAATTGTTTTTGGGTGTTGACATGTGAGATGGTAATGTCTCCTTTCATGGAATGGTCTCTCAAGAAATGATGTCTTATGTCTATGTGTTTAGTTCTAGAGTGCTCAACTGGATTGTGGGCTATTTTAATGGCACTCTCATTGTCACAAAGGAGAGGAATACGGTTCATATTGTAACCGTAATCTCTTAGAGTTTGTCGCATCCAAAGGAGTTGTGCACAACAACTCCCGGCTGCAACATACTCCACTTCGGCTGTGGATAAAGCAATGGAATTTTTTTTTCTTGGATGACCAAGAAACTAAGGATGTCCCTAGGAATTGGCATGTGCAGGAGGTGCTTTTTCTATCTACTTTGCACCCGTCATAATCTGCATCGGAGTAACCAATGAGATTGAATTTTGAGCCTTTTGTGTACCAAAGACCAAGGTTGGGTGTATGAACTAAATATCTCAAGATTCTTTTTACGGCTCCGTCCCTCGTCAAGCTGATGATGATGAAGACGACGACGACGACGAGAGGACCGACAATGAAGAGTGAAGACCCTAGGACCCTCCTCTCCTTCTTTTTGGTGTCTTGATGCCAGAGGGGGAGAGATTGAGGGGGAGTCTTAGCTTTAGCTGTGGTAGGGTGCGAGGAGAGAGTTCTCTTTATCTTTCTTTGTGATTGTAATGCTTTAACGCTGTTTTCATGTTAACTATGGTTCTTTGTTGAAATGCTTAATTAATTTGCAAGTATGTGTTGAAATCTGCAACTTTTTACCACTCCGTGTTCGTCTTGTTTGTTGCGGAAGACCCACTTGGTGCCCACTATGTTTGCATTGGGTCTTGCCACAAGTTCCCACACCTCGTTCCTCTTGAAGTTGTTCAATTCTTCTTGCATTGCCACCACCCAGTCCGGATCCTTCAATGCATCCTCAATCCTGCGTGGTTCCAAAAAGGAGACAAACGAGTAATGCTCACAAAATTTAGCTATGCGAGATCTAGTGGTTACTCCCTTTTGGATGTCACTGATGATGTTGTCGATTGGGTGATCCCTTTGAATGCATTGGTGTACTCTTGGGTGGGGCACTTGGGGAGTTGTGTCTTCATGATCGTTTTCTTCTCCCCCTGAGTGGTTGCCGTCGTTGACTTGTTGATCATCTTCATACTCTCGTGCTTGTGTTGAAGCTCCCCCTTGATTGTTGGTCTCCTCTTGTGGTTCATTTTCCTCATTTATGTGTGAAGGTGACTTTTGTGGTTGAACTTCACCTAGAGCCATTCTTTTCAATGCTAGACAAGGAGCTTCTTCTTTACCTAATTCACATTGATCAACTTGCTCCTTTTGGGAGCCGTTAGTCTCATCGAACACTACGTCACGTGCTACTTCAACAAGTCCGGAGGCCTTGTTGAAAACACGATAGGCGTAGGTGTTCGAATCGTAACCAAGTAAGAAACCTTCATCGGACTTCGAAGCAAACTTTGAAGTCCGGGGCTTCTTGTTCAGGATATAACATGGAGAACCGAAAACTCGAAAGTATGAAATGTTTGGTTTGTTACTGGCGAGTAGCTCATAGGGAGTTTTCTTGAGTAGTCGATGAAGATAAAGCCGATTTGCGGCGTGTCAAGCGGTGTTAATTGCTTCCGCCCAAAATCGATCTGAAGTCTTGTATTCATCGAGCATTGTTCTTGCCATCTCTATGAGTGTTCGGTTCTTCCTTTCGGCAACTCCATTTTGTTGTGGTGAGTATGACGCTGAAAATCCGTGCTTGATGCCCTCTTCATCAAGGTACTCCTCCACTTGTATGTTCTTGAACTCCGTGCCATTGTCGCTTCGAATACTCTTGATTGACAATGAAAACTCGTTTTGAGCTCGCTTGAAGAATTTCTTGAGTGTTCCTTGTGTTTGTGACTTATCATGCAAAAAGAAAACCCAAGTGAAGAGAGAAAAATCATCAATGATAACCAAACCGTATTTGTTACCGCCGATGCTTATGTAAGCAGCTGGACCAAACAAGTCCATGTGAAGTAGTTCGAGCGGTCTTGTTGTAGTCATGATGTTCTTTGCGGGATGATGTGCTCCAACTTGCTTCCCGGCTTGGCACGCGCTACAAGGCCTGTCTTTCTCAAAAACAACATCTTTCAAACCTTGGATGTGATCGCCCTTGAGGAGTTTTTGAAGATTCCTCATACCAACATGCGCTAGCCGTCTATGCCACAACCAACCCATGTTGGTTTTTGCAATCAAGCATGTGTCGAGTTCGGCTTTATCCTTGTTGAAGTCAACAAGGTAAAGCTTTCCCTTCAACATACCCTTGAATGCAACGAAACCATCACTCCTCCTTGAGACGGTCACACCCTCGTTAGTGAACAAGCAATTATAACCTTTGTCACATAGTTGAGATATGGAGAGCAGGTTATAATCTAAAGATTCAACATGTAAAACATGAGAAAGCGTGTGTTCAGAGGATATTGCAATTTTACCAGTACCGAGCACCTTTCCTTGACTATTATCTCCGAAGTAGATGCCTTCGTTTGGGTCCTCGTTTTCTTCATATTCCACGAACATCCTCCTTTCTCCGGTCATGTGGTTGGTGCATCCACTGTCTAGCACCCATTTGGATCTACCGGAGGAATAGGCCTGCAAAAACAAATTATGCTTTGGTTTTAGGTACCCAAGCTTGCTTGGGTCCTTGGAGGTTAGTTACAATACATTTGGGCACCCACACATGGGATTTTGTGTTCCCATGGCGTGGCCCAACATATAAGCATAAACCTTACCAATATTGTTGCTCATTAATACATAAGAGGCATCAAAATTTTTAAATAGAAGCTGTTGTTGTTTATGAATCGGACTAGTCTGGGTGGCCGGACTTGTCCGGACATCGACCGGACTAGTCCGGTATTCATGCGAGTTCAGTTTCTTATTCTCCAACTTATCAGTTTGAGAGGATCTTCCCTTCACAAAGGAGATCCTTTCCCTGTTATTCTTATGACTTCCAACATGTTGCTTTTCATCATAAGAGTAACCAATGCCATATTTGACATTTGGAGGTCTTTGGACTAAGTATGCACTACGTGCATAGTTGATCTTCTCCTTGTAAAATATTCCATACTGGGTAGGATTTTTATCCTTTGTGGAGGTTGACTTCTCCTTCAAACTGGTGTTGATTTTACTATATGTGCACATATGAACAAGATCAGTTTTAGTGGGTTGAGAAGGTGAACTTGAAGAGGAGGAAGGTTCACTTAGCTTGAGTGACTCAACTTGCACTTCAAGGATTTTGTTAACCTTGATCAGGTCAGCAAGTTGGTCCTTGATTGCAACATTTGAGTCGGTTAACTCCAAGCAAGTTTTCTTGCTTGAAGCTAGCTCAAGCTCTAGTGAACTGTTTTTCTCCTTTTCAAGCTCTAGGAGTTTGTCAAGTTTGACATACTTCTCCTTTTGGGAGATAATCATGTCCTCTTGACGATCAATTAACCTCTCCTTCTCAACAAGTTGGTCAAGTAAAAATTTCATTTTAGTAGCAGTTTTCCTATCTAGTCCATTTAGCATATCCTCATCATCACTATCTAGTTCATCATCACTAGAGTAGGAATGCATGGAAGGGGTTTTGATGTTTACCTTGCGTTTACCTTCCTTTGCCATGAGACAAGTGCCATTTCCCTTCTTTGCACCGAGTGTGGGGAAGAGTGTGGATTTCTTGGATGTGCTTTCTATGGCTATGCTAGCCATCTCTTCTTCATCGGATGATGAGGACTCATCGTTTGAGTCCCACTCTTTCCCAATGTGTTCTTGTTCGGCTTGTTTCTTCTTCTTGAAGAATTTCTTAGGTTGAGGCTTGGTTTCTTTAGTTTTCTTCTTGTTGTCCTCATACGGGCAATCGACTATAAAGTGGTTATACTCACCACAATTATAGCACGCCCGCCTCATCTTTGGCTTCGTCCTTTCATTGTACTTTCCTTCACTTGATTTTGTTCCTTGTCTCTTCTTCATTATCCTCTTGAACTTTTTCATGAACATAATCATATCCTCTTCATCTAGCTCACTACTCTCGTCATCACTGTCCTCCTCTAGTTGTGCTTCTCTTGCTTCTTTGGATAGAGGCTTGAGAGTAGATTTTAGGGCAACTCCTTTCTTCTTGGCCGAGGTGAGGTCGACAATTTCTTTGACGTGCTTGGCTTGTTTCTCCATCATTTCAAAGTTGATAATTTTACCAAGCAATTCATCTGGAGTCATCCTTTTGTAACCGGGGCTTTCTCTGATCATTGAGCATAGTGTGACATTGCGAGGCATAAAAGCTCTAAGGATGAGCTTTACCACCTCGTGGTCATTCCACTTCTTGCTCCCATATGATCGAACCTTGTTGACAAGTGTCTTCAATCGATTGTACATATCCTGGGGTGACTCGTCTTCCTCAATTGCAAATCTTCCTAGTTCTCCTTCGATCATTTCAATTTTTGCCTCACGCACATGCCAATCACCTTCATGTGCTGTTTGTAGTTTATCCCATATCTCCTTAGCAATTTCGAGTCCATCCACCTTGGTGAACTCGTCTCGACTGAGAGAGGAGGTGATTACGGCTGCGGCTTGAGCGTTTCTATGGATGGCCTGCTCTTGACTTGGGGTGACCTCTTCGTCGTCATCCGGAATATCTATTCCTGTACATACAACATGCCATAAACTTGAGTTGAGGGAAATCAAATGCATCTTCATATTCTACCTCCACATGGAGTAATCACTCCCATCGAAGTGTGGGGCTTTTCCAAGTGGGATAGATAAGTAGTGATTGTTATTGGAATTTAGACGATCATAATTAAAAGGATATCAGGAGTAGTCGGTGTGACTACTCCCCTTCTTCTTCTCTTCAACTTTCGCTTTCCCTTTTGAAAGTGCCTTCTTTCTGTGGAGCGCCTTTAGCTCCAGCGTCTCCTCATTGTCGTCCTCGAAGTCTTGAATGGCTTTGAGGTACTTCTCCAGTTTTTGGGTCTTGTCGTTGTTGACTTCCTCTTGGTTGTTGATTTTGTGGACGTCCTTCATGTCCGACATGATCTCTTCGAGTGGTTAAACTCTTTCTTGAAGAACCTCGCTCTGATACCAATTGAATGTAGGCCTAGAGGGGGGGGGTGAATAGGCCTTTTGAATTTTTGTTGGATCCTGCAACACTCAACAACAAGTTCAATACCAGAGAAATCGGACTAGTCCGGTAAAGTGCGGACTAGTTCGGTGTTCACGGACTAAGTTGATCAAGATTAATCGATTAGGTTGATTCTTCAATGTGTGCAGCGGAAATATAGAATCAAACAACAGTTTAAGAGTTGTATATTGGATTGTATCACAATTAAGGCATGTGTTCTACAATTTATTGTAAATTGAACAATGTGTATCAAACCCTAGAGTAAGCTGATCAATTTGAGTGATGAACACAAAAAGGACAAGACACACGATTTATCCCATGGTTCAGCTACCACGAAGGCAATCTACGTCCACGTTGAGGAGTCCACAAAAGGACCGGGTCTTCTCCAAACCTACCCTCGTCGGATCGCCACGAAGGCCAACCCTCTTCCACTAATCACAAAGGGGTGAATAACCAAATTCAAGGGGCGTTCTCACACGTTGAGAGCTCCCTTAGATTACAAATCACAATGCCACCAAAAACACACTCAGAAATTACAATTGAAACGCAGGAGTGTGTTAGAGATTCAAACCAAGAGCTCAATGATGTGTGCCAAGTGTCTCTCCAATGATCTAGAAGTAATCCTTAATGGATTGATCGATCTTGCACTTAATTTCGTGAAGAGAAGTGGTTTCTGAATCTCTTGGGAGGTGTGACGGCGCTAGGGTTCGAGAGTGTATAAAAGTGGGCCGTGCACCTCTATTTATATGGGGTTTCTAAAAGTAACCGTTAGGGTTCAGAAAGATCGGACTAGTCCGTGGTGGTCACCGGACTAGTCCGGTGTGCTGTGTGTAGCAAACCCCAAGTGTCCCGAAATATCGGACTAGTCTGGTCGAAAACGGACTTGTCCGATTTCACTACTGAAAATCTTCGGACTAGTCTGATAGCCATCAGACTTGTGAAGTGTGTTGAGGACTAGTCCGCCCTGGGGAGGACTAGTCCGACTCAAGTCAGAAAGATATCGGACTAGTTCGACAGATATCGGACTTGTCCAATCTGGTGCAGAAAGAATATCGGACTAGTTCGGTTGATATCAGACTAGTCCGGTCTTGTGTAACTTTGTGCAATATGTGTATGTGCTTAAATATGATTGATCTCTTGGGTGTGTTTCCTTAACACACTCCATACACAATAATCTACTATTTCTTTTCCTTGATCTCAAGTTCACTTTGCTCCTCATTATCCCTTCTTTTTGGTATTTTGCTCATTTTTCATTATTGGCCTGCATTCATCTCAACAAGAAGGATAGGATCCCAATTGCTTGTCATAAATCATCCAAAACCCACAAGGGAGTCCTAGATGCACTTTCAGTGGCGGATTCACCGAGCGCGTGTTTGTGCATCGATCCAATAGAAACCGACGCATATAATCAACTTAAGTCCGTCGGTTTGCAGGGACCGACGCATATAATGTGCCGCGTGGCCGTCCTCCAGTAGCTGGCTATGGGCGTCGGTTTAGACAAAAACTACGCACATAACATGTTTTTTAAAAAAATGCTTATTTTCTCTCCCTCCCCGGATGGGGAGCCTCCATTTTACACACAACAGCAACATATATACAACATAACAGTTTTTAAACATATCACCATACACAAGTTCTCAAACATAGCACCGTACACAAGTTTTGCGTCTCGAACACAAGCACAAGGAAACACAAGCACAACAGTTCGAAAATGAGTAAACGAAATTCAAATGTCGTCGTGGGAGCCTCCACTCACATGTCCTCCGCTCCCATCTCCTCCACTCGCACCTCCGTCGTTGATGTTAAAGAAAGCATCAATACCTTCAGGTGTTCCGTGACGAGATCCCTGCTATAGATCACAAATAAAATAGAAAGTTAATAGCATAACATGTTAACTCCTACTTACTTAATAACATAACTTTAAAAAGGAGAAGCATGTTGGTTTGAACGAAAACTTATCAACACACTCTCGTATTTCCTCTCACTCTCTCTAACTCTCTCGCCCTCACTCGCTCTCCCACTCTCTCTATCTCTTCTCCTCTCCCTCTATCTCTTTCTCTCTAGCTACCTCTCTATCTATCTCTTCTTTTCTCTCTATCTCTTCCTCTCTCCCTCTATATATTTCTCTCCCTCTCTATCTATCACTTCTTTTCTCTCTCTACGTCTTCCTCTCCCTCTCTATCTATCTCTGCCTCTCTCGCTCTCTCACTTGTTCCCTCTTTCACTTCATCTCTCCGCTAGTATTTCCCTTTTCTTTTTAATATTGTGGTAATTAATATGTGATGTTATAATGAAAATATTGTAACAAGTATGCAAGTCATACATACCGCTGCGTCTCCTTGTAATGGGTGAGTCTGCACTGGAGGGAAAGACATCAGTGGGAAAACTGCTTCAAATTGTGAGATTATAACTAGAATTATTTTGGAATCAAATAAAGTGGTCAAATGCAAAAATTACAGTTTACCTGGATTATTTTGCTGCAATCCAGAAGCCAACAGTGACATAAATCCGTAAGGTTGTGGAACATACGATTGATCACTCTTGGAACCCTGCAACACAAATAGTTATGATATTGCATTATATAACTGAAACCAATAAGATAAGTAGTTTTACCTGTGAGGAGCCAATCTGTGGTAGTGCTGGCTGCATTGGTCGAGGACCAAACTGAGAACTGGAGCTACCTTGACCCATGAACTGCATCAAATAAATTAGTTGTGATATCTTGAGTAGATACATTTGTAAATCGAATAACATTTTCAAATAAGAAAATTACATGTTACCTGAGACATACAAATAATGCATCTGTTGCTGCAACATCTGTGTCTGTTGCTGTTGTTGTTGTAGCAACATCTGTGTCTCTTGTTGTTGTTGTTGTTGCATCTCCTCCTTGGTGCGTCTCAATTCTTCTCGTAATTCAGCCTTTGTAGATGATTGAAATCGACTACCACTAACATTGGTCAGCCGTCGTCTAGCATAAGCCTCACGATCTACATATCCGTCACCTAACCCATGTCTAAAAAAATACAAGTGTGAAGAATCGACATTCATTAACGTACAAATCATCATTATGTTTACACATACCTCCCATGCGGTAGACCTCCGCCGGCATCGTATGATGCAGCGACATCCAACGGCTCTCTCAAATAGTCTGAATCAGATCCATGATTCTTCTTGAAACACTCAACATACTTTTGTTGTGATACATTTAGTTAACAGATTAATGTAATACAAGATAAATTGAGTTGATGGATAAAAGCAACAAAGAATCAACATATGTACCAATTTCTGCGTTGATGCTTCGTCACACAACACCTCCGGGCGATTCAGGTCTGGACCTTTGTGCCCCTTAAGATAAACCTCAAAAAACATAGGAGGCGTACCAGTTTTAGCTGTCTGCAATATCAAAATCAATAATTTAATCAAAGCAATTAATTGAAGCAATCTAAGTATGAATATAAGAATTCATACTATCCTTTGTTCCATCCAAACATAACCATCCAGCCCGAAGAAATGCTTTCCTGGCTTGCTCTTCCGGTTTCTTCTTTGAACTCAGTTGAACCCTAATACCTGCATAACCATTCCCAAGCCTCCATATTCGCACAAATTTAATCCACATGACTTTGCAAGTACTCCTCCCTAGTGAGGTGAATTTTGGCTGCTTCTTTGTTTGTCATAAGCTGGAACATCACCATCTTGTAGTAGACGGTCACAGCCTTGATCCTTGCCTTAGAGAAGGAGCCCTTGACACGTCTCTTTGCTGCATTATGAAAAACTGGACAAGCATATGCTTGACTCACACCTCCTCCAAACGAAACCTACCCTGCATACAAGTAACAATTAATGTCAAATAACAATAAGATGTAATGTAATGGAAACAATCAAAACAAACTTACCCAGAAGATCTCCCAAACTTTATCCTGACATGTACCCGAATCGCCATACTCTTGAAGCGCATAGTGATCCCAACTATGCGCTTCAATCCTTTGACCATCTACTAATACCATCCCGGGATAGCAAAACCGGATGGCGTTTCCCAACTCGATGTTAACAACTCGTCGATGCCCCTTTCCACTCCATCCAAGCTCCACCCAGCACCTAGTACCCTTCGGCCTTATAATTGTCCGCTCGTCCATACTTTTACTTACACCACATAAAAGGTGCCTCCACAGTCTATAAATAAAAAGTACATAAAATTAGTTAATTGAAAAGATATAATGAACTTGTTAGTTAATTAAAAATATTACCTAAAGGGGCATCGATCGGGGTGTCCTAACTCTTCTAGCTCAGCCTTCTTGCAATCCTGGCATCTCGCTCGGGATCCTCAGGCTCTTCATCTTCTTCCTCATCATCTCCCTCATTCCCACCATCAGAAGAGGTCCACCGCCCAACAGTATCTGAGCCTCCTCCTGAGCCTCGTCATGAGCCTCCTACTGAGCTTCCTCATGAGCCTCGCCCTGAGCCTCCAGCTAAGCCTCCTCCTGAGCCACCTTCCTGCTCCGACGTCTGCCTGGCAGTCTCTGGTTCGTCCCCGTACAACTCCTCGTACGCCGGGCAACGATCTATCACCTGTGTCGGACCTCGTGCAGGCTCGCTCGACGTCGGCTCTGCCACACAACTCAAAAACTGCCTCTTCCTCTGCCCACTATAAAAAGTACCCTAAAAATATAAATAAAGAAGTATGTAAAGAAGCAAGAAACAATAGACAATTAATATTAATGTTTAAATGTATGTAAAAAACAAGTACCTGAAACGAGTACGGCTGGCTCGAAGTAGAACTGGGAGTGGAGACTGAAGATCCACTACCCTTCTTGCTCTTCTTCTTCCCCAAACTTGGCAAAAGTTTAAACATCTGCGCACATTTTTATAGAAATGATTAGTATAAAACATTAGATAATAAATAAAGAATGTATACAATAATATTAAAAATCTAAAAATGCATACAATATAAATAAAAAATCATCAGCATCAAAATCTGCTTCTGTCACGCGTGCATTAAGATATTCACGTATCTCTTCTTCCATCTCTTCCTCTTCACTCTCTTCCATTTCTTCCTCTTCTTCATCATATCTATCCTCTTCTTCCAAAATCCTTTTCTTATTTTCCATAATTCTTTGTGATTGCCGAACACGTTTTCTTGAAGGGCCAACTTGTTCTTCAGACATCAACTCTAACGTATCACTAGCAATTTATGCGAGTCCTATCCTAGAAGATATCATAAAATCTTCTGCTTCCTCGACTTCATCCTGATAGACAATACTGTCATCTTCTTGAATCTCTATATACTCATCATAAGGACGAGAGTGCACTTCAGGGTTAACTGTATACACAACCCACCAATTTTTCAAACTTGGGTGAGGATAACTTAAATAGTACACTTGTACCACTTGATTTGCAAGTACAACATTGTTTTTATGGGCTGTGTATTGTGACTTGTGGTTGACCTCCACCATTCCAAAATCATCAACTCCCGTGCCAAATGTTGGATCAAACCATTCATAGTTGAAAATCACAAGTTGAAGTGTTTTTGAACCACCAAATGTGTACTCTATTATTTTTTAAGAACACCATAGTATTCTGCCACTTTTCCACTACCCTCTGCGGCAGTTATCATTACTCCACTGTTTGTAGTGGCAGCTAGTGGACGACTTGCTTCTAAACTTGCCATCTGAAAACGATATCTGTTGATATTGTACCTGCTAAATTTTGTTGCTCTCAATTGACCATGCGACATCTGTCGCAAGTCATCGGAGATGTTGACATCTTTCATATACTACATAAATAAACAAAGTTAGCATCTTATGATAAACACGCGAACTAATATTGAAAGAAAAAACGGATAGAAAATTACATGTTCACGGAACCAGTCCACAAAGCTTTTTCCACCATTTATGCCATGCTGACACATCTTATCCAATTGACTTTGTGTAGGTTTTCGTGAAGATTTCCAATACAACTTGTCAAACATTTCAAAAGATGGTAACACCTCCTCCATGTTAAAAATATGTAAAGCATGGTGTAGTTCCTCTCTTGTGCTGAAATATAATGAGAATTAGCAGCCCCAACACCTTTACCCTTCCATTGAAAAATCTTAAGCTCACTCGTAGATTGCTCTTCTACATTATGATATCGTGTGACACTTGCATTCACCTTGTTAGCACATGAAAAATATTTGCTAGAGAAGTTAGTAATCTCTTTAGCTGCAAATGTTTCTGCAATACAACCCTCAACTCTTGCTTTGTTGCGCACTGTAGCTCTATGTTTCTTCAATTCTCTTTCTTGGCTATACATCCACCTGAATTGTGCAAGACCTGCTACCAATGCTTCATAAGGTAAACGCACCATAAAATGTTGCATAACATTCATAAATTCAGGCGGGAACACTTTTTCTATCTTACATACAAGCACAACAATTTGTTTCTCCCACCGTCACATCATCTTTTTTGACACTTCCTTAGCATAAATATGTCTATAAAGTAGCTAAGTTCAGCAAACATCTTCCACAAATCAGGTTTGAAGTAGCCACGAAACGTTACCAGTATAAAGTCTCTCCATCATAATGTGATAATCATGGCTCTTCAACCCATTCAGTTTACTAGTATTGAGATTAATACATCATTTTATGTTTGCTGCATAGCGATCTAGAAACTTCAGTGTTTTCAACCAACTAAGTATTTGCTTTCTTTCTTCTAGTCTAACACAGTATGGAGCTCGTGGCGAGGCGGCGGGGTGGCGGCGGCAGCGGCGGGCAGGGGCGCGGGCGAGTTGGGTGCTCTCAGGCGGGAGAATGGAGTACGTGGAAGAAGAGAGGAGGCAAGAAGGGATTAGGTTTCGAGTGGGGCTCGCTTAAGAGCGTCGGTTTCTACCCGGCCGACGCTCTTAGAGTCGGAGCCAGCCAGGCCCGCCATATGAGTGTCGGTTTAGCCGACGCATATATTATAAGCGTCGGTCTAGCTGACGCATTTAATATGTGCGTCGATTGGATCCAGAACACCGACACCTCTAACTTATGGGTGTCGGTTTCCGTAAACTGACACCCCTAGACGTGTAAAATGCGTCGGGGCCGACATATATAGATAAACCGACACCCTATTTATCGTTTCCTGTAGTGATAGAGTGATTCATGTCTCACTTATCTCCTCTTATTTGTCTATTGTCTGACATCATTTATTAATGATTCAAACTTGGACCAATTTTTACCACCTGTGGGAGTGATTCGAACGTGTATGTGGGAGTATTGTGTGGGAGGAGGGAAGCCACGTTCGGTCTTTGATACTCAAATGAGGACAAATGCTGATTTAAGTTAGCTACATTTTGGAAAATCTATTTCTGATGATATTTACAATTAGTGTTTTTTATGTACAAAGATGTCCTTTCTTTGTGATATAACTACGTATGGACATGTATAGAGTACAAATCTTTAGACAACTTCTTGGAAAAAAACCTTCTGCGCGGGTGAAACCTTTGTTTGGACATGCATAGTGTGGGTGGGGATTCGCACCCGCGGTTTTGACGTATTTCGGATTTGGGTTTCATTTTTTATATGCGGTTACCCGTCAGACTCTCGAAACTATACAACCGTCAGTCTAGTAACCTACCTTGGGTCTTTGATATTGGCACAGTCGGACAGCCTAGCCCAACAAGCACAACCGGCACACACCCCAGACCCCTCTCCACCCGTAATGGCCACGTGCCCCCGACGCTCGACCCTCCTGTAGATTCCTCTCCTCTCCCGATTTCTCCAATCCCGATCTGCTGCTGCCTGTCGTCGAACTGCTTCCTAGACCTCGTTGCCGCCGCCAGGCGCCCTGGATCCCGTTGTCGCTATCGGTCGCCCTTGGATCCCACCATCGACCTTGGCCACTCCCTGACACCCGCCGTCGTCGGACACACACCGACACCCGCCATCGCCTCATCCTCGACCCCTGCCCAGCTCTTGCGTTCATCATCAAGTTGGCGCACTGCCATGGCTGTTGCAGCGGAGAGGAAGGCACCATGGCTGTTGCAGCGGAGAGGAAGGCGTCACTACCGGGTATCCCTGTCACCACCACCTCCTCATCCCCTCCAACCTCTATCAGCCTTACGGCTAGGGACCTAGGGTTTTGTCAGACTCGATGGGTACTCGAAACTCGTCGGGTGCATGTTCAGATACAAAATTTCTCAAACTTATTCAATTCGGATGGGTTTTTGCTCCATCTGATCCGAACACGACCTGTTGTCATCCCTATTCGGAGATCCTTATCTGATAGCAGGGATTCATAAGTGGGCGTTGATGCCCGGTAAATGCTGTGTTTCATTTATTCAGCTTATAGTTCTGACGCATGGTTAAGTGCTCGAAATAACTATATTTTTAATCATGGTACTGGCTTCTCGGATGTTGATCATGGTTCTGACCGCTCAGATGTTGATCCCACTATGCCTATGAATCAAACAACAGGTCTATCCCATCCGAGCATATCCTTCAAACCAAACATATCTTAACCTTCTGCAGCATGTGATTTGATCATGACTGCAGCATCGGAATCATTCACGTTTTAAATTGCTCATAAATTCAGTTTCAACGACGAGCAGTGAAAACTAATTCCCGTTCAAGTTTCAACAATAACAGCATTCATTTTGGTATGGAACATAGACATGATGAGGCCAGCATCACTTGCCGGCGGGGGAGAATCTAAGCCATCGACACAACCTCTCAACAAGCTTACATGCGAAGTATATTCCCTTTCATATATTAATCGCTGACCTGCATAAGTATTATAGTTGCATAGTTGACCTGCATAAGCATCCAGCTTGTCAAAGACCTTCCAGGTTCTCTGTATCTAAGCTCGGTTAGCTAGATTGCCTGTATCTAAGCTGCAGGTCAAAACCGTAGAGGCATTTCTTTTATAAAGATTACTTCAAGGTGCACTACAGGAAACTCGAACACTTACGCCAGCCAAAATAACTTACGTGAGCTAGCTGACGTAAGTTACTTAACTCATGTCGGTGGCTGAAAACCGACGTAAGTTTAATAATTTACGTCGGCTACGGGCCCGCAACCGATGTAAGTAAAAGTGTCGATGACATTAAAGCACTACCGACGTCGGCCAATGCCCGCAACCGACGTAAGTTAATGGGCTGATGGCAGTTGTTCAATAATTACGTCGGCCCAACCCTAGACCGACACCAGTTAGCGCGGCCGATGAAAGTAAAGGAATTTACCCTACCCGTGCGAGCAGCGCACACGCGCGCCTCTTCCTCTTCTTCTCATTTTGGCCGCGCGCCTTTCTTCCTCATTTCCCCACGCCGCCGCCCGCACAGCGCCGCCCCACCACCCTCGCCCTCCGCCGTCGCACGACCTCCGTCGTCCCGCTCTACCGCTAGTTACGTTGCCCCCCTCCTTCTTCCCGCGCCCGTCCTCCCTCCTCGAGCTATGCCTCCCTCCTCGCCCTCCAACGATGCTACGACTCCCTCATCGCCGCCGACGCCCCAACCCCACCACGACGAGCACCCGACCCCACCCCGATGCCGCCCACCCCATCCCGACCACCCCGACGTGCCTCACCCCCATCCCAAAGCCCCACCCACCCCGATGCCACCCACCCCCATCCCGACGCTGCCACCCCCACCCCGAACCCGGCCACTCCCACCCTGACCCCGCCCACCCCATCCCGACCACCCGACGCCCCACCCCCAGCCTGACGCCTCCCATCCCCACCCCAACGCCGATGACCCCCACCACGACACTGCCCACCCCCACCCCGACGCCGCCCATCCCATTCTAACGCCCCCACCCCCATCCTGCCACCACACCCCCACCCCCTCCCCCACCGGCTGCTCCTCTCCACTCGGATTAGGTTTAAACTTGCAATGATTTTATCGATTGCATATGATTGAAGTGATTGGACATGAATTGCGATGATTTTATCGATTGGATATGAAGTAATTGGAGATGAATTGACGAATTGGAGGTTAGTTAGGTTTGAATTGGGATTAATTTAGTTGGTTTGAGTTGACCAATATGATTTGAAATTACATTTGAATTAGTTGATTTGAATTTAGGTTTTACTTATATTTGTTTGTTGGATTTGAAATATTATTAATTTAGTTGATTAGTTTAAATTCTTATGCTAATTAGATTATGTTAATTGGTTAGTTTAGTTTAGTTGTTTATTTTTTGTTAAAATGTTTATGTTAATTAGTGTATGGTAATTAGTTTATTGTTACATGTTTAATTTGATGTTTAGTTGAGTAATTGATTAATTAATGTTGTAATTGTTTATTATTTAATTTTTTATTGGTTGAGTGCTTAATTAATATATATAACTAAATGGGCTTCGGCCGAACAATGCCTAACACGGGCCATTTAGGGCCCGTCATGGCCCATTTAGTGTGAAGTTAAAGTATGTGTCTAAACGGGCACGAAAGCGAACGTCAACAGCGCAGATGACAACCACCCGCGCGTGTGGATGGCAGACCACGATGAACCCAGTTCACTGTCTCTCTCATTCTTCCCTCCGTCTCTCTTGTTCTTTCTTGTCTTTGAAATTCCTCGAAAGTGAAAGATTAATGTAACCTACTTATGATGGCTAACCCTACTAACTCGAAAATGAAAGATTAATGTAACATACTTACTCGAAAATGGCAGGATCCGATGGAGCATAAAGCATGACCCCAAAGCTTGAAGAACTGCACCATTTTTGGGGGTGCAATGTAAAATAAGCAAGGTTATGCTGTCAAAATTTTATTCGGATTCAGGTTCTGTGTCTTGTCATAAGCAGGATAAATCGTGCATAAATTAATGATAATTTCTCCGGCATGAAACTGCAGAGTCAAACATGGGTCAAGACCGCAGTTAGATGTATACTGGTTAAAAGAGCAGAACTGGTGGTCACTCAAATGAGTGTTACGCCAAGACAAAAGCTTTTTTGGGACGAGCTTTTTTGTTGCCAAATAACGATGAGGCGTGATGCCCATGTACAAAATGCCAGAACGAAACATTTTTGGACAAAGTGGAACTTTTGTGCACTTGTGTCAAAACGGTCACGTGTCACATTATGACTTGTGGAACTTCTATGGTGAGATAGCTTCTCAAGCTGTACAAGAAGTGAAAGCGGACAATAATGATAGCACGGAGGTTGATATGATGGATGAGATTTTGGAAGCTATATGACCAGAGCTTATGGAGGATCCTCAAAAAACGGAGGTTAAAAAGTTCTTTGAACTTTTCAAAGATTCAGAACAGCTGCTGCATGGACACACTAAAATGACAATCCTCACTTTTGTGACTAGACTTATGGTAATTAAGTCTAAGTACTTCTTTTCTAATAACTGTTACAATGACCTCACCAATTTGTTCATCGATGTCGTTCCACAGCCCTATAAAGTGCCAGAAAATATGTATAAGTCAAAAAAATTCTTTTCGGTCTCGGTATGAACTACAAGAAGATTGATGTGTGTCCGCACAACTGCATACTTTTCTGGAGAGAGCATTCCAATGAGAACAAATGTTTAAAATGTGGTCAACTGAGGTTTGTCAAAGTTGCTAATAACGTTGGTGATATTGTGAGGACGGAAGTTGCATGTAAGCAGCTTCGTTACTTACCTGTGACACCTAGGTTGAAGCTATTGTTCCTTTAAAAAAAACCGCGAAACACATGAGATGGCACAAAGAAGGTGAGCGTCAAAACAATAGAGTCATGACGCACCCGTTCAATTGTGAGGCATGGAAGGCGTTGGACCGGTTCGATCCAGAATTCAACCGTGAAGCGAGAAAAATGTTCACATCGGGTTGGCCATAGAAGGGTTCATGCCGTTCAACACAAACACCACACCATACTCTTGTTGGACTGTCTTTGTCATTCCGTACAATCTACCACCGACTTTTTGCATGAAGTATGAGTTCATGTTTCTTAGCCTCATTGTACCTGGGCCGAATCATCCTGGGTCACGTCTCATGTGATGTTAAAACCATTGATCGGAGAGTTGAAAATATTGTGGACAAGAGTCGAAGCGTACGACTGTTATAAGGAGCAGAAATTCAACCTTCGAGCTGCTTATTCGTGGTTCGTCTATGATTTTACTGCATACCACATGTTTTCTAGATGGAGCACTCGCAGTCGTTTGACATGTCCGATATGTGCTTCGGACACTAATTACTTTTGACTTACCCATGGAGACAAGATATCTTACTTCGATTGTCACAGACGTTGGCTGCCTCAGAATCACGTGTTTAGGCAGTAGAGAAATGTCTTCAAAAAGGACACTATTGTTGCTAAAGGACCACTAAAACATCTTAACGGGTCAAAAATATCTGATATGTTGGACAAATTGGTGCCAGATGAAGGTCGTCCTGGATATTTCAAAGGGTACGGAGACGAACACAATTGGACTCACATATGTGGACTTTGGGAGCTACCGTATGTGAAGTCATTGATTCTAAGGCACAACATTGATGTCATGCATCAAGAGCGTAACATGGCCGAAGGTATCATAACCACATGCACGGACATGACGGGCAAAATGAAAGACAATTTAAAGGCTCGAAAGGATCTCGCCGAGCTTTGTAACCGTCAAGCTCTTGAACTCTCCAAAAATGGTGGAAAACCACACACTCCTTTCTGTCTTCGACCTAAAGAAAAGAAAGTTCTCGAATGGTTGCAAAGTTTGAAATTCCTAGATGGTTATGCAGCTAGTCTTAGATGAGCCGTGAATGTGAAAACAAGAAAGCTCATTGGTTGCATAGTCATTATTATGACATAATCATGGAAAGACTTCTGTCTGTTATGTTTCGGGGCTAGTTTGACGATGCGGTGTGGAAGGTGTTAGCTTAACTTAGCCACTTCTATAGACAACTCTGTGCTAAATAAATCACATAAGAGATGATGACTAAGTTAGAGAAGGAGATTCCAGTACTATTGTGTAAGATGGAATTTTTTCCTTAAGGGTTCTTCAATCCAATACAACATCTTCTAATCCATCTTCCATTTGAAGTGAAAGTGGGTGGCCTTGTGCAATATAGGTGGATGTATCATATTAAAAGATCACTAAGATATCTGAAACCAATGGTTGGTAACAAAGCAAGGGTTGAAGGGTGCATCGCCGAAGCTTTTACTCTTGAAGAAGTAGGATACTTCTCAAGTGTTTACTTTGCAGATGAACACAATGTCAATACTTCAGCAATGTGGTACAATGTGGATGAGCAACCTCCTTGTAGCGATCTCTCCATTTTTGGAACAATAGGCACTACTGTTGGTAGTTACACTTCCTACGACGTTAGCGAAAAAGAAAGACGTGCTGATTTCTTCTACATGTACGCTAATATGGAAGAAATGGGGAAATATTTCGAGTAAGTGTTTCTATTACATTTATGCTAATCAACATCTTTTGCAATACATCTATTCAAAAAGATTCTCTTTTTGTACAGTGAGTTCGACAAGCAAAATTGGAGACATAGACATCAACCTACAATAGCTATAGTTAAATTGCACTACCCCAGTGTCATCGATGGTTTCCCTACCCTGTCGTGGGATGACTACGCTCGTGTCTCTCACAAGGTCCACGACACGGTTCAGGGAGCCGTGTGGAATGATTTTATGGTATGTTTAACTGTTTAATTTTTTCAACTCGTTTGAATTGTTCTTGCATATCACTTAAATATTTGTTTCCTTAAAGCTGAGGTACCAAGTAGAGGAATCAAGCATGGAGGACCACACGAGACGCGTGTTCCAGTACAACGCTCCGAGGCTCACAACGGAAGCGTTGTCGAACGCTCGGATCCAAGCCATCAACGTGTACTACAAGTTGCACCCCCGAGAGCAACAGGAGGAAAGGGATCCATTTAGTAAGGACTCTGACGCGCACTTGACAGAGGAGCAATACGTGGATGTAAGTTTTTATTGTTAAATATTTACAATACCTATATATGTTAACTGCATTGATGAAATATGAAATATGTGCAGGTTAGTATTTCCTGGTTACAGGGTTAACTCGAGGCGTACTTAGCACTTTGTCGGCACGGGGATAGCGAAGGTTTCGTCGCTAAGTCTACAAAGGTAGACAGTGCCGCATGGGGTCTGAGGGCAAGCACAACTACGACAGCGACAACTACTTGCGTTTGGCTAAACGCATGGTAAGTACATTTCAAGTTTATTCCTAATATATTTGTCTCACTAACACCGCTATACAGGAGCGAGAGACGGGCCAGGAGCCGGCCCCGACCTAGGTTTGGAAGTGAGGTCACAAGGCAAGTGAGCCTTCTCAGCCAGGGCAATGTAATAAGGTCGCGGCTGATCGACTGATAAGTTTTCAAAATTCATCAATTTTATTATAGTTAATACTATTATTGACACACTTACAAGATTTCTTTATTTTGTAGGAAAAGTAGGCGCAGGAGGTCACGAAGATACATGGCGAAGATTACAATTGGGAAAACAGGCCGATCGACACCCAAGCCGCATAGGCAAGCCGAGGCGGGAAGGCCCATGGACGTTGAGTTGGTCATTTGTTTCATTTTCTTTTCAATTTATCTTCTTCTACTTAGTGTTTTTCATTCTTTTGCAGGTTTGCCATTTTTGATGGAGTTGTCGACTCGAGGTCGGCGTGACCTTAGAGAGGCCATCGATGCAGGCTTCGTCCGTTGGGCCGTCAAGTGGTCGTCTCTCGTAGACCCAATTAGAGCTCCTTGCCTTGAAGGAGACGCTGGCGCAGACCGAGGCAGAGCTAGAGAGGTCGAGGGCGGAGCATGAGAGGGCGAGGGAGGAACAACAGAGGATGAGCTTAATGATGGCCCAGATGCAAGCAATAGTGGCGTAAGTAATTTAAACTACTGTAGCTTAATTTCATTGCATTTCAGTAACATATATCTTCTAATATTTTGCAATCACTACAGGAAATGCGAACAATTATGTCGACCAGAGCGACTTACGTGTGCCAGCCGACATAAGTTAGATAACTTACGTCGGGCGTTAGTAACCGACGTAAGTTTCCTAAGTTACGTCGGATGCAGTCCCTCAGCCGACGTAAGTAAACTAACCAACGCAGTTAAATGGATACAGACATTTGTCGTTGCTCGCAGCCGACGTAAGTAACTTGGTCGACGGAAGTTCTCACTTACTTACGTCAGCCCTAACGTTTGCTGACGTAAATTACTGAAGCTGACGAAAGTGCGGAATTTAACCTAACCGCGCGAGCTGCGCACGCCTCTTTCTTTTTCCCCGTCGCTTCACTTTCCCCAAGTCGCCGCCCGACACATCCACCCACGCAGCCTGACGTTGCCGCCCGCGCCGCCCGATGCTGCAGCTGGTGCTGCCCGATGCTGCCGCCCACCGCCCGACGCCCCGGTCGTGCCCCACCGCGCCGCCTCGGCCGCACCCCACCGCGGCCGCGCGGGCCACGAGCTGGAGCGCTGCTGCCTCCTTGCCCTCTCGCCAGGTAAGGCCCTCCGCCTCTCTCCCTGCACTCCACCTCTCTCCCTTCCCTCTCCACGCTGGCCTCCACCCTCTGTAAGGATCGAATGCCCAAGAGGGGGGTGAATTGGGCTTCTTTTCAAAAATTAAAGCAATAAAACATAATTACCAAGAGCCCAATTCCCTACGCAAACAACCTATGCATTCAATTAAATAGCAACTTCGTGGTATATAAAATGCATAAGTGTAAGGGTGAGGAAGAGTATGCAAACTCCCAAGGAGACAAGAGGATTTATCCCGTGGTTCGGCAAGATCGTCAAGATCTTCCTACATCCATGTTGTGGCACCCACCAAAGGGTATAGTCACACCCAAGTCACCGAGACTAGGGATCTTCACTATTCTTCTCCGTTCGCCAACCTCGGCAAGGTGGTGTAACACCCTCATTTTCATGCATCATGCCCTACATGCACTCATATACATGTTTAACATTAACCCATAACAAGAGGAACAAGTTTAAAATTGATTTGGAACAAAACCACACTTAAAAATGTAGGAAAGTGCAGACTAGTCCGGTTTTGCTGAGGACTAGTCCGATTTCTCTCTGTCTAAAAACGGACTTGTCCGTTTTTGCTGCGGATTAGTCCGATATTTGCCTCTGGACAACTTCGGACTTGTCCGATTTTGTGCGGACTAGTCCGATGTTCCATGAATCCTTGAAAATTTGCTAAGTCCCTGGACTTTTCCGGACTAGTCCGGTGTTCCAGCGGACTTGTCCGTTTTCCTTTCTGACTAAGATTGGACTTGTCCGATCTTTGGCCAGACTTGTCCGATTTTCTCTCTGGACGACTTCGGACTAGTCCGGTCCTGTCCGGACTTGTCCGATATTTCGTGACTCCGAGATTGACCTTTTGTTTTACGACTTGTTTCTTGGGTTTCACGTCAAGTGGGCCTAGGGACGTCGTGCCCAACTCTTTTAGAGCCCATGTGGGACTCTAAACCGGCCTCTACTCATCCCAAACTCGAAATCCATCTAACCCTAGCCTCCACCTCTATATAAACACCCCACCCCTTGGTTTGACATCTATTTGCCACTTTTCCACCCACCCAAACCCTAGTTCGTGGGGAGCCACCATCAAGGAGGGAGGAGAAGATCCCAAGCAAGAGGAAGAAGAGGAGGAAACGAAGGAGGATCAAGATCTCCACCAAGTTTCGTCCTTCACCACCAATTCATCTCCAAGTTCATCACCAACCCTAGATCATCAAGATCCAAGTGTTACCTCCAAGTTTCTTGGTTCATTGGAGTTCTAAACACCTGGTATACCTTCTATTATCTTTTCCTTACGTGAATTCAACCCCTAATCTCCAAATTCACGTCAATCTAGAAAACCCTAATCTGCTGATCTCGTCAAGTGCGGACTTGTCCGGTCCCTAGCGGACTAGTCCGATCTTTCTGGTTAAATTGTGTTGAATTAATTCTAAAATTTGATCTAATCAACTCCAAACCTGTATAAACTTGTTAGAAGCTATTAGAACTAGTTAGTTATCATTAAAAGCAATCTAGTAACAAGTTCTACCTTGCATTTGCATTAATCATGCATGTCATGTCATATTGAGTAATATTTGTGCACTCTTTGATTGTGTTTCTTGTCTTGTATGTTTATTGTGTGGATTAGATGGATTTGCGCTAGAAAGTGCCGCGGAGGATCTACAGCATCAAGAGTTTGAAGGCTTTGACCCTAATCAACAGCGAGAGCAAGGCAAGTGTCCTTGAAGCATATTGATCCTGTTTTAAAATAAATGTTTTTGTTTGCAAAACTGCATGCTTGTGTCAAATTGATGGGAAATCCTATGATAGGAAGTTTACTAGACTTGCTAAACCACCATTGTCACCTGGAATTTATGGTAGAGAGTCGGGAAGGGTTTTTGCCTTTTTGCTTTGCTTAATCAACTGGGATGGGAAACAACTATATCACTCAATTTAATTATGCATGGATGAGATTACGGTTAACCTGAACTGGTTAAACATGGTATGGTAATGGATGATCTAAGCAAGCCTGGTATGTGGATGGGTTGGATGTTATGGTGGTCTGCTTGCTTTAGATCTAAGGACCGGTTCATGTGAGAATAAGCCAGGACTACAGTGCCACCACGAGGCCAAGTATGGGTGCGGCGTAGCTGATTAATTAGGGCTTTGCTAGTGCTGTTTGGACCATTGTGGATGCTCGGGGAAGGGGTAGTCGAATTGGGTTTGTTGATGGTTGGTGGGACTACCCTGGGATCCGAATGGCTCAAGAGGGGGCCCTTGGTTGAAGATGTGCTCTGCGGGAGACATCGCCACCGGTGAAACCTCAGTGGGGTCTAAATAGGCTAGTAGTCCCTTTGTAAAGGCTATTTTGTGATCTCTTGGCCACACACCAACGGAAGTGTGTAATGTGACCGACGGGTCTTGGGCATAAGGGAGATTCTTAGTCGCCGAAAGGTGATGAAATCATGAACACGTGGGTAAAGAGGTACAAACTCTGCAGAGTGTTAACTAAAACTATCATGATAGCCGTGCTCCCGGTTATGAGCACCTGGACAACTTCCATGATTAGAGGGAAATTGGAATTTGGGATGGTTATGGTTTGGTAATGGTTATGGTTGACATTATGATTATGGTTATGGATATGGATGGAAGTATGGTTTATGACATTGATTATGGTTATTGGTAATGGTGAATTATGGACTGGTATTATGGTATTATTTATGGTTTATGATGGGTTTACTTCACATACTTATACTATATTGCTTTTCAAATGTTTTAATGTACTTTTCAGCACTTTACCATTATTATTGTCGTCATTTGAATCAGCCACATGTCATACTTTCCACACTTGCTGAGTACGACATGTACTCACTCTTGCAATCCCCCACCCCAACAGTTGCAGGTCAGGACTGGGATTTTAATGGCGATAATGCGGAGTTCTAGGCCGTGTCTACCGTCAGCTTTGCCTGTGGTGTTGATTGGAGCTGCGCATACATACCCCGTCGCTTATGCTGCATAGTTGCTTAGTTTGCTTAATTAGTTTATTTCCGCTGCATTAGTTGAACTTGTCATTAATATTCATTAGAGCTTGTATTCGAGGATTTAATGAATTGTGTAATAAGAGTACTTATTTAATAATTTGAGCTGTGGTAATTTTCTGTATATCCTTTTGTGATTTCACTCGTGTATGTGTGATGAACATCCTGGGCACACATATGCGTTAGTTTGGTTCATTTTCGGAACCGGGCGTCACAGATTGGTATCAGAGCCACAGGTTGACCGTAGGATGCAGCCTAGATAGAATGGACACTTTAGAGCACATAGGAGCACTCAGGAATCGATGTGTTTTTGCTTGGAGTGCTGTTTGCTATAAATATTGGTTGCTTGTGTGCTTAATAGAGGATTTTGGGGTGCTTTAGCATTGCCATGTCCACCTAGGCTAGTGTAGCTAGTTGTTTAGTTTCATATCCCTTGATGCATATAGTTGGGGCGTTTTCTAATTCTTACCTACTGCTTTTCTTCAGATGGTGAGGACTCGCAACCAGAGGGATGGCAATGATGAAGAGGAGAACAATGGAGTGCCTCAGAATAACAATGGGCAAGGATCTACTCAGGGAGCTATCAACATCGAGCAGCTTTTGGCCATGCAAAACCAGCTCATGCAGACCATGATACAGACTATGGGACAGCTGCAGGCTGGCAATATCAACAATCAGCCCCACATGCCTCCACTGCCACCCCCACCTCCTCATAACCGATTGGGAGAGTTTATGAGGACTAGGCCGCCAACCTTTGCTCGAGCCGCAGACCCTATGGATGCGAATGATTGGCTCAAGTCCGTGGAGAAGAAGCTAGCCATTGTCCAATGCAGTGACCGGGAGAAGGTGCTATTTGCTTCTCATCAACTCGTTGGAGCAGCTGCAGATTGGTGGGATTCTTATTGCAATGCTCATGAGAACCAAGAGAGAATTACCTGGGCGGAATTCAAGGAGAGTTTCCGTTCTCATTATGTGCCGGAAGGTGTTATGATCTTGAAGAGGCAAGAATTTGAGAACTTGAGACAAGGAAAATCAAGCGTGAGTGAATATCTCAATAAATTCACTCAACTCTCAAGGTATGCGCCTGAGGATGTTAGCCGGGACAGCCAGAAGCAATACTTGTTCATGAGGGGATTGAACAATACGATCCAAGTGCAATTGCTCAACTGTGATTATGTCAATTTCCAGAAGCTTGTGGACAAAGCAATTGTGGTTGAGATCAAGATCCGTGAGATGGAGCAAGAAATCAAGAGGAAGGCACCATATCAAGGACATCAACAAGGAAGTAATGTGCGCCCTCGCTTGGCGCCACCCAATGCGCCTCATTACAGCTCCTCTATTCCTGCTCAGCGCCCTGGTTATGCACCGCGCCCAACTCAGTTTGTGCAGCACCACCCTGTCATGCAAGCACCAAGGCCTCCGATGCCTTATGCACCTCGTGCTGATTTTCCTGGAGCCAATGTTCAAAACCAAGCTCGTCCCAATAATTCTGGTGGAGTTAAGAAGTGCTATACTTGTGGAGAAGCTGGACACTTTGCGAATCAATGTCCTAAGTCAGGTCTTGGCCAAGGAAGCAATGCACCGAGGCAAAACCCAAGACCCAATGGAGGACAACCACAAGGGAACCGTGGACAGCAGAATTTTGCTCGTGGCAACGTGAACCATGTCTCAACGAAGGATGCTCAACAAGCGGATGATGTGGTCATTGGTATGTTTCTCGCAAACTCCAACCCCGCGACTATGTTATTTGATTCTGGAGCATCGCATTCATTCATTGCATCGAAGTATGTTGCCAAGTATAGTTTGCCTATCTCTCATATGAAGTTTACTCTATTGGTTAAGTCTCCTGGAGGAGAGATGAGGACAAATATAGTATGTCCAAAAGTAAGCCTTAGAATAAGGGGGGTAGATTTCTCCGCCAACCTCATTGTTTTAGATTCTCAAGGGTTGGATATTATACTTGGTATGGACTGGTTGAGGAAGCACAATGGAGTTATTGAATGTGCCACAAAGACGGTGAGGTTGACCAATGAGGAAGGGATCACCATAGAATTTGAAGCATCTCAAACCGCACCGAAGCAATTGGAATTGAATCATATGGACGGTGCCGCAATTGAGGAGATTCCGGTTGTATGTGAATTTTTGGATGTATTTCCGGATGAGTTGCCAGGTATGCCACCCGATCGAGACATTGAGTTTGTTATTGATTTAATACCTGGAACTGCACCTATAGCTAAGAGGCCGTATAGGATGCCTCCTATGGAATTAGCGGAGCTCAAGAAGCAAATTCAAGAGCAATTAGAGAAGGGTTTTATTCGCCCTAGTTCTTCACCTTGGGGAGCGCCTGTGCTGTTTGTGGACAAGAAGGATGGATCCCAAAGGATGTGCGTGGATTACCAAGCTCTCAACGAGGTAACAATCAAGAACAAGTACACCTTGCCACGCATAGAAGACTTGTTTGATCAGATGAAGGGTGCTTGTGTCTTCTCTAAGATTGACTTGAGGTCAGGATACTTTCAAATGAAGATTAGACCATCGGACATACCCAAGACAGCTTTTAGGACACGGTATGGATCTTATGAGTACACTGTGATGTCTTTTGGATTGACAAACGCACCTGCCTACTTTATGTACCTCATGAATAAAGTCTTCATGGAGTACTTGGACAAGTTCGTTGTGGTGTTTATTGATGATATTATGATCTACTCGAAGGATGAGAAGGAACATGAGGAACACTTGAGGCTTACGCTGCAGAAATTGAGGGAGCATCAATTGTATGCCAAGTTCAACAAGTGTCAGTTTTGGTTGAAAGAGGTGCCATTTTTGGGTCATATCATCTCAGGAGGAGGAGTATCGGTTGACCCTGGTAAAGTGAGGGATGTGTTGAAGTGGGAACCACCGCAAAATGTCAAGGAAATAAGGAGTTTTCTTGGGATGGCTGGATATTACCGTCGGTTTATCAAGGATTTTTCCAAGATAGCCAAGCCTATGACGGAGTTGCTAACGAAGGGAAGAGCGTTCCAATGGACTGAAGCTTGTCAGAACAGTTTTGAGGAATTGAAGAAGAGGTTAACAACAGCCCCAGTTTTGGTATTGCCGGATGTAAGCAAGAGATTCGACATCTATTGTGATGCATCAAGACAAGGACTTGGGTGCGTATTGATGCAAGAAGGTCAAGTGGTCGCCTATGCGTCGAGACAATTGAAGAAACATGAGCAGAATTACCCCACGCATGATCTTGAACTAGCAGCCGTGGTACATGCATTGAAGATTTGGAGACACTATATTCTTGGACATAGGTGTGAAATTTATACGGATCATAAGAGTTTGAAGTATATTTTCACACAAACGGATCTGAACTTGAGGCAACGAAGATGGTTGGAACTCATCAAAGATTATGATTTGGGGATCAGCTATCATCCGGGAAAAGCCAATGTAGTGGCCGATGCTTTGAGTAGAAAGGGAGTAAGCCATCAACTTACAGTTCGAGAGTTACCGTCCGAGTTATGCAAGGAGTTTGAACGGTTGAACCTTGGGTTTGTAAACGAGATGGAGATGATGGAGTAAAACCCAACCTTGGAGCAAGAAATTCGAGAGGCACAAACCACAGATGAGGAGATCAAGGAAATCAAGGAAAGAACCGAAGAAGGGAGAGAATTCAGATTTGACAAGGACGAACATGGTACCTTATGGCTTGGAAAGAGAATCGTTGTGCCTAATGTAAAGCATATTCGGGAGACAATATTAAAGGAGGCACATGACTCGCCTTACTCGATTCACCCCGGATGTACGAAGATGTACAAGGACTTGAAGGCTTGCTATTGGTGGGATAGCATGAAAAAGGACATAGCTGAATATGTAGCATTATGTGATGTGTGCCAACGAGTCAAGGCGGAACATCAAAGGCCAGCCGGATTATTGCAACCGTTGAAGATTCCGGAATGGAAGTGGGAAGAAATTGGTATGGACTTCATAGTTGGGTTACCCCGTACTCAGTCCGGGTATGACTCAATTTGGGTAATTGTGGATCGCTTAACCAAGTCAGCTCATTTTGTCCCTGTGAAGACCAAGTATACAGCTGCACGATTGGCCGAAATATACATGGAGCATATTGTGTGTCGACATGGAGTCCCTAAGAAGATAGTCTCGGACAGAGGTTCTCAATTTACCTCCAGATTTTGGCAAAAATTGCATGAAGCTTTGGGAACGAGGTTGAATTTTAGTTCAGCATATCATCCTCAAACGGATGGACAAACCGAGAGGACCAATCAGATTTTGGAGGACATGTTAAGAGCTTGTGCTTTAAAGCATGGGAAAGGTTGGGACAAAAGCTTGCCATACGCGGAATTTTCATACAACAATAGTTACCAAGCAAGCTTGAAGATGTCACCATATGAAGCGCTTTATGGGAGGAAGTGTAGGACACCTTTATTCTGGAATGAGGCAGGAGAAACTCAAGTATTTGGTCCGGATGTGTTGCAAGAAGCCGAAAAGCAAGTCAAAATGATTCGTAAAAACTTGAGGTCTGCCCAATCAAGGCAAAAAGGCTATGCGGATAATAGGAGAAGGAAATTAGCCTTTGAAATAGGAGATTTTGTTTACCTCAAGGTGTCACCAATGAGAGGTCATAAGAGGTTTAACATAAGGGGTAAGCTCGCACCTCGTTATATTGGACCATTCAAGATTTTGGACAAAAGAGGAGAAGTAGCATATAAGTTGGAGATGCCAGCTCATCTTTCAGACGTACATGATGTGTTTCATGTTTCCCAACTCAAGAAGTGTCTCAGGGCACCGGAAGATCAAGTGCCAATGGAAGAATTGGAACTAGAGGAAGATTTGACGTATGCCGAGCAACCGGTCAAAATCTTGGAAACCAAGGAGAGAGTCACAAGGAACAAGGTGATTCGATGGTGTAAAGTCCAATGGAAGCACCATACCGAGAAAGAAGCAACTTGGGAGCTAGAAGATGATCTCAAGAAGGAATTTTCCTATCTCTTCTCTTCCGCGTCGAATCTCGAGGGCGAGATTCATTTTAAGGGGGGTAGGTTTGTAACACCCTCATTTTCATGCATCATGCCCTACATGCACTCATATACATGTTTAACATTAACCCATAACAAGAGGAACAAGTTTAAAATTGATTTGGAACAAAACCGCACTTAAAAATGTAGGAAAGTGCAGACTAGTCCGGTTTTGCTGAGGACTAGTCCGATTTCTCTCTGTCTAAAAATGGACTTGTCCGTTTTTGTTGCGGATTAGTCCGATATTTGCCTCTGGACAACTTCGGACTTGTCCGATTTTGTGCGGACTAGTCCGATATTCCATGAATCCTTGAAAATTTGCTAAGTCCCTGGACTTTTCCGGACTAGTCCGGTGTTCCAGCGGACTTTTCCGGACTAGTCCGGTGTTCCAGCGGACTTTTCCGGACTAGTCCGGTGTTCCAGCGGACTTGTCCGTTTTCCTTTCTGACTAAGATTGGACTTGTCCGATCTTTGGCCAGACTTGTCCGATTTTCTCTCTGGACGACTTCGGACTAGTCTGGTCCTGTCCGGACTTGTCCGATATTTCGTGACTCCGAGATTGACCTTTTGTTTTACGACTTGTTTCTTGGGTTTCACGTCAAGTGGGCCTAGGGACGTCGTGCCCAACTCTTTTAGAGCCCATGTGGGACTCTAAACCGGCCTCTACTCATCCCAAACTCGAAATCCATCTAACCCTAGCCTCCACCTCTATATAAAATCCCCACCCCTTGGTTTGACATCTATTTGCCACTTTTCCACCCACCCAAACCCTAGTTCGTGGGGAGCCACCATCAAGGAGGGAGGAGAAGATCCCAAGCAAGAGGAAGAAGAGGAGGAAACGAAGGAGGATCAAGATCTCCACCAAGTTTCGTCCTTCACCACCAATTCATCTCCAAGTTCATCACCAACCCTAGATCATCAAGATCCAAGTGTTACCTCCAAGTTTCTTGGTTCATTGGAGTTCTAAACACCTGGTATACCTTCTATTATCTTTTCCTTACGTGAATTCAACCCCTAATCTCCAAATTCACGTCAATCTAGAAAACCCTAATCTGCTGATCTCGTCAAGTGCGGACTTGTCCGGTCCCTAGCGGACTAGTCCGATCTTTCTGGTTAAATTGTGTTGAATTAATTCTAAAATTTGATCTAATCAACTCCAAACCTGTATAAACTTGTTAGAAGCTATTAGAACTAGTTAGTTATCATTAAAAGCAATCTAGTAACAAGTTCTACCTTGCATTTGCATTAATCATGCATGTCATGTCATATTGAGTAATATATGTGCACTCTTTGATTGTGTTTCTTGTCTTGTATGTTTATTATGTGGATTAGATGGATTTGCGCTAGAAAGTGCCACAGAGGATCTACAACATCAAGAGTTTGAAGGCTTTGACCCTAATCAACAGCGAGAGCAAGGCAAGTGTCCTTGAAGCATATTGATCCTGTTTTAAAATAAATGTTTTTGTTTGCAAAACTGCATGCTTGTGTCAAATTGATGGGAAATCCTATGATAGGAAGTTTACTAGACTTGCTAAACCACCCTTGTCACCTGGAATTTATGGTAGAGAGTCGGGAAGGGTTTTTGCCTTTTTGCTTCGCTTAATCAACTGGGATGGGAAACAACTATATCACTCAATTTAATTATGCATGGATGAGATTACGGTTAACCTGAACTAGTTAAACATGGTACGGTAATGGATGATCTAAGCAAGCCTGGTATGTGGATGGGTTGGATGTTATGGTGGTCTGCTTGCTTTAGATCTAAGGACCGGTTCATGCGAGAATAAGCCAGGACTACAGTGCCACCACGAGGCCAAGTATGGATGCGGCGTAGCTGATTAATTAGGGCTTTGCTAGTGCTATTTGGACCATTGTGGATGCTTGGGGAAGGGGTAGTCCGATTGGGTTTGTTGATGGTTGGTGGGACTACCCTGGGATCCGAATGGCTCAAGAGGGGGCCCTTGGTTGAAGATGTGCTCTGCGGGAGACATCGCCACCGGTGAAACCTCAGTGGGGTCTAAATAGGCTAGTAGTCCCTTTGTAAAGGCTATTTTGTGATCTCTTGGCCACACACCAACGGAAGTGTGTAATGTGACCGACGGGTCTTGGGCATAAGGGAGATTCTTAGTCGCCGAAAGGTGATGAAATCATGAACACGTGGGTAAAGAGATACAAACTCTGCAAAGTGTTAACTAAAACTATCATGATAGCTGTGCTCCCGGTTATGAGCACCTGGACAACTTCCATGATTAGAGGGAAATTGGAATTTGGGATGGTTATGGTTTGGTAATGGTTATGGTTGACATTATGATTATGGTTATGGATATGGATGGAAGTATGGTTTATGACATTGATTATGGTTATTGGTAATGGTGAATTATGGACTGGTATTATGGTATTATTTATGGTTTATGATGGGTTTACTTCACATACTTATACTATATTGCTTTTCAAATGTTTTAATGTACTTTTCAGCACTTTACCATTATTATTGTCGTCATTTGAATCAGCCACATGTCATACTTTCCACACTTGCTGAGTACGACATGTACTCACTCTTGCAATCCCCCACCCCAACAGTTGCAGGTCAGGACTGGGATTTTAATTGCGATAATGCGGAGTTCTAGGCCGTGTCTACCGTCAGCTTTGCCTGTGGTGTTGATTGGAGCTGCGCATACATACCCCGTCGCTTATGCTGCATAGTTGCTTAGTTTGCTTAATTAGTTTATATCCGCTGCATTAGTTGAACTTGTCATTAATATTCATTAGAGCTTGTATTCGAGGATTTAATGAATTGTGTAATAAGAGTACTTATTTAATAATTTGAGCTGTGGTAATTTTCTGTATATCCTTTTGTGATTTCACTCGTGTATGTGTGATGAACATCTTGGGCACACATATGCGTTAGCTTGGTTCATTTTTGGAACCGGGCATCACAGGTGGAGCTCAAGCCTTGTACAACTTGGATCCTCCGGGCTTCCACAATCGCCTTGGCAAGCTCCGGAAGTCTCTCTCAGTTACAAACACCAAGGGACACTCCCTTACAGCTCTCACTACACTAGAGATTCCACTCACCAAGAATGGAGGCACACAAGCTCTCTCTAGCTAGTTCTAGCCTATCTCTTGGTGTGTAAGTGGTCTAAAAGATGTAGAAGTGATGGCTCAATGTCTTGAATGCTTGAGGATGTGTAGAGTATGTCTAGTGATCAAGACTTTCGATTTGATAGGTTGAAGGAGTATAAATAGCCTGCCTCCACGAAATAGCCGTTGGAAAAGTAGGCTGACATCACTGCTCTGCGAACACCGGATGATCTGATGTCTCCCCTTGAGTTATCAGGGGTCAAAGCCAAATTAGCTGATGTCATTGTGTCAGATATGACCGTTGTTAGACCGATGTTGCACTTATCTTCTCATCGGATGATCCAGTGGCACTTCCTCCAGAATTGGTTCAAACTTGATGCTTACTGGAGTGATTGACCAATGTGTATCTTGTTGTACATCGGATGATCTGGTGCTACACTTGGTCCAAGGATATTGCATACTGTACTGATGGACCGATGTAACATTGCCCTTAACATTGGATGATCCGGTGAGTACTTTGTTCTGAGGTCTTCTTCTTCTGCTGAATCAACTCGACCGATGTGTTGTTCTCAGGAAACATCGGTTGATCCGGTGAGTCGATTTTGTTTGCTTCGAGTTGTTCTAAGTGATTCTTTTGTATTTTGCTCGATTGACCTCTTAGACATTTGTTGGAAATATACTTCTGATGATTTTCAAGCATTGAGTGTTGTCATTTATGGTTGAATGACTTTGACATATGAGCTTTTACTTCTAATCTTCATAACATTTGATTGACCTCAAGAAGTGATTGTTTAGGGGTCTCCAATGATCAGTGATTGATGTTCATATTCATATAGGTTCCATTTGATTGAGTGATATGGGAGACCTTGCATCCACAAATTCATTAGTAAAATCCAATGGTTGTCATTAATCACCGAAACCGTACCTCATGGGGGCCTAGATGCTTTCAATCTCCCCTTTTTGGTGATTGATGACAACACAACAAGTGAAGCATAATAGTAATGAATTTGATAATACAATGCTTAAGAAGATATGCAATGAGTACAAGATATGGCATATTAAACTTGAATACTCAAAAGAGATTAATAATGCGAAAGCTCAATCGTTCAATAACTCAAGAGAATAAGTGGCACAAGAATACTCAATAAATAGCAAATGAGTAGCAAGAACACCAAATTACAAAAGATAAGCACCAAATTACAAAAGATATAGATAAAAACTCCCCCTGAGACTAAGCAACCCTCCCCCTGACTCTCTAACTCTTCTCCCCCTTTGGCATCAAGACCCAAAAAGGAATTCGAGTATCTGCGAACCCTGAGTGCTCGGAGCGATGACGAACTGGTCACTGTCGGGGGTGCTGTCGTCGGAGCTGCTGCCTGGAGTAGAGGTGGAGGGAGCTGTAGGAGCCGTAGGAGCCACAGTCGGTGCCTGCTGAGTTGGAGCTGTTGGCAACGGGGCACTGACGACGGGTGCCAGCGTCTGCTGGAACAACGTCGTAGCCGGCAGCGGAGAGTGGATCGGTGCGCCTGGAGCCAGTAGTGGAGACATGTTGATCGACGGGGTCGGCGTGGTCGGCACCGGAGCTGCAGCTGGAGCAAGGACAGGTGGGGGTGGAGCAACGCCTGGCAGCTGTGACGGCAGGGCCATCCCGATCTGGGTGTAGAGGTTGGTGATCAACCCCAGGATGCCCATCATCGCCTGTTGCGTCTGCTGCTGCTAGTCGAGGGAGCGCTGGTGCATCTGGTCTATCAGCCCCGTCAGCCGGTCTGTGTCCTCTCGCCTCTCACGGGCGATCTGGCGCTGCATCTTCTGCTGCTGCTGGTGGAGCTCCAAAAGGCGGGCTGCCTGCTCAGCTCGGGCCTGCTCAGCTGCAAGCCGGTCCAGGCACTGCTGCTCAACCATCTGCTGCAGGAGTGAGGTGAGCTCTGACGGCTGAGAGACCTGTGCTTCTGAGACGGGAGGTGGAGTAGGGGGTGGCACGGTCGAGCCTCCAGCCTCCGCGTCGTGCTGCCTGGGTGAGGGAGGAGGTGGGAAGTACTCCTCAACACTGTCATCCATGTCGCTCTCGGACCATATATGCTGAAGGTCCTCACCCTGAGCCTCTGCCTCTGCCAGCCTCTCATCTTCCTTTTCCAGATCAGACCAATCCTCCTCGGATAGCCGAGCACGTACCTGTCGCTCAACTGGACGGCCAAGGCGGCGGTCTCCAGGAGCTGGAGCTCGGTAGTGGCTGAACTGTGTGACACTCTCGTCAGTGAGACGGTCACACACGGCGGACTCCTCAGGAACCATCATGGAGAGCAGGTAGCTGATCCAGTGTCCAAACACAAGCTGCCTCATCATGCCCACTCCATCAGTGATCACGTCCTCCATCTCACAAATGAGGATGTCCACAATATCGAACTCCATCCCGTTCATGATGTAGAACAGGAGGGTCTGCTGCAGGCTGGTGAACCCCTCTAGGTATCTGGACCTCGACAGGAGTGTGCGGTGCAAGGCAAGGTGCACTATGCGCGCAGCTGGAGTCAACAGTGCCGATACCCTCGGCTGGTCTGGAGAGAAGGACGGTCCAAACAGAGAGCGTATCTCCTCCAGTGGTGGTGCCACTCCTCCAGTGAGCGGACTCCTCGGCGGGTCTGCCTGTCCATATACCCTCTCATGCACGCAAGTGTCGTGCAGGTCCACTCCTAGCAGCTGTGCCAACGTCTGTATCGTCAGGTGATGGTGCTGGCCCATGAACATGAAGTCTATAGACCTGCGGCCCTCAGAGACGTAAAGGGTGGCGTAGAATACGCGGACCCAATCCTCCACGTAGGCACTCCTCTCGTAGGACACCAGCTCCACTAGCCCTCTGTACCTCGCAAAGTAGGGGTGTATCTCCATCTCGGCTGCTAGAGAAAGCTGATCCCAATCCAAGAAGTTGTGCTGGAAGAGCTTGTGACCTCGGCGTCTATAGGTCTCGTATAGTGATGCCTGCGTCAAAGTCCAGAAACGACTGTCCACAAGAGCCTCTCTGGGTTGCGGGTACCACTCCTCAAGCAAAACACTCCATCTCAGTCTTCTGAGTTGCTTGGCCTTCATCTTCCGGTAATAAGTCAACTGGACACCTTCACTAACATGGACGTTGGTGTCCATCTTGTAGACGGCTCTCTGGGCCGCCCTGTCCTCTCGAAGATCGGCAGCTGACGGTCGTGGACGTGGTACTGCCGGCGGATAACCCCCATGGGTCCTGGCTGAGCGCCGGCGGACAAGCGGCACGTCCGGCTCTTCTTCTGCCTCGGACTCATCTAGCACGGGAGGCTTCCTCGGACGAGCCTCACGGATCCTCAATGATCCTCCTCGGCCACGCTCTCGCTCCTCGGCGGCGCAAGTGGCCATCAAAGCCTTTTTCTCCTCCTTGGACAACTTTTGCTTCTTTGCGGCCGGCTCCGCAATGGCCTTGCCCTTGTTCTTCTTGTCACGAGCCATTGCGATGAGGCGCGTGAACGAAGTTGACGATGTCACGTGCACGGAACGGTGACGCGACGATCGACGCGGCCGAAAACCCTAGCATCGAAGAGACGACGACCGTTGGAGGTACCACGATGACGCAGAGGGTGGCGGTGGTGTGGCTGCTGGGGGGAGCGGCTGCGGTAGTGGAGAGAGGCGGCGGCGGCTGCGGTGGAAGCGGCGGCGGCGGCGCTTGGAGCTGTGGTACGACGGCGGCCGGAGGGCGGCGGCGGCGGCGGCCGGAGGCGGCGGTGGCGCAGGGCGAGAGGAGCGGCGGTGGCGGAAGGTGATCGAGCGTCGGGGTCGGGGAGAGAGAAAGGAGGGAGGCGAGGGGACGTTTAAATAGTGGGTCCCAAACCCTAGCTGAAAATTTAACACCGGATGGACCGACGTTAAAGGATAGAAGCATCAGTCGAATGGCACAGTAAGGGTATTCATAAAGGTACCGTTGACACAGGATGGACCGATGTTGAACTGATTTGCATCGGAGGAATTTGGCATAGTTCCAAAAAAAGTGAACATCGGATGGACCGATGTTTCTCAGAATGAACGCGTCGGTTGATTTGAGATACTGACTGAACTGGCTCTTGGTCTTTGAACACCAACTGATCCGATGATGGTCTGGCCTAAGCATCGAATAATCCGATGACTACAAAACAGCAACATCCCATATATGTCCTTTGACCAAACAAACAAACAATGAGAAACACATGTCTTAGGACCTTTTGGGCAACCCCTTACCCCTCAAAAAGCTAATATTCAAATAAATTGGCTAAGCCCTAAAGCAAATAGAACATCGAAGAAAAATAGGGAGGAAAATATCCAAATAAAATGTAAGGCCCATGCTTTGTGAGCTAGAGAATGAAGACTTCTATCCCGTTAAAGCATGTTCCTTTAGGCATTAACGCACCTAACATTTTGTTCTTCCCACATCATATGAGTTGAGATATTGCATTTCAAACAAGTCTCTTTCTCATGAGGTGGGTTCCCCTTTGTGACAATCTGCCGTATGCAATGCCAAACAAATTATAGTGCAAGAAATTTAAATATGAGTGCAAGTCTATATGGCAGGCATCATGCAAGACATAAAGTAAATCTATCTTTCCAAGTTTGAACCTTTCAAAGGCTTCTTCAGGGAGAGCCACTCTCCAAGCCTTGGGGAAACCCAAAAGAACCTCCATCCCAAGCTGACCCTTGCTCACCTCTATCCTTTGAAAGTTATACAAGACCTATATGAGATGCATTCTTACATGATCATGGCAACTTACATGACGTTTGATGCATCTAGCACATTTAATTCACTTCTTAGCCTAGAAAAAGTTTTCTCATCAAGTGGTTTAGTGAAGATATCCGCCAATTGTTCTTCAGACCTAACACCTCACAATGAGATGTCTCCCTTAGCTTCATGGTCCCTCAAGAAATGATGGCGAATATCAATGTGCTTAGTGCGGGAGTGTTGAACAGGGTTTTTAGCTATCTTAACCGCACTTTCATTGTCACAAAGGAGAGGCACACAACCAAGTTTAATACCAAAGTCTAAAAGGGTTTGCTTCATATAAAGAATTTGGGCACAACATGATATCGGGCCTAGATGCGGTAAGGTAAAGTAATGAACCAATCATAGAACGGTAGTTAGATTGATCAATAGGTTTACCGTCCTTATCTGCGTCGAGATGATAATTTGTTGCCATTGGAGTGCTTCTTGAGCTACAATCTCCCATCTCAAATTTCTTCAAGAGGTCCTTGGTATACTTCTCTTGATAGACGAAGATCCCCTCTTGAAGTTGCTTGATTTGGAATCCAAGGAAGAAGTTGAGCTCTCCAATCATTTACATCTCGAATTCCCTAGAAATCATTTTGCCAAACTCATGGCTAAGAGCTTTGTTAGTTGAATCAAAAATGATATTACCGACATAAATTTGACAAATGAATAATTTTCCGTCGATGTGTAGATGTTGGAACTTGAAGCTCCCCCTTGATCATGGCTCTCCTCAACTTTAGGCTTGTCACAACAACATCATTCTTGCTAAAGGTGCACGTTAGCCCAAAATCACAAAATTTGTGCAATAGAAAGCAAATTGAAACTAAGTGACTTAACATGCAACATATTTGAAATAAATAAACCATGTGAAAAATACAATCTTACCAAACCGAATTACCTTCCCCTTAGAATTATCACCAAAGGTGACTTGTTCATGATTGTCGGGGGTCCTCTATGGAGGTGAACATACCATCATTGCCGGTCATGTGTTGAGTGTACCCGCCATTGAGTACCTAATGCTTTCCACCAGCTTTGTAGTTCACCTACACACATGAATTCAATTTTTGATTTTTGGCACCCAAGCCAACTTAGGTCCTTGTATGTGTGATACAAGTGTCTTTGGGACCCAAAGTTGCTTGGGCAGCTTCCCCTTCATGCCCTTTATGTCCTTGCCGATGAACCTTGCCTTCACCTTGCCATCTACTTTACTTAAGAGATAATAATGATCATTGAAAGTAGACTTGTAGTTAGTAGGCAATTTTGGAGAAGGTCGGTTAGGAAGAGGACACTCCCTTGTATGGTGACCGGTGATCTCACAATGTTGGCAATAGGAACCAACTTCCTTGATGAAACTTGTTCTTAGCTCCAGTGAGAGCACCTTTCCTTTGTTGGGCACCGGGAAGGATCCAAGTCCTCTTTTGTTGAAGGCCTTTGCTTGTTGGAAGAGGATTTCCTTGTGTTTGACTTCTCCTTCTGATAGTCTAGCCACACTAGTGCCGAGACTCTCAATTTCTTCCAACAAGTCCTTCTCCCTAGCATTTTCTTTCAAAGGCAAATACTTATGCAAAGTATTAGTGGCATGAGAAGTAATGGATATCTTATCATTAAGAGTTTGTTTCTTTATAATTTTCAATTCTTGATCAAGCACTTCATTAGCAAGGTTAAGTGTTTGATGTTCTTGTATTAACTTTTTGTGCTCTCCCAAGAGTGTTTCGTGTGCTAAGTTAAGCTCATGATGATCTAGCTTGATTTTAGCCTTATCCTCCTCAATTTGCTTGACATGGGATTTGAGCGTGTCATGCTCTTTAAGTACGCTTTCATACTTGTCAAGCAAATCGAGGTTAGCACTTTCAAGCTTGGCACGAGTTTCTTCAAGAGCTTTAACCTTACTCTTCTCCCTCTTAATTATAGTATGATATTCATTTATTAATGAAGTTAAATCATCGGGGGAAAGCTCATCATCGCTAGAGTCATCATATACCTTGGTGTTACCTTTAGCCATGAGGCACATGGGAGGTGGATGTAGAGGTGAGTCATCATTGTTGGCAATGGAAAGGCCGGCCAAACTTTCTTCTTCCGCTCACTCTCTTCATCACTTGTTTCTTCGTCGGTGACCCATTCATTTGCCTCACACAAGAACACCTTTTGTGGGCCATTTCTTTTCTTTGGGAAGAGCTTTGCCTTCTTGCCCTTGTAATTTTTCTTCTTCCCAAAGGGTCTTGGTCTGCGTTTGACCTCTTGTTCATCATCTTCACTATCTTCTAGCTTGCGATGCTTGCTCTTGTGGTTCTCTCTTCTTTTGTCCGGTTTTGGACAATCATAGGAGATATGACCTTGATCACCACATTTGTAGCAAGTCTTGTTGTCATCTCTCTTAGGTAGAAATTCTTTCTTTTTGGGATCAAATGTGTATCCCTTCTTGGCAATCTTGGAGTTCAAGCGAGAGAACTTTCTCATCATTGATGCAAGATCATCATCGTCATCTTCACTTGATGCTTGCTCTTCTTCCCTTGGACTGGGCTCAACCACTTTCTTTTTGTTGAGATTTGTCCCTTGGTGAAGGCCTTAAGAGCAGTTGTCTTTGAAGATGATTGCTCCATCATCCAAGGTACACTCATCTCATGAGCGTGAATCTCTCCAATGAATTCCAAGACTTCAATGTGGTCAAGAGATTCTTTTTGAAGAATGGAGTTGATGATGTTGTACTTTGGCTTGGGAAGGAGCATGAGAATCTTGCGGTTGATGAGTCCCTTGCCAAGAGAAGCAATGTCAAGAGCATTAATCTCTTCAATAAGCACATTCAAGCGAGAGAACATTTCATTGACCTTTTCATGAGGGAGCATTTTAAATTCATCATATTTGGCTTTAAGCATGTGATATTTTAGTTCCTTGACTCGAGAAGAGCCCTCATGAATTTCTATTAAACAAGCCCAAATTTCACAATATTTTTCTTTGCTAGCAATCCTAGCAAACACATCTTGACTAATACATTCATAAATTGCATTCCTAGCTTTAGCATCCCATTTAATTTGATCACCAACATAATTGTGCTCACCAAACCCCGCGTAGGTCGCTTCCCATACTTCGGGAGCAATGGCCTCTAGATAAGCGCGCATGCGTGCTTTCCAATAGGCAAAGTTCTTGCCCTCGAAGATAGGAACGGAACCCCCAAACTTGGCCATTTTAGCTCTCTAGCGGTGAAGCTAGAATGATCCTATGAGCAACCTTGCTCTGATACCAATTGTAAGGATCGAATGCCCAAGAGGGGGGGTGAATTGGGCTTCTTTTCAAAAATTAAAGCAATAAAACTTAATTACCAAGAGCCCAATTCCCTACGCAAACAACCTATGCATTCAATTAAATAGCAACTTCGCGGTATATAAAATGCATAAGTGTAAGGGTGAGGAAGAGTATGCAAACTCCCGAGGAGACACGAGGATTTATCCCGTGGTTCGGCAAGATCGTCAAGATCTTCCTACATCCACGTTGTGGCATCCACCAAAGGGTATAGCCACACCCAAGTCACCGAGACTAGGGATCTTCACTATTCTTCTCCGTTCGCCAACCTCGGCAAGGTGGAGCTCAAGCCTTGTACAACTTGGATCCTTCGGGCTTCCACAATCGCCTTGGCAAGCTCCGAAAGTCTCTCTCAGTTACAAACACCAAGGGACACTCCCTTACAGCTCTCACTACACTAGAGATTCCACTCACCAAGACAGGAGGCACACAAGCTCTCTCTCTAGCTAGTTCTAGCCTATCTCTTGGTGTGTAAGTGGTCTAAAAGATGTAGAAGTGATGGCTCAATGTCTTGAGTGCTTGAGGATGTGTAGAGTATTTCTGGTGATCAAGACTTGTCAATTTGACAGGTTGAAGGGGTATAAATAGCCAGCCTCCACGAAATAGCCGTTGGAAAAGTAGGCTGACATCACTGCTCTGCGAACATCGGATGATCCGATGTCTCCCCTTCAGTTATCATCGGTCAAAGCCAAATTAGCTGATGTCATTGTGTCAGATATGACCGTTGTTAGACCGATGTTGCACTTATCTTCTCATCGGATGATCCGGTGGCACTTCCTCCAGAATTGGTTCAAACTTGATGCTTACTGGAGTGATTGACCGATGTGTATCTTGCTGTACATCGGATGACCCGGTGCTACACTTGGTCCAAGGATATTGCATACTGTACTGATGGACCGACGTAACATTGCCCTTAACATCGGATGATCCGATGAGTACTTTGTTCTGAGGTCTTCTTCTGCTGAATCAACTCAACCGATGTGTTGTTCTCAGGAAACATCGGTTGATCCGGTGAGTTAATTTTGTTTGCTTCGAGTTGTTCTAAGTGATTCTTTTGTATTTTGCTCGATTGACCTCTTAGACATTTGTTGGAAATATACTTCTGATGATTTTCAAGCATTGAATGTTGTCATTTATGGTTGAATGACTTTGACATATGAGCTTTTACTTCTAATCTTCATAACATTTGATTGACCTCAAGAAGTGATTGTTTAGGGGTCTCCAATGATCGGTGATTGATGTTCATATTCATATAGATTCCATTTGATTGAGTGATATGGGAGACCTTGCATCCACAAATTCATTAGTAAAATCCAATGGTTGTCATTAATCACCGAAACCGTACCTCATGGGGGCCTAGATGCTTTCACCCTCCCATAGCCCCTCCTCACCCTCACCAACGCGGCGCCTCCTTCCTCCCTCCACCCTCCATGCCGGCCTGCACCTCCCTGAGCCCCCCCACCCTCCCCCTCCCTGAGCCCCCCACCTCCACCTTCAGTCGCTCCACCCTCACCCTTCCCCCCCCCCACCCTCACCCTCCCCGAGCCCCCCCCCCCCCCCGGCCATTTGAAATTAAAATTTCAATTTGAATTCAAATCAAATTCAATTTTGAAATTGAAATTGAATTTAATGGTTTAAATTACGCTTAAATTGCTTAATTGTTTATTTAATTATGCTTAAGTGGTTAATTTGCTTAGTGTAGATTACGCTTAATTGGTTTAGTGTAGATTATGTTTAATTTGTTTGATTATGCGCCAAGCTTGACCGTCGTGGGGAGGGCAGAGACAGGGGCGGCCGGCCGTCGGGGTGCTGCGGCGCCAGGGGTTGCCGGCGTGAGGGAGGTGTGATGGGGGCACCGAGCTCGGGTGCCATGAGGAGGATAGTGTCGGGGGCGACCAGCTGTCGGGTGCTGCGGTGTTGCCGATGGCTCCAGGAGAGAGAGAGAGGAGGTGGTGGCAGCATTGTGTGAGGAAGATAAGAGAGGTGGGTCGTGTGGGCCGGAGATTGGTTAGTTAGTGACTCGTCCTACTCCTTCCTCCCCTGGCCCCACCGCCAGCTCCTCGTCCTCAACTATCCCTTCGCCAGGCATGAGAGGCGGCAACGATGGGCCTGTGGATGTGTGCAATGCCGATACCAGAGCCGATGAATGGGCCCAATCAATTACGAGCCAAGATGGACGATCATTGACTCATTGGGCCCGACCCATTAAACATCACAGGCCTATACGACCGACCGTCTTCGTCTCCTTCCTTTTCTTGTGGCCACGGATAGCAAAGCCATCCGCCCTGCCATGGAGACGATCTCCTTCTCGTCGCGCCCCATCGCCTCCTCATGTTGACGAGCTTGAGCTTCCTGAGAACGTTGTTGGTCAGCACCTCATGGTCCCCGCACTCCCACCGCACCTCTTCTCGAAGCTTGTGCTGCCACTATAGGTGCATGCTCAGCAGGAAGGAGGCCCAGGTGAGCAGGTGCGTGGTGGTGTCGTGCCCCGTGAAGAAGAAGGTCTTGCACTCGTCGACAATATCGTCCATGCTCAGGAGCATGCTCTCACCGTTGACCTGTTGAAGGACTCGTATCAGACTAGTTCATTGTCTCTCTCATTCTTTCCTGTTTCTCTCTCTCTCGTTCTTTCCTCTGTTTTTGAAATGACTCAAAAATAAAAGTTAACGTAACCTATTTACGACGTCTTGAAAACTGCACCATTTTTGGTCAGTTGCCCCAGAGCTTGAAGAACTACACCGTATTTGGGGGGTTTAGTGTAAAACAAGCGGCGTTATGCTGCTGAAAATTTGCCGTGCATAAATTAACAAAAAACTAACGACAATTTGTCCGGCTTTAAACTGTAGAGTCAAACATGGTTGAAGACCGTAGCTGGATGTATACTGGTTGGAAGAGTAGAACTAGTGGTCACACAGATGAGTGGTACGCCAAGATAGAAGCTTTTGTGGAACGAGCTTTCCATTGTCAAATAGAGATAAGGCACGGTGTCCATGTACAAAATGCCGAACGGAACATTTTTAGACAAAGTGGAACTTACGATGCACTTGTGTCGAAACGGATACATGTCACATTATGAGTTGTGGAACTTCAGCGACAAGACAACTTCTCAAGCTGTACAAGAAGTGGAAGTGGACAACGATGATGCCATGGAGGTTGATATGTTGGATGAGATGCTGGAAGCTCTTACGGAGGATCCTCAAATAGCGGAGGTTAAAGAGTTCTTCAAACTTCTCAAAGATTCAGAACAGCCGCTGCATGGACACACTAAAATGATGGTCCTTAATTTTATAACTAGACTTATGGCAATTAAGTCTAAGTTTTTTTTAATAACTATTACAACGAGCTCATCAATTTATTCAATGATGCCGTTCCACATCCCAACAAAGTGCCTAAAGATATGTATAAGTCAAAGAAAATTCTTTTAGGTCTTGGTATGAACTACGAGAAGATTGATGTGTGTCCAGACAACTGCATGCTTTTCTGGAGAGAGCATGCCAATGAGAACAAATATTTAAAACGTGGTCAACCGAGGTTTGTCAATGTTGTTAATAACGATGGTGATACTGTGACAATGGAAGTCGCACGTAAGCAGCTTCGTTACTTACCCGTGTCACCTAGGTTGAAACGACTGTTCCTTAAAAAACGGCCAGACACATGAGATGGCACAAAGAAGGTGAGCGTCAGAACAATGGAGTCATGACGCGACCATCCGTTGGTGAGGCATGGAAGGCCCTAGAACGGTTTGATCTAGAATTCGGCCGTGAAGCGAGAAATGTTCGCATCGTGTTGGCGACAGATGGGTTCATGCCGTTCAGCAGAAACGCCACACCATACTCCTGTTGGCTTGTCTTTGTCGTTCTATACAATCTTACACTTGCTTTTTTGCATGAAGAATGAGTTCATGTTTCTTAGCCTCATTGTACTTGGGTCAGATCATCCTGGGTCACGTCTCAACGTGATGTTGAAACCGTTGATCGAAGAGTTGAAAATATTGTGGACCGAAGTCGAAGCGTATGAATGTTACAAGAAGCATAAATTCAACCTTCGAGCTGCTTGTTTGTGGTCCGTCCATGATTTTTTGGCATACGACATGTTTTCTGAATGGAGCACTCATGGTCGGTTAACGTGTCTGATATGTGCTTTGGATACCGATTGCTTTCGACTTACACATGGAGGCAATATATCTTACTTTGATTGTCATAGACGTTGGCTTCCTCCAAATTATATGTTTAGACAACAGAGGAATGTCTTCAGAAAGGACATCGTTGTCACTAAAGGACTACCAAAACGTCTTAACGGGTAAGAGATTCTGATATGTTGGGCAAATTGGTGCCAAATGAAAGCGTCCTAGATATTTTGAAGGTTACGGAGACAAACACAATTAGACTCACATATGTGGACTTTGGAAGCTACCGTATGTGAAGTTGTTGATTCTAAGGCACAACATTGATTTCATGCATCAAGAGCGTAACATAGCCAAATGTATCATAAGCACATGCATGGACATGATGGGAAAAACAAAAGACAATTTAAAGGATCGAAAGGATCTCGTCAAGCCTTGTAACCATCAAACTCTTGAGCTCTCTAAAAATTGTGGTAAACCACGCGTTCCTTTCTGTCTTTGACCTAATGAAAAGAAAGAAGTTCTCGAATGGTTGCAAAGTTTGAAATTTCCAGATGGTTATGCAACTAGTCTGAAACGAGTCGTGAATGTGAAAACGGGAAAGCTCATTGGGTTGAAGAGTCATGATTATCACATAATCATGGAAAGACTTCTGCCTGTTATGTTTCGAGGCTACTTTGACGATGCGGTGTGGAAGGTGTTAGATGAGATTAGCCACTTCTATAGGCAACTCTTTGCTAAAGAAATCACGCTAGAGATGATGACTAAGTTGGAGAAGGAGATTCTGATACTTTTGCGTAAGATGGAAATTTTTTTCTCCAGGGTTCTTCAATCCAATGCAACATCTCTTAATTCATCTTCCATTTAAAGTGAAAGTGGGCGGTCTCGTGCAATATAGGTGGATGTATCATATTGAAAGATCACTCAGATATCTAAAACCAATAGATGGTAATAGGGCAAGGGTTGAAGTTACATCGCCGAAGCTTTTACTCTTAAGGAAGTAGGATACTTCTCAAGTATTTACTTTGTAGAGGAACACAATGTTAATACTTCGGCAATGCGGTACAATATGGATGAGCATCCTCCTTGTAGCAATCTCTCCATTTTTGCAACAAAAGGCACTACTATTGGTAGTTACACTTCCTATGACATTAGCGAAAAAGAAAGGCGTGCTGCTTTCTTCTACATGTACGATAATATGGATGAAATGGATGAATATTTCAAGTAAGTGTTTCTCTTACATATATGCTTTTCGCCATATTTTGCAACACATCTATTCTAAAAGGTTCTCTTTTCGTGCAGTAAGTTTTACAAGTAAAATTCGAGATATAGACATCAACCCACGAGCAATTGGGGGGTCTAATTTTCTTTCCTAGTTTCGAGATCATGAAACATTTTCTCGTTAACTTATCAATATTAACAACATTTTCTTACACTACAGGAATCCCGACGATTTGCGATGGCTAGGGCCGTTGCAAATAAGGTTGAAACCGTCGCAAATAATATAGTTGCGACGGCTTCGCTTATTTGCGACGGTTTCTAGCCGTCGCAATTAAGCCTATTTGCGACGGCCACTATCGCAAATAGGGCTATTTGCGACGGCTAGCTGCAGCCGTCGCAAATTATTGCCCCAAGGCCGGTGGGCCCCACCAGTCTATTTGCGACGGCCCAACCGTCGCAATTAAGGTCTATTTGCGACGGCCAGGCCATCGCAAATAATACTAGCTGATGGGCCCCACACGACCATCTGATGGGACCCACTCAGCCAGTTGCAACGGCCAGGCCGTCGCAAATAGGAGCTTTATTGCGACGGCCAGGCCATCGCAAAAAACTGAGGGTAGTTTGCGATGGCCAGGAGCCTTATTTTGCAATGGTACTTTATAAAAAGCCGTCGCAAATAAGGTTTTTTATTTAAAAAAACAAAAAATGCTACCCGGCTCGATGGCCAGAAACACAGCATTCCCAACAGTCACAAATTATAAAACAGATCACAACAGTCACAAATTAACATCACAACACATCATCGATACATCGCATCACCATCAACAAACCAACACAAGGGCTCACTCGCCTGTCTAACCTCCGAAGCCATCGAAGTCGTTGTCGCGCCTCACTCCAGGTGGCGATAACGACCGCAGTGGAGTTTGAGCAGCCGTCGCAGATCCCTGCAATTAATGAAAGTTAGAGTTAGAATAGAAATGCATCAACATTTCCCTCCCTCCCTTCCTCTCTCTCTATCTCCATCTACTTCTTCCTCTCTCCCTCTCTCTTCATTCCTCTCTATCTGAATCTATCTCTCTCTCCCACTTTATCTCTCTATTGTTATCCTTTTCCCTCTATATTTCTCCCTCTATCTTCCTCTCCCTCTATCTCCATTTACATCTCCCTCTCCGTCTTCATTCCTCTCCCACTTTATCTCAATTATTTTCCCTTTATCTTTCTCCTTCTTCTAACTTTATCTCTCACTCTATCTAACTATCTCTCACTCTCACTCTCTTTTTTCGCTTTATTTTGGCTAAGTTGAGGTACAACTAGAATTGTTAAGTTGTCATAGAAAATTACCTGACCCGCAGAAGAAGGGTCGCCTGGAAGGACCGGTAGTCACAATAGTTGGATCTCCAGACCTTGCGCCCGAGCCATGAGCTGTCATTGCAAACATTAGATGTTACCTATTAGTAAGTCATTTACGCTGAATTAATGAGAACTTTAGTTTTCATGTTGTTACCTCCATTGTGTCACGCATCTGCGCCATCCAGACTACCTTGGAAGAGATGGGGGCCTCCATTGCGATCCTTTGCCATTCCGCCTCCCTCCTTTCCTCCTCGTGTCGCTTGAAGTTCTCTTCTACGGTTTGTCGGAGGGACTGCATCTCGATGTCTCTCTGCGAGATGCAACATTGAGATGCAGCAACCTGACGTTACCACCGATGAAGCCTGCGTGGAGCTTCCTCTCGCAGGTCTCGCTGCCCTCGAGTCTACAACTACGTCGAATATGACAAGCCTATAAAAAAAGAGTCAATAATATGAAATTGAAATATTTTGAATACTTTGAATTGAAAACGATAAAATGACTCATTAACTCACCTTCTGTGTGCTTTTCCACCTCCGCTTGCATACGCAACTTGAGGATCGATTGGTTCATATTCTCAACTGAAATCTTTGTCGTGTATCTTCTTAGCCTCCTTTCCGTACTTAGCCTGGAAAACAAGAAAACCGTGTAAGTTCGACAATCCATATAGTTGTATTTAATATGAATGATTTCTAAACTTACCAACTGCTCGGCTATGGCCTGACTGCACCCCTGAAGCTGAGAAGGGTCCCTGTGACCTCTCTTCCAGATCTCAGCAGGGGTCAGCTGCACCCCCGTCTCGCGCTCCTGTCAATACGTTTTAGTACAAACATTATATTATGAATATATAAACATAAGTTACATACACTTACCATGCGTTTATCTAAAAGCGAGTGGTTATCTTGGTTGTGCCTGCTCTCTCCCTCGACCCCTCTGCACTCTCGAGCCTTCCCGAACTTAGCCTTAAACTCATCACTAGCGCAGTACTGACAAAGGGCCCGAAATGCATCGGACCGACCCTACAACCAGCTCACATGGCCCTGCACATAGTTGTAGATCGTTAAAAATACCATTGAGGAAATTATCAAAAAAAATATTTACTACACACCATGTACCTGCACGTACTCCTCCCCCGTCAGGTGCCTCTCACTCTCTTGCCAGAAGTGTAGCACGTGCTGCTAGTTCGCCTTCAAGTGCTCATTGATAATTCCAGTACGAGCGTTCGACAAAGCTTGTCGAAGCATCTTGGCAGTGTTGTAGTGAAACACTCTCCTCGCATCCTCAAACATGCGAGGGTCATTCGGGTCCTCTAAAATATACCTTGCCTGTGATAAAGAAAATATTGAAGAGATGTTCACTAAAAGAGTTTATGAGTTAAAACATAGAAACTTTTTTTTAACACACTTACCATAAAATCGGCCCGTGCGGCCTCCTGAAGGTTGTCGTGCTCCTGGTGATGGACGCGCGCGTAGTCCTCCCACGAAAGAGCAGGCACCCCGTCGATGACCCTGGGATATGGCAAACGCACTAAGGACCCGAGGACACCGTTCACCGGTCTGTTGTGTCTCTCACCGGTGAAAGACGCGTGATACCAAACCTGCAAAATATTTATTGATTCATTACTTAAGTAACCAAAAGAAACTAGAATTGGACACTACAATTTATTACCTGTATCTGACCAGACGAATCAATCCTCTATGAAGGGACCGCAGGAGGACTGACAAAGTGAGTCCTCCTCGTCCTCCGCGTCTGCTGGGGCGCCACGTCAGGTGACCCAAAAGGCTCTTCACCAACCGAGTCAAAGGGCTCAGGAACAGAAGGCTCGCCAGCCGAGGGCTGGCTCACCGAAGGGTAGCCAAGTTCAACTAGCATTGTAGCCTCTGAGTTAGTCGGTGGGGACTACAACATTCAAATGATTCATAAGTAAGTTTAATTGGAAATAGAATTTGAAGAATTTGTCAAAAATGAGTGAAATTTACTATCACGGAGCTCTGGAGCTGCTCAGAACATGCCCCAGCAGTTGAGAGCATCTGCTCCCGGTCGACGAGGCACCAGCGAAAGCGTCCTGAGGTCTAGAGGGGTAGAACCCCTCGTCGGCGGCACCTTCTTACCCTTCTTTGACGCCATCCTGTTTTAATAGATAATTAGTAAATATGCAAAAAATATATACAAAATTCATGTTACTATCTTCAAGAAAACATTACTTGTAATCACTTTCAAAATTCATCAACATCATCATCATGTGCCCTACTCCTTAAACCAGCCCAACGATCTTCCATCGTGGCCTGTTTTAATTTCCGTTTTCGCATATCATCTAGCTCTACATCTCCAACTAATTGATCGAGTCCTGCACCAAGCTCGACGATAAAAGTGTCTAACAACTCTTCTTATTGGTACACTTCTTCAACGTCTTCACTATCATGGTAACCATCATCCCCAAGAGTATATAACCGCTCACGAGGATTCACCTTATATACCACCCACCAAGCACTGAGCTTCGTGCATGGATAAGGTAGATAATACACTCGCTCCACTTGATGTGCAAGAACAAATGTATCGTAACCTCATAGTTGGTCCTTATGTTTCACTTCAACCATTCCAAATTGGTTTTCTCGAGTTCAATGAGTGCGATCAAACCAGTCATAGTAAAAGAAGACAACTCGAAGGGTATTATTTCTGATAAAAGTAAATTTAAGGATTTTGTTAATGATCCCATAATAATCGGTTACATTCCCTTGAGTGTCAATTGCTCTCGTCACAACACTGGAATTCGATGTTGCCGCGAGAGGACGAAGAGTTTCAAAATGAGTTGTATGGAATCGAAAGCCATTTACGTCATATCGACCATAGCTTCTAACATTCACCAATTCATAAGATAGCTGTCGCAAATCTTCATGGACATTGTGAGTCCGACACTGTAAAAAATGATCATAAGTTAAAATAATACTTCTTTAATAATAGTAACTTATAATATATAGAAGACAAGAGAGTATTACATAATCTCGAAACCAGGATAGGAAACCCGACCCTCCATTTATTCCTTCTTTTTGCATCCCTTCTACTTGTTTGGTCATAGGTTGATGCCTATGTGGCCAACATTGTCCGTGGAACTTGCTGAACGTGAAAAACCATCTTTTAGAATACATGTGTAGCAAAATATGTCGATTAGCATAAATGTAGGACAAACACTTTCTTGAATTATTCCTGCATGCCTTCTATATTTGCATACATATAGAGTAAAGCAACAGTCCTGTCACGTTCGGATAGCACGTAGGTTGTGTAGCTACTAACAGTAGTGCCTCTCGTTGAAAAATGGAGAGGTCACTTAAAGGGGGTGCTTCGTCCAAATTGTACCGCATCATTGAAGTATTGATATTGTTTTCTTCTACAAAGTAGACACGTGAAAAGTATCATACTTCCTTAAGAGCATATGCTTCAGTGATGCACTCTTCCACCCTTGCCCTGTTGCCAACCATTGGTTTCAGATATCGTAGCGCTCTTTCAATGTGATACATCCACCTGTATTGCATAGGACTGCCAACTTTAGCTTCGAATGGAAGATGAATAAGCAGATGTTGCATTGGATTGAATAAATCCGATAGAATTTTTTTCCATCTTACATAAAAGAATGGGTATCTCCTTCTCTAGCTTATCCATCATCTCTATCTTGATTTCTTTAGCACAAAGTTGTCTATAGAAATAGCTGAGCTCGGCTAAAACCTTCCACACTGCATCATCTAGATAGCCTCGAAACATAATAGGTAAGAGTCTTTCCATTATAATGTGATAATCATGACTCTTCAACCCAGTGAGGTTTCCTGTGTTCATATTCACGGCTCGTTTCAAGCTAGCTGCGTAACCATCTGGGAATTTCAAAGTTTTCATCCATTTCATGACTTCTTTCTTTTCTTTAGATCGAAGACAGAAAGAAGCACGTGGCTTACCACCACTTTCAGAGATTTCAAGAGTTGGACAATGACAAATATCTGCCAAATCTACTCTAGCTTTGTAATTGTCTTTCGTTTTGCCAGCCATATCCATGCAAGTGCTTATGATACTTTCTCTCATGTTACGCTCCTGATGCATGACATCAATGTTGTGCATTAGATTAACGACTGAATGTAGCCTAGTGGGGGGGGGGGTGAATAGGCTATTTGATTCTTTGTCGATCCCTGAAACACTTAATAAGTTGATCAAATACAGGGAGATCGAACTAGTCCAGTACAGTGCGGACTAGTTCGGTATGCGTGGACTAAAAAGATCAAGATTGATCGATAATTTCATTTCTAGTACCCTATGCAGTGTAAAGTAATTGGCAACTTGGATGTATTCCAACAATGAAACAATGTATGGCAGAGCTCAATTTTAGTTCTAGTGTTTCAACGTGAGTTACACAAGATTATGCAAACCCTAGAATATGATGAACGATGAAACAAAAGTGTGCGAGACAAGATTTTATCCCGAGGTTCGATTCCATAGAAGAAATATACATCCCCGTTGAGGAGTCCACGGAGGACTGGGTCTTCACCAACCCTACCCTCGTCGAATCGCCATGGAGGCCGATTCTCTTTCACTAACCACGAAGGGGCAAATAACTTGTTCAAGGGGCCTTCTCACAAGTTGAGGGCACCCCAAGAATTACAACGATGAACACCACCAAACACACTCAAAAGATATACAATAAAACAATTAGAGTGTGCGAGAGATCAAACCCAAGAGCTCAAGATGTGTAGAACAAGTCTCTCCTTTGATCAATTGCTAATCCTCAAAGATTTGATCCTTTTAGGATTAGAATGTGTGGAGAGATGTGAAGTCTCGGCTCTTGGGAGTGTGACGGCGCAGGGGGTCGAGAGTGATGGTTGTATGACCGTACACCTCTATTTATACTAGGGTTTCCAAAAGTTATCATTAGGGTTTACGATGTCCGGACTAGTTTGGTGTGCGGCGTGTCGAAAACCATAAGTATTGATGGATACCGAACTAGTTCGTTAAGGTGCGGACTAGTCTGATTTTAGTCAGAAACTTTTTGGAATCATCTGGTGGATATCGTACTAGTCCGGTGTGATGAACAACATGTAGGACTAAGGACAAGTTCGCACTTGGAGGGACTTGTCCGATTTTAGTCAGAGAGTTTTCGGACTAGCCCGGTCAATATCGGACTTGTCCGGTGTTGTGTTGATGTGAAGGGTTGCGGACAAATCCGCATTGGGAGAGGACTTGTCTATTTTTTGTCAGAGAGATATCATACTAGTCTGATGTATATCGGACTAGTCCGCTCTTCCTGTGCAATGTGCAGTGAGTTGAATTATTTGTTCACTTGAGCTCTTGGGGTGTTTTTCTCCAACACACTCCATACAAAATAATCTAATCTTTTCAGCTCCTGAGCTCTTTTCCCTTTAAATCCTCATTCTATTTCCTTTTTGTGCTTTCTTTCTCATTTATGTAAAACCTGCGCTCATCTCAACAAATTTGTTAGGATCTCATTTGTTTGTCATTAATCAACCAAAACCCACAAGAGATGCCTAGATGCACTTTCAATGACTTCACATACGGTAGCTCCCAAAGTCCACATATTTGAGTCCAATTGTGTTCCTCTTCATAACCTACGAAATATCCAGGACGACCTTCATCTGGCGCCAATTTGTCTAACACATCAGAAATTCTGATCCGTTGAGACGTTTCGGTGGTTTTTTAGTGACAACGGTGTTCTTTCTAAAGACATGCCCTTGTTGTTCAAATATGTGATTCGAAGGCATCAACGTCTGTGACAATCGAAGTAAGATATTTTGCCTCCATGAGTTAGTCGAAAGCAATCCGTGTCTGAAGCACATATTGGACACGTTAGACGACCGTGAGTGCTCCATCTGGAAAACATGCCGCATGCCAGCAAATCATGGACGGACCACAAATAAGTAGCTCAAAGGTTGTATTTCTGCTTCTTGTAATAGTCGTACGCTTCGACTCCTATCCACAACACTTTCAATTCTTTGATCGGTAGTTTCAACATCACATTGAGACGTGACCCGAGATGATCAGGTCCAGGTACAATGAGGCTGAGAAACATGAGCTCGTTCTTTGTACAAAGAGCCGGTGGCAGGTTGTATAGAATGACAAAGATGGGCCAACAAGAGTATGGCGTGGCATTTGTACTGAACGGTGAGAATCCGTCTGTCGCTAATCCAATGAGAACATTTCTTGCATCATGAGAAAAATCTAGATCAAAACAGTCTAGTGCCTTCCATGCATCATCATCGGACGGATGCGTCATGAATTCTTTGTTCTCATGTTTACCATCTTTGTGCCATATCATGTGCCTTGCAGTTCTTTTTGAAAGAAACAACTGCTTCAACCGAGGTATCATAGGCAAGTAATGAAGTTGCTTATGTGTGACATCTATCATCACATTATCGCCATCGTCATTAACAACTTCGACATACCTCGGTTTACCACATTTCAAGCACATGTTCTCGTTGGCGTGCTCTTTCCAGAATAACATGCAGTTGTCTGGGCACACATCGATTTTCTCATAGTTCATACCGAGACCAAATATCTTGATCTTTGAATGATACACATCTTTAAGCGCTTTGTGAGGTTGTGGAAGTATATCGCAGATCAATTTCATGAGATCATTGTAGCAGTTGATGGAAAAAAAGTACTGTGAGACCTTTTGTGTTGAATACATTGGTTTTGACAATAAAAGTTTTGAATGCTGCCATAACATCTTTTTAGCAAGGTCCGACTCTAGCTCCGAGCTTCTGCAAGGTCTGACAATAGGTCCGACTTTCTTTGTCTAGGTCCGACATGTTGTTTTTTGGGTAGGTCCGGTGAGTTTTGTCTTTAGCTCCGGCATGTTTTTGATAGCTCCGACATGTCTTTGATAGCTCCGACATGTCTTTGTTAAGCTTCGATATGTTATGCTAGGTCCGACTTATGTTGGTTAGCTCCGACATATATTTTCTAGCTCCGACTTTTGGGATGGCCAATTCCGACTAGTTTTGGTTAGCTCCGGCGCTAGGTCCGACTAGCTTTGGTAAGCTCCGGCGCTAGGTTGTACTAGCTTTGTAAGCTCCGGCTCAAGCTCCGGTTAGCTTTGGCAAGGTTCGGAGCTTGATTGCAATGTTTCTGCTTTTACTGTGAAATGTTTCGAACTTGCTTTACATTGTTGGAAAGATTGCTTAGTATTCATTTGCTAAGTTTTTAGTGCGTTTTGGTTGATATGGCTGATATCGTTTTACTGTGGTTTTGCAAACATGCTTATGTGAGGTGCTCACGTAAGGTGTTGTGTTCGGAACTGACTTGAGTCAAGTCGCGGACTTGGGATCGTACGGATTAGTTGTTTGTTAATGTGCAGGTGTTGCTTGAGTTCAAGTCATGGCTGGTGACAGGATCCTTTGGACTAGTCTCAGGGAGGAGATGAGGTTCCAACAACCAAATTCAGGAGGAATTGTGGTTGAGCGGGTCAGGAGGTCGCACAGGATGATTGAATCAAGGGCAGTGCATATGAAGGTTACTGGACGTCGAAGGAAGGTGTTTGAATGTATGCGTGCGGTGCATGATGTGGCAACATGGTTCCGAAGATGGTTTATGGATGGGAAGATCTGGTTGGAAGGATCGGATCGTATCGGTTGATGACTTTGGCTACGGCAGAGTCGGTTATGGCTCGGTATGGAAAGTATTGAGTTGGTTATGATAGGATTTCGTGTGGGTCACGAATTTGAGTTGTTTTAGGAATGTGGGATACGTTCCTAAGGTGTTTGGAAGTCTTAAGATTGCTTCTATCTGCGTATAGAAGAGTCCTAAGCAGTTATAGAAAGTTTCGATTCGTGATCGGAGTAGGATTGGAGTCCTAGTTGAGATTGGGTTGGCCTAAGGGATGGTTATATAAGCAAGGGAGGCCAAAGCTCGTGGTAAACGACTTTGGGGGCTGTTCCTCTCGTGTTCTATTCAATAAAATTCGTAGTTTGAAGTAACTTTTGTGCCTTGTTCGTCCGACTTGTTCAAGACAAGTTTTACTCATCGAGTTTCTGGACAGCACTACCTTTCGTTGGTGGTTTTATCATAACTCGAGTTTTACAGATCCAATTGACGTGATTCTTTTTGAGTTGTCTTGACAACTTGATTATCTATCATTTGTCAAAGTTTCACGGTCATTGGATTTGTGGTTTCTGATCTACACGAGTTTCTTTGCAGCATTTCAGAACTGTTTTTCTCAGGTAGGACAGATTGACCTTTGTTCGATCTTTCGATCATAACTTGAGTTTCTCTCGACAGATTTGAGTGATTCTTCTTGTGTCATCTTCGTGACTTAATTCTCTATGATATATATCACTTTTGTCACGGTGAAACATGTTTAGATTAGTCTCACTTACGATTCTCTAACAGATAGTTTTTCTACCGAAGGGGTTGGGATTTAATTGTTTCCGCTGTGTAAGATTTTTAAATCTACCATTCCCCCTCCCTCTGGTAGCGTTTCACGTGCTCTTCGATCCAACAATTGGTATCAGAGCCACGGTGCTCCAATCATTGTGATTTTCATGTGTTTTTTGACTAATCATCATGGAGAAATACTCCGCCAAACCTTGTGTGTTTGCTGGTATTGATTTTCAGGTTTGGAAGGCACGCATGGAGGCTTTTATCCAGGCACAAGGCTTCGCAATATGGGAGAAGGTGTACAAGCCTTACGAAGTGCCACCAAATGATCAAGTTACGGCTACAAACCTACGGGACGTCGACAACAACAACAAAGCCCGAAACTTGATCATCCAAGGACTCACTCAGAGCGACTTCAACCGCGTTGCACATCTCCGATCGGCATACGATGTATGGAGAGCACTTTGTGACTATCACAAAGGATCCAACACGATCAAGGAGGTAAGGCAAGACATGTTCAAGAAATAATACATGCGCTTCGAGATGCAACCCGGTGAGTCAAATGATGATCTCTTTGCTCGCTTTAACAAAATTCTCAGTAACTTGCGTAGTGTCAACATTAATTTTTCTGATGCTGAAAATGCTAGGCAACTTCTTAGTGCATTAGACATGTCAACCTGGGAGATGAAAGTGACATCTATCCGTGAATCTACTGTCATGAGTACACTTACTTTAGATGTGCTTTACTCTAAACTCAAAACTCATGAAATTGACATATTATCACGTAAGAACCCAAATAAGCCTATTACATTTGTCTCACAATGTGATATGCCTAGCTCCGGCCAATCATCATCTTACAATATTCTTGCTTTGTTGTCCTCACTAACCCTGGAGCAGATCGAGGAATTTCCAGAAGAGGAGTTAGCACTAATCTCTACTAGGTTCTCAAAAGCATTGCAAAATGTGAGAACTAGAAGGAGAGGAAGCTCCGGACCTCAACGCTGTTTTGAACGTGGTAAGATAGGACACTTTCGTACAGAATGCTCTAACCTTTCAGATCCTACTACTCGTGAAGAAAAATAGAACAAGGTCAAGACCACCTCTGGAAACCCCAACAATAAAAAGAAGGGTACCATAGGACGCAAGATGATTAACAGCTTCATCGCTGCACTTGAAGAGCTCGGTTCAAGCGATGTAGACTTTCAAAGTGATGAAGATGATGACGATTTGGCCAACTTATGCTTCATGGCGGGCAAAACAAGATCAAAATCAAATCAGAAGGATGCAGAACACAACAGTGACGACGATGAGGTATGTTCTACCTGTAATGAAATGTGTGATGCAATTTCTTGTGCAACTATTATTGTTAATAAAAAGGACGAAAAGCTTAGGGATAATGCTGCTAAGATTGAATAACTAGAATCTGAAATCAACCGTTTGAAAACCTTGATTCCTAGTTATCATTCTTGTCCCTCATGTGATTTAATCTATGAACAATTGTCCACATTAAGAACTGCACACTCCTCCACTCTAGATAGACTTGAACTTGAAATTGAAAAGGACAAAAAGCTTGTTGCACTTGACATTGGAAACTTAAAAGATGCTTCATGTTCTACAATTGATTTGCATTGTTCTAGTTGTGATGATCTTGAAAAGAAACTGAAAGATGCTATGAATGAAATTTCAATATTGAATAATGCTTTATGTTCTCATGAAGTTAAATATTGTTCCAATTGCAAATTAAAAGGAAAAACTTCATGTGAAAATTGCCTTGATCTGTCCAATAAACTTGATAACATGCATAGGACATTAGATCGGTTTTCTAATGAGAATAAGAACCTAAACTTGCTGCTGAATTCTTCCAAGTCTTGCAACGATAAAACTGGTTTAGGTTTTCATTCTCATGCTAAGGCACATCCACCTAAAATTGTAAAGTCATTAGGAAGTGGTTTGATTCAAACAGTTCCTAAACAAAAAGAAGTGGTTTTCAAATCTGCAGGAGTGTTGTCTCATTTGGTTTCAAAGAAAAATATTGCTTGCTCATCTAGACATGAACACAAAGTTAAATTTCATTGTACCTATTGTGGTAGAGATGGTCATGTCATAGATTTTTGTTATAGACAAGCTAAATAACAGAAAAGGGAAAGAATGATTGCTAGATCTCATAAATTTCATGCAAAATTTGCTGCACATATTAAACCAAATGCCAGGAACATGCAACCTGCTGTTATGAGTCAAAAACATTCAAAGTTTACCTCCGAACCTTCTGTTTTTGCCTCCGGAGCTACTGATTATTGTGCTACACAAGTAACACCTTATAGGTCAGTAGTTAAGAATAAAAAACCTCAAACTTTGACTCATAGACCTGTTGTTTTATCTCAGCTTTCGCGTGTTTTTCCAGCTACACGTCGTGTGACTCAGTACTGGATACCTAAATGCCTTTTGACTAACCCCAGTATTGAGTCATCGACGTATTGTGCTTCTATATAGGTTACACATTTGAGGAAGGAGAACATTTGGATTGTGGATTCAGGTTGCTCACGCCACATGAACGGTAATAAAGATTGGTTCTCCTCCCTCTCTTTTGTGTCACGTGTAGAGAATGTTACTTTTGCCGATAATTCTTCAACTCCTATAATTGCTAAGGATTCGGTTAGAGTAAATGATCACTACACTTTGAAGGATGTGGCACTTGTAAAAAATTTGAAATACAACTTGCTTTCTGTTTCACAATTGCTAGATGAAAATCTGGAAATTATTTTCAATAAAAACTACTGCAAAGTTGTAGGTTCAAATAGTGAGCTTATTTTTAACATGTCTCGGTTTGGAAGAGTTTTTAAAGCTAATTTTGATATGTCTTCCTCTAAGCATAGGTGTCTAGTTGCTAATGATTCAAATGACTTACATTTTTGGCATCGTAGACTTGGTCACGTAGGCTTTGATTACCTAACGCGTCTTAGTGCTCTTGATCACATACATGGGCTACCTAAGCTTAAAGGGGACAAAGAAATTGTGTGCTCTTCTTGTAGACATGCTAAGATGGTTGCAGGTTCACATACTCCTCTCACAATGATCATGATAACTGAACCGGGTCAACTTTTGCACCTTGACACCGTAGGACCTTCACGTGTTCAATCCTTCAGAGGTAAATGGTATGTTCTTGTTATTGTTGATGATTATTCTAGATACTCTTGGGTTTACTTTATGGCGTCTAAGAATGAAGCTTTTGGTCACTTTAAAACTTTATTTCTTAGATTATCAATTGATCACCCTGGATCTTTAAAAGCAATTAGAAGTGATAATGGAACTGAATTTAAAAAACAATATTTTGATCACTTTTGTGGTGAAAATGGAATAGATCATCAATTTTCTTCACCATATGTACCTCAACAAAACGATGTTGTAGAAAGAAAGAACAGAACCTTAGCTGAGATGGCTAGGACTATGCTTGATGAATATCAAACTCCTAGGAAATTTTGGGCTGATGCGATTGCAACTGCTTGGTATGTCTCAAATCGTGTTTTCTTGCGCGCTAAGCGAGGTAAAACACCATATGAGCTCCAGTTTGGACATAGGCCTAGTGTTACAAACTTTTGGGTCTTTGGTCGCAAATGCTTTGTTAATAAACATGGTAATCTTGATAAATTTTAACATAGATCCATTGATGGCATGTTTCTTGGTTATCCATCCCACACTAGAGGCTACCGTGTGCTTTTACTTGACACTAACAAAATTGTGGAGACTTGTGAAGTGTCTTTTGATGAATCTAGCCCAGGTACTAGCTCAAACATTGCAGGTCCGGATCTATATCTGCAGGGGGAAAGCATTTTCATTGAAGATGAGGAAGAGGTGGAGCTGCCCGAAAATTCAGCAGCTAATGACATTGTTCGAGCTCCTGATTTTGATTCACAGCCAGCACCGACGACCACCATTGCTGGTCCAGATCCTCCTCAAGTCACAAGCTCATCGATTTGTGATGAACATGAAGAAGAAGAAGCTTGTGAAGTGTCCACTCCCCTCCGGGTTCTCAAAATTCATCCTCCACAACAGATTATTGGAAGCTTGCATGAACGAGTTACACGGATGGGGTTGTGGTTAGGAATAAGGCTAGGTTGGTTGATCAAGGTTTCACTCAAGTTGAAGGTCTAGATTTTGATGAAACTTTTGCTCTTGTTGCAATATTAGAAGCCATAAGAATTTTTTTAACTTTTGCTGCATCTAAAGGTTTTAAGCTATATCAAATGGATGTTAAAAGTGCTTTTCTTAATTGCTACATAGATGAGGAGGTTTATGACTTTGTGATTTCTCTTACATGCTAAAGTTCTTACTACATTACTCGTGTTATACATTTTATAGTTTTTGCCATGTCTAGTAATTGGAATAATTACTTACACTAAATCTGGTCATGGTTGAACTTTCTTGCTGTTTTGAACTTGTTGCATGCTCACAAGTGTTTTTAATCATAAAGAATTAATCAAGTCATCAACTCACATGTTGAGTTTTTATGAACAAATATAAACTGAGAAAAGATCAAGAGAATATACATGCATCACACTTCTTCTTTTGAGATGGCTTATCATTGCACTTAGATATGAACTTGAAAGAAGTTGTGTATGACCAAAACCATGTCCTTAAGCTCTTGATTGTCAAATGACATAGGCTTGGCTTGGTTGGTTAGAATAAGGCAGATGCACATATAATCTCTTGCAAATATCATATGATCTAAATTTGTGCCTTAAAAAATAATAAAATGCAGCAACAAGTGTCATGCTTTCAGGTATTGAAATAGTTAAGTTTGTGAGATCATGACTTGCTTAAATTGAAAATTACATTTGATCTCTAGCATGGCTTACACTACTTTATGTATCTCATTGTTGTGATAGTGTAAGTTACTTGATAGTATGACTTGGATGAGCTTTGTTTTATATGTATATGTTATAATATGCTCATAACAATTAAAATTTGTCTTATAAACCTTGCTGAATACATTGTCAAAGGGGGGGAGATAATATATGAATTAAAAAAAAGCAAATATGCAAGGGGGAGACATTGATTACACATTGCACATATTCACAATTGTTTTTGGCATGATTCTTCTCAGGGGAGAATTTCTTTTTCTCATTTTATTTCTGTTTTACAAAGGGGGAGAATTTCTTTTTTCATTTTATTTTTGTTTTACAAAGGGGGAGAAATTGTTTTCAAAACTTTTAATGTGAATAAGCCAATGTTCGGATCTTAAGTGGTGTTGCCAATGCATTCATCAAGGGGGAGATTGTGAGACCTATTTGTGCTGAATACATTGGTTTTGACAATAAAAGTTTTGAATGCTGCCATAACATCTTTTTAGCAAGGTCTGACTCTAGCTTCGAGCTTCTGCAAGGTCCGACAATAGGTCCGACTATCTTTGTCTATGTCCGATATGTTGTTTTTTTAGGTAGCTCCGGTGAGTTTTGTCTTTAGCTCCGGCATGTTTTTGATAGCTTCGGCATGTCTTTGATAGCTCCGACATGTCTTTGTTAAGCTCCGATATGTTCTGCTAGGTCCGACTTATGTTGGTTAGCTCCGACATGTTTTTCTAGCTCCGACTTTTGGGATGACTAATTCCGACTAGTTTTGGTTAGCTCCGGCGCTAGGTCCGACTAACTTTGGTAAGCTCCGGCGCTAGGTTATACTAGCTTTCATAAGCTCCAGCTCAAGCTCTGATTAGCTTTGGCAAGGTTCGGAGCTTGATCACAATGTTCCTGCTTTTACTGTGAAATGTTTCGAACTTGCTTTACATTGTTGGAAAGATTGCTTAGTATTCATTTGCTAAGTTTTTGGTGCATTTTGGTTGATATGGCTTACATCGTTTTACTGTGGTTTTGCAAACATGCTTATGTGAGGTGCTCACGTAAGGTGTTGTGTTCGGAACTGAATTGAGTCAAGTCGCGGACTTGGGATCGTACGGATTTGTTGTTTGTTCATGTGCAGGTGTTGCTTGAGTTCAAGTCATGGCTAGTGACAGGATCCTTTGAACTAGTCTCAGGTGGTGCACGACTTTGGGGGCTGTTCCTCTTGTGTTCTATTGAATAAAATTCGTAGTTTGAAGGAACTTTTGTGCCTTGTTCGTCCGACTTGTTCCAGACAAGTTTTACTCGTCGAGTTTCTGGACAACACTACCTTTCGTCGGTGGTTTTATCATAACTTGAGTTTTACAAATCCAATTGACGTGATTCTTTTTGGGTTGTCTTCAAAACTTGATTATATATCATTTGTCAAAATTTCATGGTCATTGGATGTGTGGTCTCTGATCTACACTAGTTTCTTTGCAGCATTCCAGAACTGTTTTTCTCGGGTAGGACAGATTGACCTTTGTTTGATCTTTCGATCATAACTTGAGTTTCTCTCGACGGATTTGAGTGATTCTTCTTGTGTCATATTCTTGACTTGATTCTCTCTGATATCTATCACCTTTGTCATGGTAAAACATGTTTAGATTAGTCTCACTCACGATTTCTCTAACAGATCGTTTTTCTACCGAAGGGGTTGGGATTTAATTGTTTCCGCTGCGTAAGATTTTTAAATCTACCATTCGCCCCCCTCTGGTAGCTTTTCACGTGCTCTTTGATCCTACAAGTACTTAGACTTAATTGCCATAAATCTGGTCAAGAAAGCAAGCACAGTCACTGTTGTGTGTTCATGCAACAGCTGTTGTGATTTCTTGAGCTCCTCAGCCTCATTTGTAAGAGGATCCTCCGCTTTCAGAGCTTCTAGCATCTCATCCATCCTATCAACCCCTAGTATATCATCATCCTCATCCACTTCTTCTATGACTTGAGATTTAGTCTCGCCGTGGAAAGTCCACACCTCATAATGTGGCCATTTCGACATAAGTGAAACGAAAGATCCCATCTTCTAAAAAACTTAGTGTTCTGACATTTCGTACATGGGCACCACACCATATCAACCGTTGACAACGAAAATGCTCAATCCAAAAATTTATCTAACTTGATGTACCACTCATCCGAGTGACCACTAGTTCTGCTCTTCCAGCCAGTATACATCCAACTGCGGTCTTCACCCATATTTGGCTCTGCAGTTTAAAGCGAAAGAAATTATCATTAATGTATGCAAGATAGGTCTTGCAATTTCGACAGCATAACACCACCTATTTAACACTACATCCCCCAATATGGTGCAGTTCTTAAAGTAAAAAGGGTCATGACTATACAGTTATAGTCATCATACGTATGTTAGCCGCTCGCCGGAGGCTGCAGCTCTGCAAGACGAGCGAGGAGGAAAGAAAATTTCGACAGCATAACACCTCCTATTTAACACTACACCCCCAATATGGTGCAATTCTTAAAGTAAAAAGGGTCATGATTATACAGTTATAGTCGTCATATGTATGTCAGCCGCTCGCCGGAGGCTGCAGCTCTTCAAGACGAGCAAGGAGGAAAGAAAATTTCGACAATTAACACCACCTATTTAACACTACACCCCCAATATGGTGCAGTTCTTAAAGTAAAAATGGTCATGACTATACAGTTATAGTCATCATACGTATGTCAGCCGCTCGCCGGAGGCTACAACTCTTCAATACGAGCGAGGAGGAAAGAAAATTTCGACACCATAACACTGCCTATTTAACACTACACCCCCAATATGGTGCAGTTCTTAAAGTAAAAAGGTCATGACTATACAGTTATAGTCATCATACGTATGTCAGCCGCTCCCTAGAGGTTGCAGCTCTGCAAGACGAGCGAGGAGGAAAGAAAATTTCGACAGCATAACATCGTCTATTTAACACTACACCCCCAATATGGTGCTGTTCTTAAAGTAAAAAGGGTCATGACTACACAGTTATAGTCATCATACATATGTCAGTCGCTCGTTGGAGCCTGCAACTCTTCAATACAAGTGAGGAGGAAAGAAAATTTCGACAGTATAACACCGCCTATTTAACACTACACCACCCAAAGGGTCATGACTATACAGTTATAGTCGTCATACGTATGGCAGCCGCTCGCCGGAGGCTGCAACTCTTCAAGATGAGCAAGGAGGAAAAAATTTTGACAGCATAAAACTGCCTATTTAACAATACACCCCCTATCTGGTGCAATTCTTAAAGTAAAAAGGGTCATGACTATACAATTATAGTCTTCATACGTATGTCAGCCGCTCGCCGGAGGCTGCAGCTCTTCAAGATGAGCGAGGAGGAAAGAAAATTTCGACAGCATAACACCGCCTATTTAACACTACACCCATCTATCCGGCGCAGTTCTTAAAGTAAAAAGGGGCATGACTACACCCATCTAACACTACACCCCTCAAGCAATCAAATTAAAAATTATAACCATAATCTAAAAAACAAAGCAATTCAATTAAACGTAAATATAACAATTAGTAAATTGTAACTTATCAATTAGTAAACATAGACCTAAACATAAATAATTTTATTATAAACATAGACATAAGCGTTTACCTAAACCTAGCTTAGCAAACTTAACCTCAATTAACAAAAAATTGAACATGGGCATAAATAAACATAAACATAATTAAATCTAAACATAGCTAAGCATGATTAACATAGACATAAGCATTATCAATTTAATAGAACAATTCTTCCACTAATCAACAATTTAATCTACGAATTACACAATTCAATCAACTAATCACCAATTTAACCAACAAATTACACAATTCAATCCTCTAAACAACTAATAACCAATTAACTTAACTAAGTCAACACATTAAGCAAAAAATGGTGCTCAAAATTCTAAATGGAGGGAGAGGAGGAGGGCGTCCATGGAGGAGAGGAGGGAGTGAGGGCGCGGCCATGGAGAGGGGAGGGGCAGGTCATGGAGGAGAGGAGGGAGGGGCGGCCATGGAGGGGGGAGGAGCCGGCCATGGAGGAGGGGGGCAGACATGGTGGAGGGGGGGGGGCGACCATGGAGGAGAGGGGAGGGGAGGAGGCCATGTAGGATGATGGGGCCTAGGCATGGAGGTGGGGAGGGGCCAACCATGGAAGGTGGAGGGGGGCAGCTAGGAGGGAGGGGGTGGCCATGGAGGAGGGGGGCGGCTATGGAGGAGGGATGCCATGGAGGGGAGGGGGAAGGCCATGAAGAGGGAGGGGGCCGACCATAAGGGAGGGGCGGCTATGGAGGTAGGAGGGCCTGACCATGGAGAGGGAGGGGAGGGAGGAACTCACAGAGGAGGCGGCGGCGACACGTTTTTGGGGCGGCGGTGTGCGTGTGAGAGTGGGCCTATCGAAGGCCGACGAGGCAGGGTATAGCCATTTATTTGCGACGGCTTCCTTAATTGCGATGGCCGTAGGTTTAGGCTGTCGCAATTAAATATTTGTGACGGTACTTTTTCTAGCCATCGCAAATAACAGCCTATTTGCGACAGTACTTTAATTTGCGATGGCCCTAGGTTCGGCCGTCACAAATAAGCCTTATTTGCGACGGCTTCGTCGGCAGCCGTTGTAAATAGGTTGTTATTTGCGACGACCTCCAGTTTTACGACGGCCACAGGCGGGCCGACACAATTTATGTTATTTGCGACAGCTAGCCGTCGCCAATGATCGCGTTTCCTGTAGTGTTATAACTTAAGACTGCTTACGTTTTCTAATAACTTCATATCTTATACAGTGCAAAAAAGATGCCAACATCTATGAAGATTTGCGACAACTATCCTATGGAGTGGTTAACGTTAGAAGCTATGGTCGATATGACGTCAACGGCTTTCAATTCCATACAACTCAATTTGGATCTCTTCGTCCTCTCGCGGCACTGGAGTAGGGATGAGGGCAATCGATTTACAAGAACATGAAACTCATTACTACGGAATTATTAAAAAAATAATTGAATTCACTTTTGTCGGAAACAAGACAATTCAAGCAGCATTCTTTGACTATGAATGGTTTGATTCCAATCGTGGAATTCGAGTAAACAAATTTGGCATGGTCGAAGTAAAACACAAGGAACAGTTGAAAGGATTCAATTCATTAGTTCTTGCACACCAAGTAGAGCAAGTGTACTATCTACCTTATCCATGCAATAAATTCAAAGCTTGGTGGGTGGTACATAAGATGAATCCTCTTGAGTGGTTATATGCTCCAGGACTTGATGATTACCGTGAGGAAGCTGAGGCTGATGAGGTGTACCAAGAGGAAGTGTTGCCAGACTCCTTCTCAGTCGAGCCCGGTGTAGGACTCGACGACTTAGTTGGAGACGCTCAAGATATCAAGACTGGCATGGAAGCAAAAATAGAATAAGAATCGAAAACTGAAGAAATTGATGACTTAGTCAAACCTGCTGATTTGCGGAAACAAAAGCAATATGCGGAAGAAGAAGATCGATGGGCTGGTTTATGGAGTAGGGTGCATGTCCATGATGTTGCTAAATTTTGAGATTTATGAAGTAACATTTTATTAACTAACTTAACATTAATTTTGTATATTATCTTAGCATATTAATCATTTATTCCTTGCAACAGGATGTCATCGAAGGGGAAGGGGAAGGGTAAGGGGAAGCCAATGAGAGGGTTTGAGCCGGCACGAGACCCTTGCTCAGGGACCTCGTTAACTTCGAGTCGATGTTCCCTCTTTATTGTGCATGCTCCACCCTCAGCTCACGTGTGCTTTCAGCGGACGAAGGTAAATTTTAGTTTACAATCAAGTTATTTTATAAATTGCACTTGTTAATAATTATTTATTATCAATCTTTTTCTTTTCTGCAGTCTGACTCAGAGTATCTTGAGTCCGAGTTAGAGGCTAGGGGGCCGCTACAGGAGCCCGAGTCAGAGGCTAGGGGGCCACTACAGGAGCCCGCTAGCGCTAGCCTCCCTTTGGAGTCAGCTAGCGCTGGCCTCCCTCTGCAACTGGCTACCGCTAGCCTTCCTTTGGACTTCGGTAGTTCCGTAGAGCCTTTAGGGTCACAGGACGCAGCGGCGCCACAGCAGAGGCGACGGACGAGGAGGACCAACTTTTTGGCTCCTCCTCCGGTTCCTTCTCAGCGGATCATGATTTAGTATATTAAATATTAGATGTTGTTTTCTGTTACTTAATGATTTAACATATTTTGCAGATGTTGGTACGACACATTGTTCACGAGGACCGAGAAACACCACAGGTCGGTTAACGGTGTCCTGAGTGCTATAGTGAAGTTGCACTATCCCAGTGTCATTGACGATTTCCCTGCCCTGTCGTGGGATGACTACGCTCGTGTCCCTCTTCAAGTCCACGGCACGGTTCAGGAAGCCGTGTGACATGATTTTATGGTAAGTTTAACTGTTTCATTTTCTTCAACTCATTTGTATTATTAATGCATATCACTTAAATGTTTGTTTGATTAAAGCTGAGGTACCAAAAAGAGGAACTAGGCATGGAGGACCATGTGAGACACGTGTTCCATTACAATGCTCGGAAGCTCACAGCGGTGGCGTTTTCGAACGCCTGGATTCAGGCCGTCAACGCGTACTACAAGCGGCACCCCGGGAGCAGGAGCAGCAAAGGAGTCATTTAGGAAGGACTCCAACACATACTTGACAGAGGAGCAGTACGTGGAGGTATTTAATATTGTTAATATTTACAATACATATGTATGTTAACTGCATTGATGAAAAATTAAATATGTGCAAGTCAGTATTTCCTGGTTACAAGGTAACCTCGTGGCGTACCTAGCTCTTTGTCGGCACTGGGCTAGCGAACCTTTCATCGATAAGTCCACAAAGGCTAGACAGTGTGGCATGGGGTTCGAGGGCAAGCACAACTATGGCGGCGACGGCTACCTGGGTTTGGATAAACACATTGTAAGTACTTTTTCAATTTATTTATGTATTCCTTATATATTTATCTCACTAACACGGCTATACGGGAGCGAGAGATGGATTAGGAGCCGACCCTGACCCAGGTTTGGAAGAGAGGTCACAAGGGAAGTGACCCTCTCAACCAGGGCAGTGTAGTCAGGTCGCGATCGACCGACTGATAAGTTTTCGAAATTCATCAATTTCATTATAACCAATACTATTATTGAAATGCTTACAATATTTTTTTGTTTTGTAGGCAAAGTATGCGCAGGAGGTCGCGAAGATACATTGTGCGGATTACGACTGGGAAAACGCGTCGATCGACCCCCAAGCCACATACGCGAGCGGAGGAGGGAGGGCCCATGGATGGTGAGTTGGTCATTTGTTTTATTTCTTTTTCAATTTATCTTCTTCCACTTAGTGTTTCATTTGTTTGCAGGTTTGCCATTTTCGCTGGAGTTGTCGACTCGAGATCAGTGCGACCTTTGAGAGGCGCTTCATCGACGCAACCCTCGTCCGTTGGACCCTCAAGTGGTCATCTCTCGCAGACCCAGTTGGAGCTCCTCGCCATGAAGGAGACGCTGGCACAGACCCAGACGGAGCTAGAGAGGTTGAGGGCGGAGGGAACGGAGGAGCAGTGGAGGATGACCTTAATGATGGCCCAGATGCAAGCAGCGGTGGCGGTAAGTAATTTAAACTACCGTAGTTAAATTTCATAGCATTTCAATAACATATATCTTCTAATATTTTGCAATGGCAGACTCTTGCTCGAAACAACGGTCAGAATATTGAGATTCCTACGCTTCCGCCGCAGGAGACCCCGAAGCTGGTAATAAACTCTTTCTTTAATATTGTCATATTCATTTCAGTATTTTACATAGGAAGATAACGAGGTAGAACATAGAGTAAGATAGAGGTGGAGTAAGAAGCAGCCTCTCTGTTACAGTAGTGATGAGTGATACATACAGCCCTATACATATAGCCCGATACATGTAGCCCTGAAAGATGGATCTGGGTCTAGTTTGACTAAACCAAAATGACCATTGCATTGGTGTTTGCTTGATACTTGCAAGTCATCAAAGAAGGAAAGTAGTGCAGAAACATGCACATGTCGTCCATTGCAAGCTAGCCCAGTGAATGATCTTACATGCATGCGAGGGCACTAAACTTGGAAGCACTCACTTGCTCACTCACTGGGTAGTCGTAGTTATAGCCAGCATGGCAGTGACTGGCCAGTTGAACAGAACATGCATGATGTTATGTGCGAACCAGAGATAGGGAAAACTTTGGTTTTGGTTGGTTTCAAGGCTGGTTGAGTCGTTGGGAGAGAGGAATCAGAAATGTTTTCTTCCACATTGATATGATATGAATGGAAGCAACAACCTTGGTGCTGTCTTGCATCATGCACACACCCATGTAAGCTGCAGCCGCTATGTTAGAGGTTCAATGGATTTATGTCTGCTACTCCTGCTTCTTTGAGGCTTGAGCACATGTTATTCTTTGCATTAAAGTTAATTCTAATATATAAGGCTTGTGGCATCTTTTCGGCATGCTTTTATAGTTTTATTTATGTTACCAGACCAGTGATGCTAACCAGTGACTATGTTTCTTCTGCAGGGTTCGGGAACGCGCCGAGAAGATCCCGGAGGTAGTGGAGGGGCTAGCGTGTAGCTCGGTGGAACTTTGTGTTGTTGTCAATGTTTTAAATAATGTTTTGAAACTATTTTGCTGTGTCTGTATATATCTGTATTTGTTTTGTGTTCTCACCATCGTGCGAGGTAGTCAATTTCTGTAATTTTTTAATAAATCGAAAACTTAACTTACGTCGGCTATGGCCATATCGACGGAAGTTAGCCTAGGTTAACTTTCGTCCTTGTGGCTACACCAACGTAAGTTAACCTTCAACTTTCGTCAGTATGGTCATAGACGACGTAAGTTATATGAGGTTAACTTTCATTGGTCCAGCCTCACCGATGTAAGTTAGGCAAGTAACTTTTGTCGACCCAGCCGCGGTCGACGTAAGTGCTCCGGCCCATCCCGCGGCCCATCCCGGTAACTTACTTACATCGGTTATGAGATACCGACAAAAGTTACTAACTTATGTCGGCGGCCAATGTAAGTTACCTTAATCACGTCCAAACTGCTTTATCGGTCGTTAACCGATGTAATTAAGGGAAAACCTACATAAGTAAGTAACTTACGTCGGTAAAGGCCTTAATTACGTCGGCCCCGGATTCCTGTAGTGAATGGCAGACTCTTGCTCGAAACACCGGTCAGGATATCGAGATTCCTCCGCTTTCGCTGTCGCAGGTGACCCCGAAGCTGGTAATAAACTCCTTCTTTAATATTGTCGTATTCATTTTAGTATTTCACATAGGGAGAGAAGGAGGTAGAACATAGAGTGAGAGAGTGAGATAGAGGTGGAGTAAGAGAGACAGGCATAGGTTGAGAGAGCGAGAGAGGTGAGATACATGTAGAGTAAGAGAGACATAGATAGGGAGATAGGGAGTGCGAGAGAGAGGGTAAAGTGAGAGAGAGAGGGGATGTTAGAGAGGGAGAGGAAGATAAAGATAAAGTGATGGAGAGAAAGAGAGTGAGAGTATGAGAGAGAGGGAGAGGGAGAGAGAAATTGTGACACAAAGAGAGGGAGACAAAGTGAAGGAGAGGAAGACAGAGAGAATGAGAGAAAGAGGGTGAGGGAGAAGAAGAGAGTGTGAGAGGAGAGAAAGAGATAGAGGGAGAGGAAGAGAGTGAAATGATGGAAGTTGTAACATATGTCCAACTCTAATGTTGTTTTGCAGGGCTCGGGAATGGCGCGCAAACTCCTTTGCCACACCTACCGGCACCCAGAGGGACGCACCGACAAGATCTTTAGGCTCGGGAGGTACTGGAGGGGCTAGCGGGTAGCCCAGTGGAATTGTGTTTTAGTTGATGTTTTGAATGTTTTGAAACTATTATTGTGCTGTTGTCTATGTCTATATCTGATTGTATATCTCTGTCTGTGATCTCGTCTATTATTGTGCTGTTGTATGTGTCTATATCTGATTGTATATCTCTGTCTCTGATCTCGCCATCGTGCGAGTTAGGCACTTTCTATTTTTTTAAAGAAGTAAAAGGTAACTTACATCGGCTATGGCAAGGCCGACGTAAGTTAGTCCAGGTTAACTTATATCGATCAGGCCATACCGATGTAAGTAAGACCACATAACTTATGTCGGTCCTGCTATAGCCGACGTAAGTTAGACCACGTAACTTACGTCGGCCACGCCACAACCGACGTAAGTTCTCTGACGCAGCCCACGGCCCATCTCGATAACGCACTTACGTCGATTATGGTACACCAACATAAGTTACTAACTTACGTCGGCAGCCAACGTAAGTTACCTTAATTACATCTGAACTGCTTCGACAGCCGTCAACCGACGTAATTAAAGAAAAACCGATGTAAGTAAGTAAGTTACGTCGGTATTGACCTTAATTACGTCGGCCCTAGCAGACATAATTGATCGGGATTCCTGTAGTGGTGATACAATAGAGTCAATACTCAGCTTCGGCATAACTGAGATGCATGCAGCTACACAACACTAGAAAATACTAATGGCACAATACAATATTTTTTCTCATAACAATGCCTACAGACTATGTAGAACTAATACGTAAATTTAGCCATCATCCATGCCGGGTAAAGATATGCCTCACCACCTGCTCAAACTGTGTACACACTTCCATATAGAACTTTCTATATACCAAACTCTGCAAATGTGATCATGAACAAAATAAAGAAGTACATCTGTAACACTACTACAATAAGCCTTATCGCAGGTGGCTCCGAACCTATTATCACACGCGGTTTTTAAAACCGCCTGAAACGAAGAGTCTGTAATAATCCGAAATTTCACAGGCAGAGAAGTGACACCGCCTTTGAAGACACATTATCACAGGCGGTTTTTTACTTAGGCTAGCCGCCTGTGAAGATAAGTTATCACGGGCGGATCGTGCAACATATATAACCGCCTGTAATAATTTTGTTATCACTGGCGGGACGTGCAGCATATATAATCACTTGTGATAGTAGTGTTATCACAGGCGGATCTTGACCTACGTTAAGCCGCCTGTGACGACGGTTTATCGCAGACGATTTCTACCATAACAGTAACCGCCTGTGATAATTAGGTTATCACAGATGGTTCTTTACCTATACCTAGCCATCTGTGATAATTGTTTTTCACAGGCAGGTCTAGCCGTTGGTAAATAACCGTCTGTGATAAGGTATAACCTATGCAGTACTAGCTGCTGTTATTTCTAATTTCCAAGTCAATTCAATATAATCACAGAACATAAGTCAACAATATCATCACATAAGTCAACAATATCATCACAGAAGTCATCTTACAGAAGTCAATTTCACTAAAACAGTATACATATGTACAAGTTACACATCCAATTCATCTCATAGTTTACAAGTTTTCACTAAAAACTGTTTCTATTGGCATAGTCGCAAAGTTTTGGCACATCAGCTATTGCACAATTCTCATCAAAGAACTGCCCTCTTTTGTGCAAAATTTCGCGACGAATGAATTGACAGAGTTCAGCAGCAATCTTGTCGGCTCCTCCACCAGGAATACTTCTACAAACCCGCCATTCTTCATTCACATTATTCGTGTGCTGCAATGAAACACATAACAAGGTTTAGAATGTGTTGGTTTGAACAATCTCAAAGTATAGATCAAAGTGAGTGTATACAAGAATTTATTTGGTATTTTTGGAGCAGTTATACTATGAGCAATTGAATTTTGAAGTTGGAATCAAAATATAAAAATAATTTTTCTGGTAATATCGAACAGCAGAGAATATAAGTATTAAACTATGCTACTTACAATGAAAATGAAACTCAAAAGTAAGAAAATAAGATATCGACATTAAGGATAACTTACACCCTCACGATTCACTCTATATTCGCTGGCGGTCCGAAGATGCTCGCATATATAATACCAAGACACTCCCAGCAGGCTGCTTCGGACAAGCATAATACGTTTAATGTCCATGCATTCGTATTAGGAGGTCTCTGACCGCCAAGCTGTTCTGCGTAAAACCGCCAAGCGCTGTAATACAAGAAATGTCATATAAAACTTGTCAACACATTATAAATGTGTGTAAATTAAAATTATTGAATAAACTTACATTTTCAAAATGGAAAGGAAATCTTTGTAACAATTTGGTGGGAAATCAGTCGAGTCCAAGACTGTGGCCATTTTCTGCGTTGGCTTGATGAAGATCATTATGTAGTGATTACTACAAACATACAAACACACGTGTTAACAATTACCAATAATTGATATTTCAATATCATGTGTCGAACTTACTCGAAGTGGTACGGAGCCTTTACGAGGTCTGTGCCGTCTCTGACAAAGTTAAACATCGCATGTCCTATGTAAGCTGCAACTTTTATCCTTCTATCCTTCTTAAGTTTTGCGATTGCTTTTTCAAATTCTTTTTTTTATGTGCTTGGACTTTGTTGAGTCTCGATCCGCCTTGACGTCGAATAGCGACTTTTTAATCCATGTAGGGTCAAGGATACCTGTCTTGCGTTCCATCTTTTCATTATCCATGTATTGCATCCTATTGAAGAAGTCCAGAATTGTTATAATCTCATGAAATGTGTATGCGTGTAGTAAGAAAAGCAAATGCAAAATATTAAAGGTACTTACAAGCACCAGACGAGCAGCAGGTTGATTTTGAGCATGCCCCGATGGAAAAGGGGATTCAGCTCTTCAAATAAAATGACTCATCTATCTTCTCCAGTGCTCCAGAATATTTCTTTTGGAATACAAAATGTGACGCAAGAAATCTCATATTTTGTGCTGGCAAGGATGTACCACTCATGCATTCTTTTGGGTGGGGCAGGTTGTTTGCTAAGTTGTACGGATGTCATTAACGGCTTCCCATTCTTAAATTCAGGAGGAACATCCTCAAGCTTGTATATTGGAACTCCTGGTTTAACTAAAGCCATCCGCCGATTATACATGACACCGTCTTCTTCCAACTCCTCGATATCTCCTAATGCTTGCTCATGAGAAGAACGAGATGCAATCAATTTTCTAATATTTTTCTTCATAGTTTCCAAATACTTTGACACTTCTGATGAAGGTTTCTTAATTTTGTATGGGCTAACTTTGATAGGCACTGATGATCGAGGAGTAGTCGTCGGAAGTTGGACACTGGCTTGTTGTTGAACCTGTTGTTCAACTGATTGCTCTTTACTCCCGGCAGCTGGCTCTAGTACTACTTTAAGATGTTGCTCAACTGGTTGCTCTTTACTAGCAACATCTTGCTCTGGTACTGCTTGAAGTTGTTGTCCAACTTGTTGCTCTTGGATATCTTTACTAGCAAGGTTATTATCATTCTTGCTGAGACATAGGGGGAGTGGATCTTCCTGGACTGGGAGTGGATCTTCCTGGACTTTCGGCTTAGAAGATGGGGTTGCAGTATTTCGAGATGCGGCGGGGCTAGAAATTGGCTCATTGTCCAACACGATATTGTGTCGGTGCCAAAGGATTAATTGGTTGACAGCCTGCCCTAGAGTCGCGATCCCATCAGGTGTGACGTGGTCTATTTCATAATCTTCATAATAATTATCAATGGTCTGAAGAACTTGCACCATAGCATAATACAATGGAAGTGGATTCCTATTGAAGTCACGATTAGGCTTTGCCATAGCAGTGACAACCTGTTTGGTTTTGTTCCCTGCTCTGTCGATCGGGACAAGAAGACGATAAGATTTGTCGTTAGCAATATCATCGATGGGGAACTTATGGGTTGACCCTGAGCCTGGCACAGAATCAATGCTGCTAGGGTAGGCAGTTGGAGATACTAATTGCTCCTTTGGCACTGGAACCATCGTTGTACTCGGTGCCACTAATTGTCCCGATTGTCTAAGTTGTTCCATTATTTCTTGCATATTTTCTTTGACCTTTCGAGCAATCGTTTCATCAAGTGTTTTCTTAAACTTCTCACGTCTTCTATATGTGTCTTTATCTTTAGGGAAACCATCTAGCCAAGACATTTGAGAAGAGACTGCTCGAACCCGTCCGCTGTGTTCAAGGTTTCCTAAGATAGCGGTAAGTTGGTCATTCTCCCTCTTCGGCTTGAAGAGACCCTTCTGTTGCTTTTCAATTACTTCTTTCATTTTATCCTCGACTTCATTCACATAGTCGGGCTTTTCAAGTTTGCCCTCGCTGGTCAAACCTGACCGAGCAAAGACCCACCGCTAAGTTCTCTCATCGCAGCCTTCTAATGGGTGAGGATTGCCCTTACTAGTAATTTTGTCTAATATCTTATTCCATTTCTGGACTTTGGGGGCATATCCGGCAGACCCCAAGCGATGATGGTATTTGTTCTTTTTTGCAAGCTCTAACCTAGTTGCACTTAGATCTTTAGCATCAGGTGTGGTCTTTTGACAAACAAACTCTTGCCACTGAGCTTGTGTGATTTTTCCCATCTTCCTCGGGCTAGGGACCTTCTCGGCCTTAACATAAGCATTCATTTCACTCTTCCAGCCACGAAACTTCTTGCCGCAAGAGACCAATGTTGCTTTTTTAAAGCTTCTTTCGTGCCTTTCGGGAACCTGAATTCTTTCTTTATTCTTTCCCACAACTCATTCTTGGTCTGCTTGGGTAATTTCCTCCAATTCTCAGTTGTGATCGGCACGAGCTCCCTAACAAGAAAACTGCATGCATTACGGTACTTGGTAACTGAATCCAGTGGTTCTTGGGGAAGCCCACCTGGACCGACCCTTGTTATGTACATGATTCGGTCCAATGGACCCTTTTTGGGACCTCGTTGCCCTCGTTTCCGCTTGAGTGAAGCTGAGGATTCATCCATTGGAGAACCTTCCGCGGTTTTAGGAGCCAAAGTCACTTCGTTGTCTTCGCGATTAATCTAGGTAGAAAAGAATTATAAGACTTCGTATACTTGACAACCAACATTAACTTGAACTGCTGAAGTTAAGATTTGTGATCCATACCTCATCGGTAGGATCATATTCTGGGTCGAGATCCTCTGAAGTCTTTTTAATTTTTATAATAGGAAAAGGATCCAATGGACTATGAAAGGAGCCGGAACTGCTAGAGTCACTATACTCCATATTGTCTTCTTTATTGTTACTACCAACACCAGTCTTCTTAGGGCTTTCCATGCTAGAACTAATACGACAAAAAATATAATAAATGGCATATTAACTCTACATGAAGTGTTGCATGAAGAAAAAGATGGAAGCATTATAGGATTTGATAATGCATTCTAGGATTCTGAGCACAAGCGATGTTCAACAGCCGTATGCGAGCACATTGCTTTGTTTGGCAAAAGGATAGCGACACTGATCTCGAAGCAGCACAACCCTGTGAGATGAAGTGTGGGGCGGCTACACTCTATTTTCAGTACAGATGCTATTATTCACTCATGTTACCACCAAGTTCCCAGATTTTTTAACTGAAATTTGGCAGAGCTTCCTTTGTATGTTGCTGATTTTGGGGATGTTTGGTTTGTAGCCACAATTTGCCACACTTTGCCACACCTAAAGTTAGTCAAGTTTGACCACCGTAGTCATGTGTTTGGTTCATAGCCACAATTGTGGCAACATTCCTTGCCACATAACTGGGTCCCACATGTCAAGGTCTCAAAAAAGTGTGGCAAGATTCCCTTAGGCTTGCCAAGTTGTGGCTTAAAATTTGAGCACCTAACCTTAGTCAAGTTAGTCAAAAATTTGTGGCAAATTATGGCAATCCTTAGTATATAAACCAAACAGCCCCTTTGTCCACAATTTTCAAATAGAGAACATTGATATTTGCAGAAACAATATATTGCAAACTTGTTACACACATCCTTAGGATTCATAAGTGTAAATTATGAAGTCTTTTGATGATCCTAATAGAAATTATGATCCAAACATCAACTGAATACATAACTGTCCAGATTCTGAACTGTTACGACACCTTAAACGATACTTCGATTTAGACCTGGTTATTACGTGTTTTAGCCTTAGCGTTGAATAGGAAATTGGTAGAGGACTCTATAAGATTTCCAGACATGTATAGATATGCATAGGTTGCTTTTCTAATTTAATAATTATCATTGTTCAAAGTTCAGAAATTTTCTAGCTGTTTCAGATAGCACTATACACAAGTACTAACTTCAACTCCAGTTTCTAATTAGTTATAAACTGAATTTGAGGTAACAATGAATAGAAAAGTTGTAGAATAGCTCTTCCCCTTTCAAAAAATGTATCACAATAGACTAGAAGAGCTTTCTACAGATAATTATGGCAAAAATTCAAATGCTTGTTCATACAGTTTCAAAACAGGAGCAGCTTGTCTATTGGCTTGAAGATCAACACAAAACTTACAGAATACTTCAAGAGCTTTTCAAAAAGTATGCCTACCCTTTTTGCTACAGAAGGCTAACCAAGGATGCTACCCTTTTCGAATTCCCGAACCCTAACCAAGGAAATCTATGCAAGGTTCATTTGAATCGGCCGACGCTGAGGGAGAGGAGGGAGGCGGCACGGGTGTAAGGACCGAATGCCCAAGAGGGGGGTGAATTGGGCTTTCTCAAAAAATTCTTAAGCAATGAAACTTAATTTGTAAAGCTCAATTCCCTACGCAAACTATCTATGCATTCTAGAGATAGAAACTTCGCGGAATATAAAATGCATAAAAGTAAAGGAAAGGAGAAGGATGCAAACTCCCGAGGAGACAAGGATTTATCCCGTGGTTCGGCAAGATCGTCAAGATCTTCCTACATCCACGTTGTGGCACCCACCAAAGGGTTTTGCCACACCCAAGTCACCGAGACGAGGGGTCTTCACTATTCCTCTCCGTTCGCCTCCCTTGGCAAGGTGGAGCTCAAGCCTTGTACAACTTCGACCTTCTGGACTTCCACAAACGCCTTGGCAAGCTCCGGAAGTCTTCTCACAGTTACAAACACCAAGGGCACTCCCTTGAGGCTCTCACACTATCCTAGAGAGTCCACTCACCCAGAATGGAGGCACACAAGCTCTCTCTCTCTAGCTAGTTCTAGCCTAACTCTTGGTGTAACGATGATTGAAATGGTGTGGAAGTGATTGCTCTTGGTCTTGAATGCTTGTGGATGTGTTGATAGCTTCTGGTGATCAAGACTTAACGAAATGACAGGATTTGGGGGTATTTATAGCCAGCATCCCCGAAATAGTCGTTGGAAAAGTAGGCTGACAGAACTTTACTGTGAACACCGGATGATCCGATGTCTCCCCTTTAGTTATCATCGGTCAAGTTACTTTAGCTGACGTCATTGTGTTAGATATGACCATTGTTAGACTGATGTTGATCCTGTCTTCTCATCGGATGATCCGGTGGCTCTTCCTCCAGAATTTACTCAAACTTGATGCTTACTGGAGTAATCGACCGATGTAGGCTTCTCTGTACATCGGATGATCCGGTGCTACACTTGGTCCAATGATCTTGCAAACTGTACTGATGGACCGATGTTGCTGAGTCATTCACATCGTATGATCCGATGAGTACTTTGTTCTGAGGTCTTCTTCCTCAGTTGAACCAACTTGACCGATGTGTTGTTCTGAGGTATCATCGGTTGATCTGGTGAGTTGATTTTGTTTGCTTTGAGTTGTTTCTAAGTGAATTTTTGTGTCTTGCTCGATTGACCTCTTTAATATATGTTGCAAAGGCATTTCTGGTGATCTTCAAGCATTGAATGTTGTCAATTTAAATTTGAATGACTTTGACATAAGAGCTTTCACTTCTTGTCTTTCACATAATTGATTTGATCTCATATATTGATTGTTAGGGGTCTCCAGTGACATATTGATTTCATTTTATTGAGTGATTATGGGGACCTTGCATTCACAAATTCATTAGTAAAATCCAATGGTTGTCATTAATCACCGAAACCATACCTCATGGGGGCCTAGATGCTTTCAATCTCCCCCTTTTTGGTGATTGATGACAACACAACAATTTAAAGCGCAATAGTAATGAATTTGATAGAATGAAACTTAAAGGATATGCAATGAATATAAGATATCACACTTATTATTTGAAAGCTCAAAATCAATCAATAACTCAAGTGTGAATAAGTGAGTAACACCAAATAAGCTCAATCAATTAATTAACATAAGAGTACTCAATGAACACCAAATGAGTAGCGAATGCATTGAAATACAAAAGATAATAGATAACTCAAAAAAAGGACTCCCCCTGAGACTAAGACACTCTCCCTGAAACTAAGACACTCCCCCTGACTCCTCTAACTCTTCTCCCCCTTTGGCATCAAGACACCAAAAAGGGATTCGAGTGCCTAAGGATCCTGAGTACTGGGCGCGATGACGAACTGGTCGCCGTCGGGAGTGCTGTCGCCAGAGCTGCTGCCTGGAGTAGCAGTGGAAGGAGCTACCGGAGCCGTAGGAGCCACCGTCGGTGCCTGCTGTGTAGGAGCTGCTGGAATAGGGGCACTGACGACGGAGGCCGGCGTCTGCTGGAACAGGGTCGTAGCCGGCAGCGGGGAGTGAGACGGAGCACCAGGAGCCAGAAGTGGAGACATGCTGAAGGAGGGAATCGGCGTAGATGGCACCGGAGCGGCAGCAAGAGCCAGGACTGGAGGTGGTGGAGCAACTCCTGGCAGCTGCACGGGAGGGCAATCCCGGTCTGGGTGTAGACATTGGTGATCAACCCCATGATGCCCATCATCGCCTGCTGCATCTGCTGCTGCTGGTCAAGGGTGCGCTGGTGCATCTGGTCGATCAGCCCCGTCACCCGGTCAGTGTCCTCTCGCCTCTCACGGGCGATCTGACGCTGCATCTCCTGCTGCTGCTGCTGGAGCTCAAGGAGGCGGGCAGCCTGCTCCGCTCAGGCCTACTCAGCTGCCAGCTTGTCGAGACGCTGCTGCTCAACCATCTGCTGGAGGAGCGAAGTCAGCTCTGACGGCTGAGTGACATGTGCCTCAGTGACGGGAGGTGGAGTAGGTGGTGGCACTGTAGAGCCTCCAGCCTCCGTGTCATGCTGCCTGGGTGAGGGAGGAGGTGGAAAGTACTCCTCGACACTTTTGTCGGTGTCGCTCTCAGACCATATGTGCTGCAGGTCCTCACCCTGTGCCTCTGCCTCAGCTAGCCTCTCATCTTCCTTCTCCAAGTCCGACCAGTCCTCCTCAGAAAGGCGAGCCCTGACCTGACGCTCGACTGGACGGCCAAGGCGGCGGTCTCCAGGAGCTGGGGCACGGTAGTGACCGAACCGTGTCACACTCTTGTCAGTGAGACGGTCGTGCACGGCGGACTCCTCAGGGACCATCATGGTGAGCAGGTAGCTGATCCAGTGTCCACACACGAGCTGCCTCATCATCCCCACTCCATCTGTGATCACATCCTCCATCTCGCATATGAGGACGTCCACGATGTCGAACTCCATCCCGTTCATGATGTAGAACAGGAGAGTCTACTGTAAGCTGGTGAACCCCTCCAAGTAACCAGACCTCAGCAGGAGCGTGCGGCACAAGGCGAGGTGCACTGTGCACGCAGCAGGAGTCAACAAAGTCGGTACTCTCGGCTGGTCAGGAGAGAAAGTAGGACCGAACAACGAATGGACCTCCTCCAGAGCTGGTGCCACTCCTCTAGTGAGCGGCCTCCTCGGCGGGTCTGCCTGACCATAGACCCTCTCATGCACGCAGGTGTCGTGCAAGTCCACTCCTAGCAACTGTCCCAGCGTCTGCCTTGTCAGGTGATAGTGCTGACCCATGAACATAAAATCAATTGATTTTCTGCCCTCAGAGACATAGAGGGTGCCGTAGAAGACGCGGACCCAATCTTCCACATAGGCACTCCACTCATATGACATCAGCTGCACCAAACCTCGGTACCTCTCAAAATAAGGATGGATCTCCGTCTCTGCTGCCAGAGCTAGCTGACCCCATTCCGGATAGTTGTGTTGAAACAGCTTGTGACCTTGGCGCCTGTAGGTCTCATAGAGTGACGCCTGGGTCACAATCCAGAAGCGACTATCCACCAGAGCCTCTTTGGGCTGCAGGTACCACTCCTCAAGCAGCACATTCCACCTGAGTTTGTGAAGCTGCTTGGCCTTCATCTTCTGGTAGTCGGTCAACCGGACTCCTTCAGCGACATGGAAAGTGGTGTCCATCTCATAGATAGCTTGCTGGGCCTCCCTGTCCTCACGACGATCGGCAGCCGTCGGTCTCGGACGAGGTGCTGCCAGGGGATGATGCCCACGGGTCCGGGCTGAGCACCGGCAGACGAGAGGCTCTACCGGCTCTTCTTCGACCTCGGAGTCATCGATCACAGGAGGCTGCCTTGGACGAGCCTCACGGATCCTCAGCGACCCTCCTCGGCCACGCTCACGCTCCTCGGCGGTGCGAGCGGCCATCAACGCCTTCTTTTCTTCCTTCGACAATTTTTGCTTCTTCGCGGCCGGCTCCGCGATAGCCTTCCCCTTGTTCTTCTTGTCGCGAGCCATTGCGATCGCTCGATTGAACGGAGTCGACGAAGCTTATGCGGAGATTGACGGGGTTGGGAAACCCTAGCGGTGATGGATGCACCGCGATGGCAATGAGCTTGACAGAGGTGAGGGAGAGCGATGGTGGTGCTTCGGTGGAGAGGCGGCTACGGCGGTGATTGGAGAAGCGGCGGCGGCGAGTGGTGGAGGCGGCGGCGCTTGGAGGCGGCGGCGCTTGGAGGCGGCGGCGCTTAGAGGCGGCAGCGCGTGGACGGCGCGGCGACCGGAGGCGGCGGGCGGCGACGGGCGGCGGCGGAGGCAAACGCGATCGGGGAGGGAGAAAAAGTTACACGAACGGCCGGTTTAAATAGTGGGTCCCAAACCCTAGCCGTATATTTAACACCGGATGGACCGATGTTGAACATGAGAAGCATCGGTCGAATGATACAGAAAGGTTTTTCAGAAAAGTGCCGTTGACACCGGATGCACCGATGTTGAAGGATGGGAGCATCGGTCGAATGGTACAGTAAGGATGTTCAAAAATGGAATGTTGACACCGGATGGTCCGACGTGGGATGAAGCAGCATCGGTGGAATTTGGCGTAGTTCCAGAAGAGTGAACACCGGATCGACCGATGTTTTTCAGAATGAACGCATCGGTTGAATTGAGATACAGACTGAACTGGCCCCTGGAGATTGAACACCAATTGATCCGATGAGGGATTGACCTAGGCATCGGATAATCCGATGAGAACAGAGCGAAAACATCCCATATATGTCCTTTGACCAAACAAACAAGCAAAGAGAAACACATGTCTTAGGACTTTTTGGGCAACCCCTTACCCCTCAAAAAGGCTAATATGCCAATAACTTGGCTAATCCTTAAAGCAAATGGAACATCGAGAAAAATAGGAGGAAAATATACAAATAAAATGTAAGGCCCATACTTTGTGAGGTAGAGTATGAAGACTTCTATCTCTTTAAAGCATGTTCCTCTAGGCATTAACGCACCTAACATTTTGTTCTTTCCACCTTATATGAGTTGAGTTATTGCATTTCAAACAAGTCTCTTTCTCATGAGGTGGGTTCCCCTTTGTGACAATCTACCGTATGCAATGCCAAACAAATTATAGTGCAAGAAATTTAAATATGAGTGCAAGTCTATATGGCAGGCATCATGCAAGACATAAAGTAAATCTATCTTGCCAAGTTTGAACCTTTCAAAGGCTTCTTCAGGGAGAGCTACTCTCCAAGCCTTGGGAAAACCCAAAAGAACCACCATCCCAAGCTAACCCTTGCTCACCCCTATCCTTTGAGAGTTAGGCAAGACCTATATGATATGCATTTTTACATGATCATGGCAACTTACATGACGTTTGATGCATCTAGCACATTTAATTCACTTCTTAGCCTAGAAAAAGTTTTCTCATCAAGTGGTTTAGTGAAGATATCCGCCAATTGTTCTTCGGACCTAACACCTCGCAATGAGATGTCTCCCTTAGCTTCATGGTCCCTTAAGAAATGATGGCGAATATCAATGTGCTTAGTGCGGGAGTGTTGAATGGGGTTTTTAGCTATCTTAACCGCACTTTCATTGTCACAAAGGAGAGGCACACAACCAAGTTTAATACCAAAGTCCAAAAGGGTTTGCTTCATATAAAGAATTTGAACACAACATGCACCGGCCGCAATATATTCCGCTTCCGCCGTGGACAAAGCGGCGGAATTTTGCTTCTTGCTCGACCAAGAAACTAGGGAACGCCCAAGCAAGTGGCACCCACCGGAGGTACTCTTGCGATCCACGCGGCATCCAGCAAAGTCCGAATCCGAGTATCCCACAAGATGGAATTTTGCACCTTTAGGGTACAACAAGCCCACACTAGGGGTATGCTTAAGATACCTAAGTATCCTAAAGACCGCCTTCCTATGCGATTCTTTAGGTGCCGCATGAAAGCGAGCACACAAGCATACATTAAACATGATATCGGGCCTAGATGCGGTAAGGTAAAGCAATGAATCAATCATAGAACGGTAGTTAGATTGATCAATAGGTTTACCGTCCTTATCCACGTCGAGATGACAATTGGTTGCCATTAGAGTGCTTCTTGAGCTACAATCTCCCATCTCAAATTTTTTCAAGAGGTCCTTGGTGTACTTCTCTTGATAGACGAAGGTCCCCTCTTGAAGTTGCTTGATTTGAAATCCAAGGAAGAAGTTGAGCTCTCCAATAAATGACATCTCGAATTCCCTAGACATCATTTTGCCAAACTCATGGCTAAGAGCTTCGTTAGTTGAACCAAAAATAATATCATCAACATAAATTTGACAAATGAACAAATCTCCGTTGATGTCCTTGGTGAAGAGTGTAGTGTCCACCCTCCCAATCTTGAATCCTTGCATGATGAGGAAATCCCGTAGTCGTTCGTACCACACCCTAGGTGCTTGCTTGAGCCCGTAGAGCGCCTTGTGCAACCTATACACATGATTAGGATTCCTCGGATCTTCAAACCCGGGAGGTTGTTCAACATAAACAAGCTCGTTAATGTAACCATTAAGAAAGGCACTTTTCACATCCATTTGATAAAGTCTAATACTATGATGTGATGCAAAGGCAAGGAGTATACGGATGGCTTCTAGCCGGGCGACCGGGGCAAATGTCTCCCCAAAATCTAGTACTTCAACTTGCGAGAACCCTTTGGCCACAAGTCTTGCCTTGTTGCGGACCACAACGCCATTCTCGTCTTGTTTGTTTCGGTATACCCACTTTGTTCCGATGACGTTCTTGTCCTTGGGTCGCTCCTCCAACACCCAAACCTCATTGCGGATGAAGTTGTTGAGTTCTTCTTGCATGGCCATCACCCAATTCGGGTCTTGGAGTGCTTCCTCAATATGAGTGGGTTCTACACATGAAACAAACGAGTAGTGCTCACAAAATGAAGCGAAATGGCGAGAACGTGTACTTACACCCCTTGACGGACTTCCAATGATTTAGTCCATTGGATGCGCCTTGGAGATGTGTCCATGCCTCATAAGTGGTTGTGAAGCACTTGGCAATGGTGATGCGTGTTGCTCCTCTTGTGGTTGGACTTGATCATGGACTTCTTCTTCTTCTTGATGTTGTTGTGCTTGTGAGTCTTGAGTCGGCAATGGATCATCCTTCTCTTCTTCGTCAACTTGAGGCGCCATAGAGGTGTTGTTGTTGGAACTTGAAGCTCCCCCTTGATCATGGCTCTCCTCAACTTCGGGCTTGATGTCTCCAATGGTCATGTTCTTCATGGCTTCTCGTAGAGGCTCATCATCTATTTCATCATGACCAAAACTCTCCTCTTGGGAAGCATTAGTCTCATCAAACTCAACATCACAACTTTCCTCAACTAAACCGGAGGTTTGGTTGAATACTCGATATGCTTTTGAGTTTGATGCATAACCAAGGAATATACCAACATCACATCTTCTTTCAAACTTACCGAGCCTTTTCTTGCGGTAGATGTAGCACTTGCATCCAAAGACCCGAAAGTAGGATATGTTGGGCTTTATCCCAATAAGAAGCTCGTACGGGGTCTTTTGAAGTAGTCGATGGAAATAGACCCTATTTGCAGCATGGCATGCTGTGTTGATTACTTCGGCCCAAAACTTCTCCGACGTGCCGTATTCATCAAGCATTGCTCTTGCAAGAGTGATGAGCGTCTTGTTCTTCATTTCAACGACACCGTTTTGTTGAGGGGTGTATGTGGCCGAAAACTCATGTTTTACTCCTTCACGGTCACACCACTCCCCAATGTTGTAGTTCTTGAATTCGGTGCCGTTGTCACTCCGGACCTTGATGATGGGAAGTTGAAATTCCCTTTGAGCGCGGTTGGCAAAGGTCTTGAACACTTCCGGAGTTTCACTCTTGTCACCTAAAAATAGAGTCCAAGCATAGCGAGAATAGTCATCAACAATAACGAGACAATAGAGGTTACCGCCAAGGCTTTGATATGTGGATGGTCCGAAGAGGTCCATGTGGAGTAGTTCAAGTGGCTTGGAGGTTGACACCATTGTCTTCATTGGATGGTGTGAAGCAACTTGCTTCCCGGCTTGACAAGCGCCACAAAGCTTGTTCTTCTCAAATGTGACATCCTTCACGCCGGTCACCATCCCAAGCTTGAATGACTTCTTGAGTTTGATCATCCCTATGTGCGTTATGCGTCGGTGCCATAGCCAACCCAAGCTTGTCTTAGTGAAAAGACAAGTGGTCAAGCTAGCATTCTTGTTGGAGAAGCCCACTAGGTAGAGATGTCCATGCTGAAATCCTTTGAAGACTATGTCTTGGCTTGTTTCACTACTCACAACAACATCATTTTTGCTAAATGTGTATGTTAGTCCAAGATCACATAGTTGTGCAATAGAAAGTAAATTAAAGCTAAGTGACTTAACGTACAAAACATTAGAAATGGATAAATCATTTGAAATAGCAATTTTACCTAACCCAATTACCTTTCCCTTAGAGTTATCACCAAAGGTGACTTGTTCATGATTGTCGGGGTTTTCTATGGTGGTCAACATACCATCATTACCGGTCATATGTTGAGTGCACCCGCTATCGAGTACCCAATGCTTTCCTCCGGCTTTGTAGTTCACCTACACACATGAATTCAATTTTTGACTTTAGGCACCCAAGACAACTTAGGTCCTTGTATGTGTGATACAAGTGTTTTTGGGACCCAAAGTTGCTTGGGGAGCTTCCCCTTCATGCCCTTCATGTCTTTGCCAATGAACCTTGCCTTCACCTTGCCATGTACTTTACTCAAGAGATAATAATGATCATTGAAAGTAGATTTATAGTTAGTAGGCAATTTTGGAGAAGGTCGGTTAGGAAGAGGACACTCCCTTGTGTGGTGACCGGTGACCTCACAATGTTGGCAATAAGAACCAACTTCCTTGATGAAGCTTGTTCTTAGCTCTGGTGAGGGCACCTTTCCTTTGTTAGGCATCGGGAAGGATACAAGTCCTCTCTTGTTGAAGGCCTTTGCTTGTTGGAAGAGAATTTCCTTGTGCTTGACTTCTCCTTTTGAAAGTCTAGCCACACTAGTGCGGAGACTTTCAATTTCTTCCAACAAGTCCTTCTCCCTGGCATTAGCTTTCAAAGGCAAAGACTTGTGCAAAACATTAGTGGCATGAGAAGTAATGGATATATAATCATTAAGAGTTTGCTTCTTCATATTTTTCAACTCTCGATCAAGCATGTCATGAGCAAGGTTAAGTGTTTGATGTTCTTGTATTAACTTGTTGTGCTCTTCCAAGAGTGTTTGGTGTGCTAAGTTAAGTTCATGATTATCTATCTTGATTTTAGTCTTTTCTTCCTCAATTTGCTTGACATGGTATTTGAGCGTGTCATGCTCTTTGAGTATGCTTTCATACTTGTCAAGCAAATCAAGGTTAGCACTCTCAAGTCTAGCACGAGTTTCTTCAAGCACTTTAACCTTACACTTTTCCCTCTTAATGATAGCATGATATTCATTTCAAAGAAATTAAATCGTCGGGGGAAAGCTCATCATCGCTAGAGTCGTCACATACCTTGGTGTTACCTTTCGCCATGAGGCACATGGGCGGTGGATGAAGAGGTGCATCATCATTGTTGGCGATGGCGAGGCCAGCCAAGCTTTCTTCTTCCTCTTCACTCTCTTCATCACTTGTTTCTTTGTCGGTGACCCATTCATTTGCCTCACACATGAACACCTTTTGTGGGCCATTTCTCTTCTTTGGGAAGAGTCTTGCCTTCTTGCCCTTGTCATTTTTCTTCTTCCCAAAGGCTCTTGGTTTGGGTTTGGCCTCTTCTTCATCATCATCACTCTCTTCAAGCTTGCGATGCTTGCTTTTGTAGTTCTCTCTTCTTTTGTCCGGTTTTGGACAATCATAGGAGATGTGGCCTTGATCACCACAATTGTAGCAAGTCTTACGATCATCTCTCCTTGGTAGAAACGCTTTCTTCTTGGGATCAAAGGTGTACCCCTTCTTGGTAATCTTGGAGTTCAAGCGTGAGAACTTTCTCATCATCAATGCAAGCTCATCATCATCATCTTCACTTGATGCTTGTTCTTCTTCACTTGAGCTAGGCTCAACCACCTTCTTCTTCTTGAGGCTTGTTTTCTTGGTGGAGGCCTTTAGAGCAATTGTCTTTGAAGATGATTGCTCCATCATCCCAAGTACACTCATCTCATGAGCGTGTATTTCTCCAATGAGCTCCGAAACTTCAATGTGGTCAAGTGACTCTTTTTGGAGCATGGAGTTGATGATGTTGTACTTTGGCTTGGGAAGGAGCATGAGGATCTTGCGGTTGATGAGTCCCTTGCCAAGAGAAGCAATGTCAAGAGCATTGATTTCATCAATAAGCACATTCAAGCGAGAGAACATTTCATTGACATTTTCATGAGGAAGCATTTTAAATTCATCATATTTGGCTTTAAGCATGTGTAATTCCTTGACACGGGAAGAGCCCTCATGAATTTCTATTAAGCAATCCCAAATTTCACAAGCTTTTTCTTTACTTGCAATCCTAGCAAACACATCTTGACTAATACATTCATAGATTGCATTCCTAGCTTTAGCATCCCATTTAATTTGATCACCAACATAATTATGTTCTCCAAACCCCACGTGGGTCGCTTCCCATACTTCGGCTGCAATAGCCTCTAGATAAGCGCGCATGCATGCTTTCCAATAGGCAAAGTTCTTGCCCTCGAAGATAGGAACCGAACCCCCAACCTTGGCCATTTTAGCTCTCTAGCGGTGAAGCTAGAATGATCCTATGAGCAACCTTGCTCTGATACCAATTGTAAGGACCGAATGCCCAAGAGGGGGGGTGAATTGGGCTTTCTTGAAAAAATCTTAAGCAATGAAACTTAATTTGTAAAGCCCAATTCCCTACGCAAACTATCTATGCATTCTAGAGATAGAAACTTCGCGGAATATAAAATGCATAAAAGTAAAGGAAAGGAGAAGGATGCAAACTCCCGGGGAGACAAGGATTTATCCCGTGGTTTGGCAAGATCGTCAAGATCTTCCTACATCCACGTTGTGGCACCCACCAAAGGGTTTTGCCACACCCAAGTCACCGAGACGAGGGGTCTTCACTATTCCTCTCCGTTCGCCTCCCTTGGCAAGGTGGAGCTCAAGCCTTGTACAACTTCGACCTTCTGAATTCCACAAACGCCTTGGCAAGCTCCGGAAGTCTTCTCACAGTTACAAACACCAAGGGCACTCCCTTGAGGCTCTCACACTATCCTAGAGAGTCCACTCACCCAGAATGGAGGCACACAAGCTCTCTCTCTAGCTAGTTCTAGCCTAACTGTTGGTGTAACGATGATTGAAATGGTGTGGAAGTGATTTCTCTTGGTCTTCAACGCTTGTGGATGTGTTGATAGCTTCTGGTGATCAAGACTTAACGAAATGACAGGATTTTGGGGTATTTATAGCCAGCCTCCCCGAAATAGCCGTTGGAAAAGTAGGCTGACAGAACTTTACTGTGAACACCGGATGATCCGATGTCTCCCCTTTAGTTATCATCGGTCAAGTTACTTTAGCTGACGTCATTGTGTCAGATATGACCGTTGTTAGACCGATGTTGATCCTGTCTTCTCATCGGATGATTCGGTGGCTCTTCCTCCAGAATTTACTCAAACTTGATGCTTACTGGAGTAATCGACTGATGTAGGCTTCTCTGTACATCGGATGATCCGGTGCTACACTTGGTCCAATGATCTTGCAAACTGTACTGATGGACCGATGTTGCTGAGCCATTCACATCGGATGATCTGGTGAGTACTTTGTTCTGAGGTATTCTTCTTCAAATGAACCAACTCGACCGATGTGTTGTTCTGAGGTATCATCGGTTGATCCGGTGCGTTGATTTTTTTTGCTTCGAGTTGTTTCTAAGTGAATTTTTGTGTCTTGCTCGATTGACCTCTTTAATATATGTTGCAAAGGCATTTCTGATGATCTTCAAGCATTGAATGTTGTCAATTTAAATTTGAATGACTTTGACATAAGAGCTTTCACTTCTTGTCTTTCACATAATTGATTTGATCTCATATATTGATTGTTAGGGGTCTCCAGTGACATATTGATTTCATTTTATTGAGTGATTATGGGGACCTTGCATTCACAAATTCATTAGTAAAATCCAATGGTTGTCATTAATCACCGAAACCATACCTCATGGGGGCCTAGATGCTTTCAATCTCCCCCTTTTTGGTGATTGATGACAACACAACAATTTAAAGCGCAATAGTAATGAATTTGATAGAATGAAACTTAAAGGATATGCAATGAATATAAGATATCACACTTATTATTTGAAAGCTCAAAATCAATCAATAACTCAAGTGTGAATAAGTGAGTAACACCAAATAAGATCAATTGATTAATTAACATAAGAGTACTCAATGAACACCAAATGAGTAGCGAAAGCATCAAAATACAAAAGATAATAGATAACTCAAAAGAAGGACTCCCCCTGAGACTAAGACACTCCCCCTGAAACTAAGACACTCCCCTTGACTCCTCTAACTCTTCTCCCCCTTTGGCATCAAGACACCAAAAAGGGATCCGAGTGCCTAAGGATCCTGAGTACTGGGCGCGGTGACGAACTGGTCGCCGTCAGGAGTGCTGTCAACGGAGCTGTTGCCTGGAGTAGCGGTGGAAGGAGCTGTTGGAGCCGTAGGAGCCACCGTCGGTGCCTGCTGTGTAGGAGCTGCTGGAACAGGGGCACTGACGACGGAGGCCGGCGTCTGCTGGAACAGGGTCGTAGCCGGCAGCGGGGAGTGAGACGGAGCACCAGGAGCCAGAAGTGGAGACATGCTGAAGGAGGGAATCGGCGTAGACGGCACCGGAGCGGCAGCTCGAGCCAGGACTGGAGGTGGTGGAGCGACTCCTGGCAGCTGCGACGGGAGGGCAATCCTGGTCTGGGTGTAGAGGTTGGTGATCAACCCCAGGATGCCCATCATCGCCTGCTGCGTCTGTTGCTGCTGGTCAAGGGTGCGCTGGTGCATCTGGTCGATCAGTCCCGTCAGCCGGTTAGTGTCCTCTCGCCTCTCACGGGCGATCTAACACTGCATATCCTGCTGCTGCTGCTGGAGCTCAACGAGGCGGGCAGCCTGCTCCGCTCGGGCCTGCTCAGCTGTCAGCCTGTCGAGACGCTGCTGCTCAACCATCTGCTGGAGGAGCAAAGTCAGCTCTGACGGCTGAGTGACTTGTGCCTCAGGGACGGGAGGTGGAGTAGGTGGTGGCACTGTAGAGCCTCCAGCCTCCGCATCATGCTGCCTGGGTGAGGGAGGAGGTGGAAAGTACTCCTCGACACTTTCGTCGGTGTTGCTCTCGGACCATATGTGTTGCAGGTCCTCACCCTGTGCCTCTGCCTCAGCTAGCCTCTCATCTTCCTTCTCCAAGTCCGACCAGTCCTCCTCAGAAAGGCGATCCCTGACCTGACGCTCGACTGGATGGCCAAGGCGGCGGTCTCCAGGAGCTGGGGCACGGTAGTGACTGAACCGTGTCACACTCTTGTCAGTGAGACGGTCGTGCACGGCGGACTCCTCAGGGACCATCATGGTGAGCAGGTAGCTGATCCAGTGTCCATACACGAGCTGCCTCATCATCCCCACTCCATCTGTGATCACATCCTCCATCTCGCATATGAGGACGTCCACGATGTCGAACTCCATCCCATTCATGATGTAGAACAGGAGAGTCTGCTGTAAGCTGGTGAACCCCTCCAAGTAACCAGACCTCGGCAGGAGCGTGCGAACAAGGCGAGGTGCACTGTGCACGCAGCAGGAGTCAACAAAGCCGGTACTCTCGGCTAGTCAGGAGAGAAAGTAGGACCGAACAAAGAACGGACCTCCTCCAGAGCTGGTGCCACTCCTCCAGTGAGCGGCCTCCTCAACGGGTCTGCCTGACCATAGACCCTCTCATGCACGCAGGTGTCATGCAAGTCCACTCCTAGCAACTGTCCCAGCGTCTGCCTCGTCAGGTGATAGTGTTGACCCATGAACATAAAATCAATTGATCTTCTGCCCTCAGAGACATAGAGGGTGGCGTAGAAGACGCGGACCCAATCTTCCACATAGGCACTCCGCTCATATGACATCAGTTGCACCAAACCTCGGTACCTCTCAAAATAAGGACGGATCTCCGTCTCTGCTGCCAGAGCTAGCTGACCCCAATCCAGATAGTTGTGTTGAAATAGCTTGTGACCTCGGCGCCTGTAGGTCTCATAGAGTGACGCCTGGGTCACAGTCCAGAAGCGACTATCCACCAGAGCCTCTCTGGGCTGCGGGTACCACTCCTCAAGCAGCACATTCCACTTGAGTTTGTGAAGCTGCTTGGCATTCATCTTCCGGTAGTCGGTCAACCGGACTCCTTCAGCGACATGGACAGTGGTGTCCATCTCGTAGATAGCTCGCTGGGCCTCCCTGTCCTCACGACGATCGGCAGCCGTCGGTCTCAGACGAGGTGCTGCCGGGGGATGACCCCCACGGGTCCGGGCTGAGCGCCGACGGACAAGAGGCTCTACCGGCTCTTCTTCGACCTCGGAGTCATCGATCACAGGAGGCTGCCTCGGATGAACCTCACGGATCCTCAGCGACCCTCCTCGGCCACGCTCACGCTCCTCAGCGGCGCGAGCGGCCATCAACGCCTTCTTTTCTTCCTTCGACAATTTTTTCTTCTTCGCGGCCGGCTCCGCGATAGCCTTCCCCTTGTTCTTCTTATCGCGATCCATTGCGATCGCTCGATTGAACGGAGTCAACGAAGGTGATGCGGAGATTGACGGGGTTGGGAAACCCTAGCAGCGATGGATGCACCGCGATGGCAATGAGCTTGACAGAGGTGAGGGAGAGCGATGGTGGTGCTTCGGTGGAGAGGCGGCTGCAGCGGTGATTGGAGAAGCGGCGGCGGCGAGTGGTGGAGGCGGCGGCGCTTGGAGGCGGCGGCGCGTGGACGGCGCGGCGACCGGAGGCGGCGGGCGGCGACGGGCAGCAGCGGAGGCAAACACGATCGGGGAGGGAGAAAAAGGTACACGAACGGCCGGTTTAAATAGTGGGTCCCAAACCCTAGCCGTATATTTAACACCGGATGGACCGATGTTGAACATGAGAAGCATCGGTCGAATAATACAGAAAGGTTTTTCAGAAAAGTGCCGTTGACACCGGATGCACCGACGTTGAAGGATGGGAGCATCGGTCGAATGGTACAGTAAGGATGTTCAAAAATGGAATGTTGACACCGGATGGTCCGACGTGGGATGAAGCAGCATCGGTGGAATTTGGCGCAGTTCCAGAAGAGTGAACACCGGATCGACCAATGTTTTTCAGAATGAACGCGTCGGTTGAATTGAGATACAGAATGAATTGGCCCCTGGAGATTGAACACCAATTGATCCGATGAGGGATTGACCTAGGCATCGGATAATCCGATGAGAACAGAGCGAAAACATCCCATATATGTCCTTTGACCAAACAAACAAGCAAAGAGAAACACATGTCTTAGGACTTTTTGGGCAACCCCTTACCCCTCAAAAAGGCTAATATGCCAATAACTTGGCTAATCCTTAAAGCAAATGGAACATCAAGAAAAATAGGAGGAAAATATCCAAATAAAATGTAAGGCCCATGCTTTGTGAGGTAGAGTATGAAGACTTCTATCTCTTTAAAGCATGTTCCTCTAGGCATTAACGCACCTAAAATTTTGTTCTTTCCACCTTATATGAGTTGAGTTATTGCATTTCAAACAAGTCTCTTTCTCATGAGGTGGGTTCCCCTTTGTGACAATCTGCCGTATGCAATGCCAAACAAATTATTGTGCAAGAAATTTAAATATGAGTGCAAGTCTATATGGCAGGCATCATGCAAGACATAAAGTAAATCTATCTTGCCAAGTTTGAACCTTTCAAAGGCTTCTTCAGGGAGAGCTACTCCCCAAGCCTTGGGAAAACCCAAAAGAACCACCATCCCAAGCTAACCCTTGCTCACCCCTATCCACTGAGAGTTAGGCAAGACCTATATGATATGAATTCTTACATGATCATGGCAACTTACATGACGTTTGATGCATCTAGCACATTTAATTCACTTCTTAGCCTAGAAAAAGTTTTCTCATCAAGTGGTTTAGTGAAGATATCCGCCAATTGTTCTTCGGACCTAACACCTCGCAATGAGATGTCTCCCTTAGCTTCATGGTCCCTTAAGAAATGATGGCGAATATCAATGTGCTTAGTGCGAGAGTGTTGAACGGGGTCTTTAGCTATCTTAACCGCACTTTCATTGTCATAAAGGAGAGGCACACAACCAAGTTTGATACCAAAGTCCAAAAGGGTTTGCTTCATATAAAGAATTTGGGCACAACATGCACCAGCCGCAATATATTCCGCTTCCGCCGTGGACAAAGCGACGGAATTTTGCTTCTTGCTTGACCAAGAAACTAGGGAACGCCCAAGCAAGTGGCACCCACCGGAGGTACTCTTGCGATCCACGCGGCATCCGGCAAAGTCCGAATCCGAGTATCCCACAAGATGGAATTTTGCACCTTTAGGGTACCACAAGCCCACACTAGGGGTATGCTTAAGATACCTAAGTATCCTAAAGACCGCCTTCCTATGTGATTCTTTAGGTGCCGCTTGAAAGCGATCACACAAGCATACACTAAACATGATATCGGGCCTAGATGCGGTAAGGTAAAGCAATGAACCAATCATAGAATGGTAGTTAGATTGATCAATAGGTTTACCATCCTTATCCGCGTCGAGATGACACTTGGTTGCCATTGGAGTGCTTCTTGAGCTACAATCTCCCATCTCAAATTTTTTCAAGAGGTCCTTGGTGTACTTCTCTTGATAGACGAAGGTCCCCTCTTGAAGTTGCTTGATTTGAAATCCAAGGAAGAAGTTGAGCTCTCCAATCATTGACATCTCGAATTCCCTAGACATCATTTTGCCAAACTCATGGCTAAGAGCTTTGTTAGTTGAACCAAAAATAATATCATCAACATAAATTTGACAAATGAACAAATCTCCGTTGATGTCCTTGGTGAAGAGTGTAGTGTCCACCCTCCCGATCTTGAATCCTTGCATGATGAGGAAATCTCGTAGTCGTTCGTACCACGCCCTAGGTGCTTGCTTGAGCCCGTAGAACGCCTTGTGCAACCTATACACATAATTAGGATTCCTCGGATCTTCAAACCCGGGAGGTTGTTCAACATAAACAAGCTCGTTAATGTAACCATTAAGAAAGGCACTTTTCACATCCATTTGATAAAGTCTAATACTATGATGTGATGCAAAGGCAAGGAGTATACGGATGGCTTCTAGCCGGGCGACCGGGGCAAATGTCTCCCCAAAATCTAGTCCTTCAACTTGCGAGAACCCTTTGGCCACAAGTCTTGCCTTGTTGCGGACCACAACGCCATTCTCGTCTTGTTTGTTGCGGTATACCCACTTTGTTCCGATGACGATCTTGTCCTTGGGTCGCTCCTCCAACACCCAAACCTCATTGCGGATGAAGTTGTTGAGTTCTTCTTGCATGGCCATCACCCAATTTGGGTCTTGGAGTGCTTCCTCAATATGAGTGGGTTCTACACATGAAACAAACGAGTAGTGCTCACAAAATGAAGCGAAATGGCGAGAACGTGTACTTACACCCCTTGACGGACTTCCAATGATTTGGTCCATTGGATGCGCCTTGGAGATGCATCCATGCCTCATAAGTGGTTGTGAAGCACTTGGCAATGGTGATGCGTGTTGCTCCTCTTGTGGTTGGACTTGATCATGGACTTCTTCTTCTTCTTGATGTTGTTGTGCTTGTGAGTCTTGAGTCGGCAATGGATCATCCTTCTCTTCTTCGTCAACTTGAGGTGCCATAGAGGTGTTGTTGTTGGAACTTGAAGCTCCCCCTTGATCATGGCTCTCCTCAACTTCGGTCTTGATGTCTCCAATGGTCATGTTCTTCATGGCTTCTCGTAGAGGCTCATCATCTATTTCATCATGACCAAAACTCTCCTCTTGGGAGCCATTAGTCTCATCAAACTCAACATCACAACTTTCCTCAACTAAACCGGAGGTTTGGTTGAATACTCGATATGCTTTTGAGTTTGATGCATAACCAAGGAATATACCAACATCACATCTTCTTTCAAACTTACTGAGCCTTTTCTTGCGGTAGATGTAGCACCTGCATCCAAAGACCCGAAAGTAGGAGATGTTGGGCTTTCTCCCAATAAGAAGCTCGTACGGGGTCTTTTGAAGTAGTCGATGGAGATAGACCCTATTTGCGGCATGGCATGCCGTGTTGATTGCTTCGGCCCAAAACTCCTCTGACGTGCCGTAGTCATCAAGCATTGCTCTTGCAAGAGTGATGAGCGTCTTGTTCTTCCTTTCAACGACACCGTTTTGTTGAGGGGTGTATGTGGCCGAAAACTCATGTTTTACTCCTTCACAGTCACACCACTCCCCAATGTTGTAGTTCTTGAATTCGGTGTCGTTGTCACTCTGGACCTTGATGATAGGAAGTTGAAATTCCCTTTGAGCGCGGTTGGCAAAGGTCTTGAACACTTCCGGAGTTTCACTCTTGTCACCTGAAAATAGAGTCCAAGCATAGCGAGAATAGTCATCAACAATAATGAGACAATAGAGGTTACCGCCAAGGATTTGATATGTGGATGGTCCGAAGAGGTCCATGTGGAGTAGTTCAAGTGGCTTGGAGGTTGACACCATTGTCTTCATTGGATGGTGTGAAGCAACTTGCTTCCCGTCTTGGCAAGCGCTACAAAGCTTGTTCTTCTCAAATGTAACATCCTTCACGTCGGTCACCATCCCAAGCTTGAATGACTTCTTGAGTTTGCTCATCCCTATGTGCGCTATGCGTCGGTGCCATAGCCAACCCAAGATTGTCTTAGTGAAAAGACAAGTGGTCAAGCTAGCATTCTTGTTGGAGAAGTCCACTAGGTAGAGGTGTCCATGCCGAAATCCTTTGAAGACTATGTCTTGGCTTGTTTCACTACTCACAACAACATCATTTTTGCTAAATGTGCATGTTAGTCCAAGATCACATAGTTGTGCAATAGAAAGTAAATTAAAGCTAAGTGACATAACGTACAAAACATTAGAAATGGATAAATCATTTGAAATAGCAATTTTACCTAACCCAATTACCTTTCCCTTAGAGTTATCACCAAAGGTGACTTGTTCATGATTGCCGGGGTTTTCTATGGTGGTGAACATACCATCATTGCCGGTCATATGTTGAGTGCACCCGCTATTGAGTACCCAATGCTTTCCTCCGGCTTTGTAGTTCACCTACACACATGAATTCAATTTTTGACTTTAGGCACCCAAGCCAACTTAGGTCCTTGTATGTGTGATACAAGTGTTTTTGGGACCCAAAGTTGCTTGGGGAGATTCCCCTTCATGCCCTTCATGTCTTTGCCAATGAACCTTGCCTTCACCTTGCCATGTACTTTAATCAAGAGATAATAATGATTATTGAAAGTAGATTTATAGTTAGTAGGCAATTTTGGAGAAGGTCGGTTAGGAAGTGGACACTCCCTTGTGTGGTGACCGGTGACCTCACAATGTTGGCAATAAGAACCAACTTCCTTGATGAAGCTTGTTCTTAGCTCCGGTGAGGGCACCTTTCCTTTGTTAGGCACCGGAAAGGATCCAAGTCCTCTCTTGTTGAAGGCCTTTGCTTGTTGGAAGAGAATTTCCTTGTGCTTGACTTCTCCTTTTGAAAGTCTAGCCACACTAGTGCGGAGACTTTCAATTTCTTCCAACAAGTCCTTCTCCCTAGCATTAGCTTTCAAAGGCAAAGACTTGTGCAAAACATTAGTGGCATGAGAAGTAATGGATATCTTATCATTAAGAGTTTGCTTCTTCATATTTTTCAACTCTTGATCAAGCATGTCATGAGCAAGGTTAAGTGTTTGATGTTCTTGTATTACTTGTTGTGCTCTTCGAAGAGTGTTTGGTGTGCTAAGTTAAGTTCATGATTATCTATCTTGATTTTAGTCTTTTCTTCCTCAATTTTCTTGACATGGGATTTGAGCGTGTCATGCTCTTTGAGTATGCTTTCATACTTGTCAAGCAAATCAAGGTTAGCACTCTCAAGTCTAGCACGAGTTTCTTCAAGCACTTTAACCTTACTCTTTTCCCTCTTAATGATAGCATGATATTCATTTATCAAAGAAGTTAAATCATCGGGGGAAAGCTCATCATCGCTAGAGTCGTCACATACCTTGGTGTTACCTTTCGCCATGAGGCACATGGGCGGTGGATGAAGAGGTGCATCATCATTGTTGGCGATGGCGAGGCTGGCCAAGCTTTCTTCTTCCTCTTCACTCTCTTCATCACTTGTTTCTTTGTCGGTGACCCATTCATTTGCCTCACACATGAACACCTTTTGTGGGCCATTTCTCTTCTTTGGGAAGAGTCTTGCCTTCTTGCCCTTGTCATTTTTCTTCTTCCCAAAGGCTCTTGGTTTGGGTTTGGCCTCTTCTTCATCATCATCACTCTCTTCAAGCTTGCGATGCTTGCTTTTGTAGTTCTCTCTTCTTTTGTCCGGTTTTGGACAATCATAGGAGATGTGGCCTTGATCACCACAATTGTAGCAAGTCTTGCGATCATCTCTCCTTGGTAGAAACGCTTTCTTCTTGGGATCAAAGGTGTACCCCTTCTTGGTAATCTTGGAGTTCAAGCGTGAGAACTTTCTCATCATCAATGCAAGCTCATCATCATCATCTTCACTTGATGCTTGTTCTTCTTCACTTGAGCTAGGCCCAACCACCTTCTTATTCTTGAAGCTTGTTTTCTTGGTGGAGGCCTTTAGAGCAATTGTCTTTGAAGATGATTGCTCCATCATCCCAAGTACACTCATCTCATGAGCGTGTATTTCTCCAATGAGCTCCGAAACTTCAATGTGGTCAAGTGACTCTTTTTGGAGCATGGAGTTGATGATGTTGTACTTTGGCTTGGGAAGGAGCATGAGGATCTTGCGGTTGATGAGTCCCTTGCCAAGAGAAGCAATGTCAAGAGCATTGATTTCTTCAATAAGCACATTCAAGCGAGAGAACATTTCGTTGAAATTTTCATGAGGAAGCATTTTAGATTCATCATATTTGGCTTTAAGCATGTGATATTTTAATTCCTTGAGACGAGAAGAGCCCTCATGAATTTCTATTAAGCAAGCCCAAATTTCACAAGCTTTTTCTTTACTTGCAATCCTAGCAAACACATCTTGACTAATACATTCATAGATTGCATTCCTAGCTTTAGCATCCCATTCCACCGCTCACCACCGCGCCCAAGCGTCGCCGCCGCCGCTCACCACCGCGCCCAAGCGTCGCCACCGCCTCTCTCCACCGCCAAAGCCGCTCCACGCATGCACCACCCTCTCCACCATCAACGTTCGCCATCTCCTGTCATCTCCACCTCGCTAGGGTTTCCCGGCCCGTCGATCTTCTCGCCCCTAGTGCTCGTGATCGCTCGTTGCTAAGGTTTGCTCCGTGCCGTGCGACGTCCTTCGTTGTTTTTCGTCGTTCTTTTCATCGTCGCTAACCCTAGCTCTCCATTGCAACAAGATGGGTCGCGATCGCAAAGGAAAGGGCAAGGCTATCGCAGAGCCCGCCGCGAAGAAGCAAAAACTGTCGAAGGATGAGAAGAAGGCCCTAATGGCCGCTCGCGCCGCCGAGGAGCGCGAGCGTGGCCGAGGGGGGTCCCTAAGGATCCGCGAGGCTCGCTCCAGGCAGCCTCCCGTGATCGACGACTCCGAGACCGAAGAGGAGCTGGTTGAGCCTCTCGTCCGCCGGCGCTCAGCCCGGACGCGTGGGGGTCACACCGAGGCTGCTCCTCGTCCGAGACCGACGGCTGCCGACCGTTGTGAGGACCGGGAGGACGAGAGGGCCATCTACGAGATGGACACGGCCGTCCGTGTCAGTGAGGGAGTCCGTCTCACGGAATACCGGAAGATGAAGGCCAAGCAGCTACGCAAGCTTTGATGGAACGTGCTGCTTGAGGAGTGGTACCCACAGCCCCGAGAGGCTCTTGTGGACAGTCGCTTCTGGACTGTCACCCAGGCGTCTCTCTACGAGACCTACAGACGTCGGGGGCACAAGCTCTTTCAGCATAACTACCTGGACTGGGGGCAGCTTGCATTGGCAGCAGAGACGGAGGTCCGTTCGTACTTTGAGAGATACCGAGGACTGGTGCAGCTGCTAGCTTACGAGAGAAGTGCTTATGTGGAAGATTGGGTCCGTGTCTTCTACGCGACCCTGTACATCTCTGAGGGCAGGAGGTCGATCGACTTCATGTTTATGGGTCAGCACTACCACCTCTCGAGGCAGACGTTGGGGCAGCTTCTTGGTTCGGACCTGCACGACACCTGCGTGCACGAGAGGGTATACGGGCAGGCAGATCCACCAAGGAGGCCACTTACTGGAGGGGTGGCACCACAGCTTGAGGAGATAAGGTCCCTGTTTTGCCCCACGTTCTCTCCGGACCAGCCGAGAGCTCCAGCACTTCTGACCCCAGCTGTGCGCATTGTGCACCTCGCCTTGCGCCGCACGCTCCTGCCGAGGTCGGGGTACTTGGAGGGGTTCACTAGTTTACAGCAGACCCTCCTGTTCTACATAATGAACGGGATGGATTTCGACATTGTGGACATCCTCCTGTGCGAGATGGAAGATGTGATCACAGATGGGGTTGGCATGATGAGGCAGATGGTCTACGGGCACTGGATCAGTTACCTATGCTCTATGATGGTGCCTGAGGGGGATGCAGCTCAAGCCAGACTTGCTGACGAGAGTGTGACTCGCTTTGGTAACTACCGTGCCTCGGCTCCTGGAGACCGCCGCCTTGGTCGTCCAGTTGAGCGCCAGGTTAGGGCCCGTCTGTCAGAGGAAGATTGGTCCGACCTAGAGCGGGAGGACGAGAGACTAGCAGAGGCTGAGGCTCAGGGGGAGGACCTGCAGCACATTTGGTCAGAGAGCGACACTGACGATAGTGTCGAGGAGTATTTCCCTCCTCCCCCCTCTCCCCGACAGCACGACGCGGAGGCTGGGGCTTCTACAGCGCCACCACCCACTCCACCTCCCGTCACTGAGGCACAGGTCTCGCAGCCGTCTGAGCTGACTTCGCTCCTCCAGCAGATGGTCGAGCAGCAGAGGCTAGACAGGCTGGCTGCTGAGCAGGCCTGCGCGGAGCAGGCTGCACGTCTTCTTGAGCTCCAGCAGCAGCAGCAGGAGATGCAGCGTCAGATCGCCCGTGAGAGGCGTGAAGACACTGACCGGTTGACGGGGCTCATTGACCAGATGCACCAGCGCACTCTGGACCAGCAGCAGTAGACGCAGCAGGCGATGATGGGGATCCTGGGGTTGATCACCAACCTCTACACCCAGACCGGGATTGCCCTCCCATCGCAGCTGCCTGGAGTAGCTCCTCCGCCTCCCGTCTTGGCTCCAGCTACTGCACCAGTGGCTCCAGTTCCCTCCACTCCGATCCCTTCGTTCAGCATGTCCCCGCTGTTGGCTCCTGGTGCTCCTCTTCACTCTCCACTGCCGGCCACATCACTGTTTCTTCAGACGCCGGCCTCCGTCACCAGTGTCCCTGCTCCAGCACCTCCTCCTCAGCAGGCACCGACGGTGGCACCTTCGGCTCCGGTAGCACCCTCCTCCGCTACTCCGGCCAGCAGCTCCGACGACAGCGGCGGTGACCAGTTCGTCATCGCGCCCAGCTCTCAGGGTCCGTAGGTGCTCGGATCCCTTTTTGGTGCTGTGATGCCAAAGGGGGAGAAGAGTTAGAGGAGTCAGGGGGAGTCCTAGTGTTAGGGGGAGTCGAGTCCAGCGTCGAGTCCAGCTTATCTTTACTTATCTTTATTGTATTTGCGTATTTGCTACTTCTTGGTGTGTAATGAACCTATTTCCATGAGTTGTTAATCATTTGAACTCATTTGATGTTTATCTATGATTATGATCTCTTTGAATTCACACTTGTGTTATTAATTGATGATTAAAGCTTCAAGTGTGAGACCCTGTATTCATTGCATATTTTCTTATGGTTCATTCTATCAAATTCATTACTATTGCGCTTTGATTATTGTGTTGTCATCAATCACCAAAAAGGGGGAGATTGAAAGCATCTAGGCCCCCCTCATGTAGTATGGTTTTGGTGATTAATGACAACCATTGAACTTTACTAATGAATTTGTGAATGCAAGGTCCCCATAAACACTCAATAAGATGAAATGATCATGTCATTGGAGACCCATAGATACTCAACTTTCGAGATCAAACTCATGAGATAAAGACAAGATGTGAAGGCTCTATGTCTAAGTCACTCAATCAAAAATTGACAACATACAATGCTTAAGAATCATTAGAGAGCCGTGTGGAACAAATGTCTAAGAGTTCATTCGAGCAAGACATAAAAGATTCACTCAAGACAACTCGTAGCAAACAAAATCAACTCACTGGATCAACCGATGATTTCCAAAATGAACACATCGGTCGAGTTGATTCAACTGAAGAAAAAGACCTCAGACAAATGAACTCACCGGATCATCCGATGTGAAGGGCTCAACAACATCGGTGCATCAGTACAGTTTGCAGTATAATTGGAACAAGTGAAGCACCGGATCATCCGATGTGCAGACTTACACACATCGGTTGATCACTCCAGTAAGCATCAAGATCAAGCAAATTCTGGAGGAAGAGCCACCGGATCATCCGATGAGAAGACTGGGGGCAACATCGGTCTAATAACGGTAATATCTGACACAATGACGTCAGCCAAAGTAATTACACCGATGATAACTAGAGGGGAGACATCGGATCATCCGGTGTTCACAGAAAAGTTCTGTCAGCCTACTTTTCCAACGGCTATTTCGGTTAAGCTGGCTATAAAACCCCTCTAACCCAGTCATTTCGACAAGTCTTGATCACCTGAAGCCCACTACACATCCAAGAGCATTCAAGACTATAGAGCATACATTTCCACACTTTTAGATCATCTGTAATAGGCTAGAGAGAAGCTTGTGTGCGTTCTTTCTTTGTGATTGAACTCTCTAGGCTAGTGAGAAGTTGAAGAAGATCGTTCTGGAGCTTGCCAAGGTGTGTGTGGAAGCCCGGAACATCGAAGGTTGTACAAGGCTTGAGCTCCACCTTGCCGGAGATGGCGAACGGAGAAGATTAGTGAAGACTCCATTGTCTCGGTGACAATGGAAGTGGCAAAACCCTTCGGTGGGTGCCACAACGTGGATGTAGGAAGATCCTTGCGATCTTGCCGAACCACGGGATAAACCTTCGTGTCCCCTAGCGTTTGCATTCCTCTCCCTCTCTTTACATTTTGCAATCTTCACTTCACAAGTTATATCCACGTTGATTGCATAGCTAGAACCGCATTGGGAATTGGGCTTAAGTAGTTCATTTTTAATTGTCTTAAAATTTGAAAGAAAGCCCAATTCACCCCCCCCCCTCTTGGGCGTTTTGATCCTTACAATTGGTATCAGAGCAAGGTTGCTCATAGGATCATTCTAGCTTCACCGCTAGAGAGCTAAAATGGCCAAGGTTGGGGGTTCGGTTCCTATCTTCGAGGGCAAGAATTTTGCCTATTGGAAAGCACGCATGCGCGCTTACCTTGAGGCTATTGCCCCCGAAGTTTGGGAAGCGACTCATGCGGGATTTGGAGTACTTAACTATGTGGGTGATCAAGTTAAGTGGGATGCTAAGGCTAGGAATGCTATTTATGAATGCATAAGTCAAGATGTCTTCTCTAGGATTGCTAGTAAGGAGAAAGCTTGTGAAATTTGGGCTTGCTTGATAGAAATCCATGAGGGCTCATCTCGTGTAAAGGAACTTAAATATCACATGCTCAAAGCTAAATATGATGAATTTAAGATGCTTCCTCATGAAAATGTTAATGAAATGTTTTCACGCTTAAATGTTCTTATTGAGGAAATTAATGCTCTTGACATTGCGTCTCTTGGCAAGGGACTTATTAACCGCAAGATCTTCATGCTCCTTCCCAAGCCAAAGTACAACATCATCAACTCCATGCTCCAACAGGAATCACTTGACAACATTGAAGTTTCGGAGCTCATTGGAGAAATACACGCTCATGAGATGAGTGTACTTGGGATGATGGAGCAATCATCATCAAAAACAATTGCTCTAAAGGCCTCCACCAAGAAGACAAGCTTCAAGAAGAAGAAGGTGGTTGAGCCTAGCTCAAGTGAAGAAGAGCAAGCGTCAAGTGAAGATGACGATGATGAGCTTGCCTTGATTATGAGAAAGTTCTCACGCTTGAACTCCAAGATCACCAAAAAGGTATACACCTTTGATCCCAAGAAGAAGGATTTCTACCAAGAAGAGACGATCGCAAGATATGCTACAATTGCGGAGATCATGGCCACATCTCCTATGATTGTCCAAAACCGGACAAAAGGAGAGAGAACTACAAAGGCAAGCAACGCAAGCTTGAAGAAAGTGATGATAATGAAGAAGAAGCCAAGCCCAAACCAAGAGCCTTTGGGAAGAAGAAGCAAGACAAGGGCAAGAAGGCAAGACTCTTCCCAAAGAGGAGAAGTGGTCCACAAAAGGTGTTTATGTGTGAGGCAAATGAATGGGTCACCGACGAAGAAACAAGTGATGAAGAGAGTGAAGAAGAAGAAGAAAGCTTGGCCGGCCTTGCCATTGCCAACCATGATGACTCACCTCTTCCTCCACCACCCATGTGCCTCATGGCTAAAGGTAACACCAAGGTATGTGACGACTCTAGTGATGATGAGCTTTCCCCCGATGATTTAACTTCTTTGATTAATGAATATCATGCTATCATTAAGAGAGAGAAGAGTAAGGTTAAAACTCTTGAAGAAATTCGTGCTAAACTTGAGATTGCTAACCTTGATTTGCTTGACAAGTATGAAAGCATACTCAAAGAGCATGACACGCTCAAATCTCATGTCAAGCAAATTGAGGAAGAAAATGCTAAAATCAAGGTAGACAATGATGAGCTCAACATAGCACAGCAAACTCTCTTGGAGGAGCACAACAAGCTAACTCATGAATACCAAACACTTAACATTGCTCATGACATGCTTGATCAAGAGTTAAAAGATGCAAAGAAACAAACTCTTAATGATAAGATATCCATTACTTCGCATGTCTCTAATGTCTTGGACAAGTCTTTGTCTTTGAAAGCTAATGCTAGGGAGAAGGACTTGTTGGAAGAAATTGAGAGTCTCCGCACTAGTGTGGCTAGACTTTCAAAAGGTGAAGTCAAGCACAAGGAAATCCTCTTCCAACAAGCAAAAGCCTTCAATAGGACTTGGATCCTTCCCGGTGCCCAACAAAGGAAAGGTGCCCTCACCGGAGCTTAGAACAAGCTTCATCAAGGAAGTTGGTTCTTATTGCCAACATTGTGAGGTCACCGGTCACCACACAAGGGAGTGTCCTCTTCCTAACCGACCTTCACCTAAATTGCCTACTAACTACAAATCTATTTTTAATGATCGCTATTATCTTCTTAGCAAAGTGAATGGCAAGGTGAAAGCTAGGTTCATTGGCAAAGACATGAAGAGCATGAAGGGGAAGCTCCCCAAGCAACTTTGGGTCCCAAAGACACTTGTATCTCACATACAAGGACCTAAGTTGGCTTGGGTGCCTAAAGTCAAAAATTAACTTCATGTGTGTAGGTGAACTACAAAGCCGGAGGAAAGCATTGGGTACTCGATAGCGGGTGCACTCAACACATGACTGGCAATGATGGTATGTTCACCACCATAGAAAACCCCGGTAATCATGAACAAGTTACTTTTGGTGACAACTCTAAGGTAAGGTAATAGGATTAGGTAAAATTGCTATCTCTAATGATTTATCCATTTCTAATGTGTTGTATGTTAAGTCGCTTAGCTTTAATCTACTTTCCATTGCACAACTTTGTGATCTTGGACTAACGTGCACATTTAGCAAAAATGATGTTGTTGTGAGTAGTGAGGCAAGCAAAGAGCTAATCTTCAAAGGGTTTCGGCATGGACATCTCTACTTAGTAGACTTCTCCAACAAGAATGCTAGCCTAACCACTTGTCTTTTCACTAAGACAAGCTTGGGTTGGCTATGGCACCGACGCATAGCACACATTGGAATGAGCAAACTCAAGAAGTCATTCAAGCTTGGGATGGTGACCGGCGTGAAGGATGTGACGTTTGAGAAGAACAAGCTTTGTAGCGCTTGTCAAGCCGGGAAGCAAGTTGCTTCACACCACCCAATGAAGACAATGGTGTCAACCTCCAAGCCACTTGAACTACTCCACATGGACCTTTTCGGACCGTCCACATACCAAAGCCTTGGCGGTAACCTCTATTGTCTTGTTATAGTTGATGACTACTCTCGCTATGCTTGGACTCTATTTTTATGTGACAAGAGTGAAACTCCGGAAGTGTTCAAGACCTTCGCCAACCGTGCTCAAAGGGAATTTCAACTTCCCATTATCAAGGTCCGGAGTGACAACGGCACCGAATTCAAGAACTAAAATATTGGGGAGTGGTGTGACCGTGAAGGTGTGAAGCATGAATTCTCCGCCACATACACTCCTCAACAAAACGGTGTCGTTGAGAGGAAGAACAAAACCCTCATCACTCTTGCAAGAGCAATGCTTGATGACTACGGCACGTCGGAGAAGTTTTGGGCCGAAGCAATCAACACGGCGTGCCATGCCGCAAACAGGGTCTATCTTCACTGACTACTTCAAAATACCCCATATGAGCTTCTCATTGGGAGAAAGCCCAACATCTCCTACTTTAGAGTCTTTGGGTGCAAATGCTACATCTACCGCAAGAAAAGGCTCGGTAAGTTTGAAAGAAGATGTGATGTTGGCATTATTCTTGGTTATGCATCAAACTCAAAAGCATATCGAGTATTCAACCAAACCTCCGGTCTAGTTGAAGAAAGTTGTGATGTTGAGTTTGATGAGACTAATGGCTCCCAAGAGGAGAGTTTTGGTCATGATGAAATAGATGATGAGCCTCTATGAGAAGCCATGAAGAACATGACCATTGGAGACATCAAGCCGGAAGTTGAAGAGGGCCATGATCAAGGGGGAGCTTCAAGTTCCAACAACAACACCTCCATGGCGCCTCAAGTAGACGAAGAGGATAAAGATGATCCATTGCCAACTCAAGACTCACAAGCAATTCAACATCAAGATGAAGAAGAAGTCCATGATCAAGTCCAACCACAAGAGGAGCAACACGCATCACCACCGCCAAGTGCTTCACAACCACTTATGAGGCATGGACGCATCTCCAAGGCGCATCCAATGGACCAAATCATTGGAAGTCCTTCAAGGGGCGTAAGTACTCGTTCCCGCCACGTTGCCTCATTTTGTGAGCACTACTCGTTTGTTTCGTGTGTAGAACCCACTCACATTGAGGAAGCGCTCCAAGACCCAAATTGGGTGATGGCTATGCAAGAAGAACTCAACAACTTCATCCGCAATGAAGTTTGGGTGTTGGAGGAGCGACCCAAGGACAAGAACGTCATCGGAACAAAGTGGGTGTACCGCAACAAACAAGACGAGAATGGCGTTGTGGTCCGCAACAAGGCAAGACTTGTGGCCAAAGGGTTCTCGCAAGTTGAAGGACTAGACTTTGGGGAGACATTTGCCCCGGTCGCCCGGTTAGAGGCAATTCGTATTCTCCTTGCTTTTGCTTCACATCATAATATTACTCTTTATCAAATGGATGTGAAAAGTGCCTTTCTTAATGGCTACATTAATGAGCTTGTTTATGTTGAACAACCTCCCGGGTTTGAAGATTTGAGGAATCCTAACCATGTGTATAGGTTGCACAAAGCGCTCTACGGGCTCAAGCAAGCACCTAGGGCGTGGTATGAACGACTACGGGACTTCCTCATCATGCAAGGATTTAAGATCGGGAGGGTGGACACCACACTCTTCACCAAAGACATCAACGGAGATTTGTTCATTTGTCAAATTTATGTTGATGATATTATCTTTGGTTCAACTAACGAAGCTCTTAGCCATGAGTTTGGCAAAATGATGTCTAGGGAATTCGAGATGTCAATGATTGGAGAGCTCAACTTCTTCCTTGGATTCCAAATCAAGCAACTTCAAGAGGGAACCTTCATCTACCAAGAGAAATACACCAAGGACCTCTTGAAGAAATTTGAGATGGGAGATTGTAGATCAAGAAGCACTCCAATGGCAACAAATTGCCATCTCGACGCGGATAAGGACGGTAAACCTATTAACCAATCTCACTACCGCTCTATGATTGGTTCATTGCTTTATCTTACCGCATCTATGCCCGACATAATGTTTAGTGTATGCTTATGTGCTCGCTTTCAAGCGGCTCCTAAAGAATCGCATAAGAAGGCGGTCTTTAGGATACTTAGGTATCTTAAGCATACCCCTAGTATGGGCTTGTGGTACCCTAAAGGTACAACCTTCCAACTCTTGGGATACTCGGATTCGGACTTTGCCGGATGCCGCGTGGATCGCAAGAGTACCTCCGGTGGGTGCCACTTGCTTGGGCGTTCCCTAGTATCTTGGTCTAGCAAAAAGCAAAATTCCGTGGCTTTGTCCACCGCGGAAGCGGAGTATATAGCGGCCGGTGCATGTTGTGCCCAAATTCTATATATGAAGCAAACCCTTTTGGATTTTGCAATTAAAATTGGTTGTGTGCCTCTCCTTTGTGACAATGAAAGTGCGGTTAAGATAGCTAGAAACCCCGTTCAACACTCCCGCACTAAGCACATTGATATTCGCCATCACTTCTTGCGTGATCATGAGGCTAAAGGAGACATCTCTTTGCAAGGTGTTAGATCCGAAGAACAATTGGCGGATATCTTCACTAAACCACTTGATGAGAAAACCTTTTCTAGACTTAGAAATGAATTAAATGTGCTAGATGCATCTAACGTCATGTAAATTGCCATGTTCATGTAAGGATGCATATCATATGGGTCTTGTCTAACTCCCAAAGGATAGGGGCGAGCTAGAAATAGTTTTCCCTGAGGAAGCCTTTGGAAGGTTTAAACTTGGCAAGATAGATTTATTTTATGCCTTGCATGATCTCTGCCATATAGACTTGCACTCATTCTATTTCTTGCACTATAACTTGTTTGGCATTGCATACGGTAGATTGTCACAAAGGGGAACCCACCTCGTGAGAAGGAGACTTGTTTGAAATGCAATATCTCAACTCATATAAGGTGGAAAGAACAAAATGTTAGGTGCGTTAATGCCTAGAGGAACATGCTTCATTGAGATAGTAGTCTTCATACTCTACCTCACAAAGCATGGGCCTTACATTTCATTTGGATATTTTTCCTCCTTTTTTTTCGGTGTTCCATTTGCATTAAGGTCTAGCCAAGCTATTGGCATATTAGCTTCTTGAGGGGTAAGGGGTTGCCCAAAAAGTCCTAAGACATGTGTTTCCCATTGTTTGATTGTTTGGTCAAAGGACATATATGGGATGTTGGTGTTTAGTTTTCATCGGATTATCCGATGCCTAAGTCCTTCCCCCATCGGAGCAATAGGTGTTCAATCTTCAAGAGCCAATTCAGTCAGAATCTCAGATGATCCAACGCGTTCATTCCGAAAAACATCGGTCCATCCGGTGTTCACTCTTCTGGGGTTGCGGTCAATTCAACCGATGTTTACACCCTTCAACGTCGGACCATCCGGTGTTTACATCACTCCTTTGAACACCCTTACTGTGATATTCGACCGATGATCAAAACCCTAGACGTCGGTCCATCCGGTGTCAACTGCAATTCTTGGATATCCTTTCTGTGGCATTCGACCGATGTTCACTTCACCTAGCATCGGTCCATCCGGTGTTAAATTTTCGGCTAGGGTTTGGGTCCCACTATTTAAACCCGTGTGCCGCCGCCGTCTTTCTCTCTCCCCGATATCTCACTCGCCCGCGCGCTGCCGCCTCTCCCTCGCACCCAGCCGCCGCCGCCGTCTCTGGCTGCCGCCGCCTAGCACCGCCGCCGCACACCCGTGCCGCCTCCTCCACCCTTGCGCCCAAGCATCGCCGCCGCCGCTCACCACCGCGCCCAAGCATCGCCGCCGCCGCTCACCACCGCGCCCAAGCGTCGCCGCCGCCGCTCACCACCGCGCCCAAGCGTCGCTGCCGCCTCTCTCCACCGCCAAAGCCGCTCCACGCACGCACCACCCTCTCCACCATCAACGTTCGCCATCTCCGGTCATCTCCACCTCGCTAGGGTTTCCCGGCCCATCGATCTTCTCGCCCCTAGTGCTCGTGATCGCTCGTTGCTAAGGTTTGCTCCGTGTCGTGCGATGTCCTTCGTTGTTTTTCGTCGTTCTTTTCATCGTCGCTAACCCTAGCTCTCCATTGCAACAAGATAGGTCGCGATCGCAAAGGAAAGGGCAAGGCTATCGCGGAGCCCACCGCGAAGAAGCAAAAACTGTCGAAGGATGAGAAGAAGGCCCTAATGGCCGCTCGCGCCGCCGAGGAGCGTGAGCATGGCCGAGGGGGGTCCCTGAAGATCCGCGAGGCTCGCTCCAGGCAGCCTCCCGTGATCGACGACTCCGAGACCGAAGAGGAGCCGGTTGAGCCTCTCGTCCGCCGGCGCTCAGCCCGGACGCGTGGGGGTCACACCGAGGCTGCTCCTCGTCCGAGATCGACGGCTGCCGACCGTCGTGAGGATCGGGAGGCCGAGAGGGCCATCTACGAGATGGACACGGCCGTCCGTGTCGGTGAGGGAGTCCGTCTCACGGAATAGCGGAAGATGAAGGCCAAGCAGCTATGCAAGCTTCGATGGAACGTGCTGCTTGAGGAGTGGTACCCACAGCCCCGAGAGGCTCTTGTGGACAGTCGCTTCTGGACTGTCACCCAGGCATCTCTCTACGAGACCTACAGACGTCGGGGGCACAAGCTCTTTCAGCATAACTACCTGGACTGAGGGAAGCTTGCATTGGCAGCAGAGACGGAGGTCCGTTCGTACTTTGAGAGATACCGAGGACTGGTGCAGCTGCTAGCTTACGAGAGAAGTGCTTATGTGGAAGATTGGGTCCGTGTCTTCTACGCGACCCTGTACATATCTGATGGCAGGAGGTCGATCGACTTCATGTTTATGGGTCAGCACTACCACCTCTCGAGGCAGACGTTGGGGCAGCTTCTTGGTTCGGACCTGCACGACACCTGCGTGCACGAGAGGGTATACGGGCAGGCAGATCCACCAAGGAGGCCACTTACTGGAGGGGTGGCACCACAGCTTGAGGAGATAAGGTCCCTGATCGGCCCCACGTTCTCTTCGGACCAGCCGAGAGCTCCAGCACTTCTGACCCCAGCTGCGCGCATTGTGCACCTCGCCTTGCGCCGCACGCTCCTGCCGAGGTCGGGGTACTTGGAGGGGTTCACTAGTTTACAGCAGACCCTCCTGTTCTACATAATGAACGGGATGGATTTCGACATTGTGGACATCCTCCTGTGCGAGATGGAAGACGTGATCACAGATGGGGTTGGCATGATGAGGCAGATGGTCTACGGGCACTAGATCAGTTACCTATGCTCTATGATGGTGCCTGAGGGGGATGCAGCTCAAGCCAGACTTGCTGACGAGAGTGTGACTCGCTTTGGTCACTACCGTGCCCCGGCTCCTGGAGACCGCCGCCTTGGTCGTCCAGTTGAGCGCCAGGTCAGGGCCCGTCTGTCAAAGGAAGATTGGTCCGACCTAGAGCGGGAGGACGAGAGACTAGCAGAGGCTGAGGCTCAGGGGGAGGACCTGCAGCACATTTGGTCAGAGAGCGACACTGACGACAGTGTCGAGGAGTATTTCCCTCCTCCCCCCTCTCCCCGACAGCACGACGCGGAGGCTGGAGCTTCTACAGCGCTACCACCCACTCCACCTCCCGTCACTGAGGCGCAGGTCTCGCAGCCGTCTGAGCTGACTTCGCTCCTCCAGCAGATGGTCGAGCAGCAGAGGCTAGACAGGCTGGCCGCCGAGCAGGCCCGCGCAGAGCAGGCTGCACGTCTTCTTGAGCTCCAGTAGCAGTAGCAGGAGATGCAGCGTCAGATCGCCCGTGAGAGGCGTGAAGACACTGATCGGTTGACGGGGCTCATCGACCAGATGCACCAGCGCACTCAGGACCAGCAGCAGCAGACGCAGCAGGCGATGATGGGGATCCTGGGGTTGATCACCAACCTCTACACCCAGACCGGGATCGCCCTCCCATCGCAGCTGCCTGGAGTAGCTCCTCCGCCTCCCGTCTTGGCTCCAGCTGCTGCACCAGTGGCTCCAGTTCCCTCCACTCTGATCCCTTCGTTCAGCATGTCCCCGTTGTTGGCTCCTGGTGCTCCTCTTCACTCTCCACTGTCGGCCATGTCACTGTTTCTTCAGACGCCGGCCTCCGTCACCAGTGTCCCTGCTCCAGCACATCCTCCTCAGCAGGCACCGACGGTGGCACCTTTGGCTCCGGTAGCACCCTCCTCCGCTACTCCGGCCAGCAGCTCCGACGACAGCGGCGGTGACCAGTTCGTCATCGCGCCCAGCTCTCAGGGTCCGTAGGTGCTCGGATCCCTTTTTGGTGCCGTGATGCCAAAGGGGGAGAAGAGTTAGAGGAGTCAGGGGGAGTCCTAGTGTTAGGGGGAGTCGAGTCCAGCGTCGAGTCCAGCTTATCTTTGCTTATCTTTATTGTATTTGCGTATTTGCTACTTCTTGGTGTGTAATGAACCTATTTCCATGAGTTGTTAATCATTTGAACTCATTTGATGTTTATCTATGATTATGATCTCTTTGAATTCACACTTGTGTTATTAATTGATGATTAAAGCTTCAAGTGTGAGACCCTGTATTCATTGCATATTTTCTTATGGTTCATTCTATCAAATTCATTATTATTGCGCTTTGATTATTGTGTTGTCATCAATCACCAAAAAGGGGGAGATTGAAAGCATCTAGGCCCCCCTCATGTAGTATGATTTTGGTGATTAATGACAACCATTGAACTTTACTAATGAATTTGTGAATGCAAGGTCCCCATAAACACTCAATAAGATGAAACGATCATGTCATTGGAGACCCATAGATACTCAACTTTCAAGATCAAACTCATGAGATAAAGACAAGATGTGAAGGCTCTATGTCTAAGTCACTCAATCAAAAATTGACAACATACAATGCTTAAGAATCATCAGAGAGCCGTGTGGAACAAATGTCTAAGAGGTCATTCGAGCAAGACACAAAAGATTCACTCAAGACAACTCGTAGCAAACAAAATCAACTCACTGGATCAACCGATGATTTCCAAAATGAACACATCGATCGAGTTGATTCAACTGAAGAAAAAGACCTCAGAAAAATGAACTCACCGGATCATCCGATGTGAAGGGCTCAACAACATCGGTGCATCAGTACAGTTTGCAGTACAATTGGAACAAGTGAAGCACCGGATCATCCGATGTGCAGACTTACACACATCGGTTGATCACTCCAGTAAGCATCAAGATCAAGCAAATTCTGGAGGAAGAGCCACCGGATCATCCAATGAGAAGACTGGGGGCAACATCGGTCTAATAACGGTAATATCTGACACAATGACGTCGGCCAAAGTAATTACACCGATGATAACTAGAGAGGAGACATCGGATCATCCGGTGTTCACAGAAAAGTTCTGTCAGCCTACTTTTCCAACGGCTATTTTGGTTAAGCTGGCTATAAAACCCCTCTAACCCAGTCATTTCGACAAGTCTTGATCACCTGAAGCCCACTACACATCCAAGAGCATTCAAGACTATAGAGCATACATTTCCACACTTTTAGATCATCTGTAATAGGCTAGAGAGAAGCTTGTGTGTGTTCTTTCTTTGTGATTGAACTCTCTAGGCTAGTGAGAAGTTGAAGAAGATCGTTCCGGAGCTTGCCAAGGTGTGTGTGGAAGCCCGGAACATCGAAGGTTGTACAAGGCTTGAGCTCCACCTTGCCGGAGATGGCGAACAGAGAAGATTAGTGAAGACTCCATTGTCTCGGTGACATTGGAAGTGGCAAAACCCTTCGGTGGGTGCCACAACGTGGACGTAGGAAGATCCTTGCGATCTTGCCGAACCACGGGATAAACCTTCGTGTCCCCTAGCGTTTGCATTCCTCTCCCTCTCTTTACATTTTGCAATCTTCACTTCACAAGTTATATCCACGTTGATTGCATAGCTAGAACCGCATTGGGAATTGGGCTTAAGTAGTTCATTTTTGATTGTCTTAAAATTTGAAAGAAAGCCCAATTCACTCCCCCTCTTAGGCGTTTCGATCCTTACACCGGTTTAACCGAATTAGGCCCAGTAAATTAAATCTCTTCAATTTGCAGCCCAATCCAATAGCATATTAATCAAATTCCTACCAATCCAGCAATCCTAACTTCATTCCGGCCCAAGGCCCAGCTCACCCCTAACCCTAAGCACCTCCTACCCCCGATGCGGGGCTGCGGGCATGCGGCCGCCACTGCCCCGAGCCTGGTCGCCCCGCCCCTCCGTCCAGCGCCCAGCTCCCGCCGCCCCGCGCCCAGCTCCTACCGCCCCGAGCCCAGCCACCGAACCCCTCTGCCTAGCCCCTCCACCGCCCCGCGCGATCGCGCCCCCGACCGCTGAGTGCTTCGCCGGCGGCGCTGCCCCGAGCCCGCCAACCTTCACCATCGCGCGCTGCCGCCATCGTCAGATAAATTGCAACGCCCTGCCCTAGCTCAGCCACCGCGCTCCACACCCTGCCCTGGCTCACCTCGACGGCCACCGCGCTCCGTGCTGTGCCCTGGCTCACCTCGATGGCCACCGAGCTCCGTGCTATGCATTATCTCAGGCGGTTGGTAAGTGCCTGAGATAATCATTTTCTCAGACGGTTATTAAGCACCAACCGCCTGAGAAAAAGCTAAAAACCGCCTGTGAAAAACGAACACCTATATAAAGACCCCTCACCACACTCAAAACGTAACCCTGGAGAATTTATATCGACGCCGCAAGGCTGCCTCATTTTCCCCGCGCCGCGCCGCGACCCAGCCCGCACTGCCACGCTGCCGCTCTGCTGCCCAGCCCGCACTGTCGTGCCGCCGCTCAGCCCGGTACCGCCACGTCTCCACCCAGCCGACCCATCGTGCTGACGCCTCCCTACCATGTTGACGCCTCTACAAGGTAAATGTAGTTTCCTTACTTTTTCTTTATATATTTTCATTAGCTGATAAGCTGCTAGTTTTGTGTGTTCTGGTATATGTATTGTGTCCTTTTGCATGTGCAAGGACTATATAGATTGTGTTCTGGTATATTGATGTATGGACTATATGGATTGTGTCCTTTTTGTGTGTTCTGCTAGTTTGGTCTTTTAGATATTGATGTATGGACTATATTGTAATAACCTTATTGTAGTTTGTACCTATTATGTAACATGAATATGATGTTTAATTAACAGATGATATTGTAATATATTTTGAAGGAGTTTTATGTGTAGTTTTATGTGTTTTCCTTTTCAATATGTAGTTTTATGTAATTAACAGATGACATGAACATGAATATGATGCCAAGAATTGTAGTTTTATGTGTTTTCCTGTTCAATATGTTACTTGTGTGTGCGTACCTCCTGCTTGCATATATTTTGGAGGAGTGATTAGGGTTAGCTTTCTAGGGAGATGGTTTTATAACTCACCCATTTAGTTACCATCGTTGGATGGGATCTGACATAAAGATATAACGGATCGGATCCCACCCAGACCTAGCCCATGCTACTGGCCCTGTTTGCCCCACGACTTCAATCCTTCACCCCCGCTTGTTGCGCCCAACGCCTTCGACTCCGTCCACCTCAAGACATCGCCCGTCTCCTCCAGACTCCGCTCGACGCCGCCGCCTCCCGTCTGCCACACTTTCTATTCGTCGCCGATCTTAGAGTCTTATTTGACGTTGCCGCCGCTCTCCGACGTGCCACCTCTCTCTACAACTTTGTATCGACTTGGTATTACCGTAAAAACCTTGAGGACGACCGGACATCGATTAGCCATCGACTAGGGTCGATTAGTTGCCCTAATGAACATACCTACATTATACTAGTATTCACTCATATGATACAGTCTTGTTATGTCTCTGTAAATTCATTTTATAGTAGACCTTTAGGGAATATTTGTCGCCAAATTTTGTAAATCTGACAAAAATTCTATTATTGAAGCATGGACCATCGATCATGGATGTATAACATGTCAAGACCGATCCTATGTACATTCATAATGTTGCAAATTTTATTGAAGCATCCAAAAGATATGCGGAGTTGCAAAAGATAGATGACATATTATGTCCATGTATCGACTGCAAAAATAAGATTGCTTGGACGGATACTATAGTAATCCAATCTCATTTGGTGAAAAGAGGTTTCAAAAAAAACTACACAATATGGACAGAGCATGGTGAGTTAGATACACATGATGTGCATAAAGATGATAGGAGAGGTTCAGATGATGATAATGTTCATATCGATGAGGGTAGTGACAATAAAGATGGCGATGATGATGATGAGTTCGATTCTGAGGAGATGTTGCGTCACATTGAACCATATGTATTGACTTCTATGGGAGCAAGCAAAGGTTTAAGTAAAATGGAGACATTGCAGAATGCGGCGATGGAGCTTTTATATGATGAATCAAACGGTTGTGATAAAGATTTTACTATATTGTGTGCAGTCTTAGAACTACTAAAGTTGAAAGCTACACACGGATGATCCGATTGTAGTTTATCTGATCTTTTGAATCTTATGGCAGAAATTCTTCCAAATCCAAATAAACTACCCAGAAGCACTTATAAAGTGAAGAAACTTATTTGCCCGATGGCACTAGGTGTGACAAAAATACACGCTTGTGTGAACTATTGTATTCTATATCGCAAAGAGCATGAGCTCGCAACTAGATGCTCCATTTGTGGTGTCAGTAGATATAAGAAGGACTACAATCACCAGTATGTTACCAACATGAAAAAGTCTCAGAAGAATAAGAAGTTTATTATTGGTCCTGAAGGTGACGATGACGATACTTCTGGCGATGCATACGGGAAGAATAAGCGAAAAATTCCTACCTTGGTGATGTGGTACCTTCCGGTAATTGATCGCTTGAAGTATTTGTTCTCAAACCCTAGGGAGGCTGAACTTATGCGTTGGCAGTCCGAGCAACGCAAGAAGAATCAAAAACATATTCGACACCCTGGTGATGCAACGCAGTGGAAAAATTTTGATATTCAGTATCCAGAATTTGTTAAGGAAATCAGAAATGTGAGGTTTGCCTTGGGTACAGACGGAATGAATCCGTTTGGTGAAAAAGGAGCATACACAGCACATGGCCCGTGGTCTTAACAATGTACAACCTACTGACGTGGTTGTGTCACAAAAGGAAATATATCTTGTTATCTGTTCTTATCCAAGGTCCGAAACAATCCGACATCAAAATTGATGTGTTCTTGGAACCTTTAATGGAAGATATGGTGAAATTGTGGAATGAAGGGGTACGTACATGGGATGAGTACAAGCGGGAGTATTTCAAGCTAAGAGCAATGATATTCGTTACCGTGCATGATTATCCTGGATTGTTTACATTATCGGGACAAATGAAAGGGAAGAAAGGTTGTGTAAGGTGTGTGGATAGAACTGGATTTCTATACCTCACTTAATCCAGAAAGACGGTGTACATGAGACACCGACAGTTCTTGACAGATATACACAAGTATAGGAAGATGAAAGAACAATTTGATAACAAAATCGAAAAAGATACTGCACCAAAATCTTACAGTGGAAAACTTGTGTTCGAAATGGTCAAGAACATTCATATTGCTTTCGATAAGGGCAAAAATGTAAAGGAATTAAGAGAAAGAAAAGTACATCTTCGGATGATACAACTGACATGGCTTTCAAGAAACAATCAATTTTGTTCAAGTATCTTCCGTATTGGAAGAATCTGGAATTTTGCCATAGTATTGATTTGATGCACGTTACAAAGAATGTATTTGACAGCATCATTGGGAACTTGCTGGACATGCCGAGGAAAACAAAGGACAAATTAATTTACGTATGGACCTAGTAAACCTTGATTTGAGACCAGAGCTTCATCCAGTAGAAAAGGCGAACGCGAAGCATTACCTTTCCCCAGCTAGCTACAACTTGATGCTAGAAGAGAAAAAAGCAATTTACAAATGCTTGCGTGGGATCAAAGTGCCCACGAGTTTCTCATCCAATATCTGCAAACTAGTCTCGATGAAAGACTTGTCTTTATTCGGTTATAATTCTCACGACTGTCACATGATGATGACAGTGTTCCTTGCCATTGCAATAAGAGTCATCAAACTTGAGCACATAAAATTTGTCATCACGCGTTTGTGTGACTTCTTCAATGCAGTATCGCAAAAGGTGATAGCATGTGAAGATTTAGAATATCTAAAAACATACATCATCGAGACTATGTGCAAGCTTGAGATGTGTTTCCCACCATCCTTTTTCGATATGCAAGTACATCTAATCATACATCTTGTTGATCAGATAAAAGCATTGGGGCCACTATATTTACATCATATGTTTTCGTTGGAGAGATATTTAGTAGTATTAAAAGGTTATGTGCGGAATCGTGCCCACCCAGAGGGTTCAATTATGGAAGGATACACCACTGAAGAAGTGATTGAGTGTTGCGCTGATTATATAAAAGATGGAAAATCGATAGGTGTGCCTATACCAGTACATGAGGGTAGACTACGTGGAAGAGGCGAAGTGGGTAAGAAAACTTTTATCGTTCAAGATTACAAGAATGTACACCGTGCACATTTTGGTGCTCTACAACAACTCGCAATAGCTGAGTCGTACATTGAGGAACACTAAATTGAGCTTTGTGATAAAAACCAAGACCGCACAGAGGATTGGATCATGAAAGAGCACGGAAGATGTTTTACTGAATGGTTAATGGACAAAAATATACCATACGGAAACACTATAGAAGAGGCAACAATGAAGAAGTTAGCTTCTGGCCCATCTGCTTTGGTGACATCATGGCAAGCATATGACATCAATGGTTACACATTTTATACTAAAGAAAAAATGGTAAGAGTGTTGCACAAAATAGTGGTGTTCGTATTGAGGCTTATAATTCACAAGGGCAAAAGACCACATACTTCGGGTTCATAGAGGAAATATGGGAACTCGATTGTGGTGAAAGAATGGTAATGCCCGTATTTAAGTGCCAATGGATCAAACATCATGATGGTGTGAAAGTGGAAAATTACGGGCTGACACTGGTAGACTTGAATAAAGTGGTTTATAAAGATGACCTATGGGTTCTGGCCGATAGTGTTGCACAAGTTTTTTATGTTCAAGATCCAGAAACTTAGGAGATGCACGTAGTTGTTTCTGGAAAGCAAACTATTGTTGGGGTTGAGAATGTGGGAGATAATAAAGAGGAATATAATCAATATGAAGAGATGTACCTTTTCACTGAACAAAAAACATCAAGCGCGTAGATACAAGCATTAAAAAGAATTTGAAACCCTATATGCGAGATGATGTCAATGCTGGAAAAAATGTATGATATATATTGTATATATTTGTATCTTCTGAAATCAACTTAGAGCAATGCTCTATTTCAGCTTTAGATAGCATGTTTCAAACATTATTAAATTCAGCTTTTGTTTCGAACATTATTAAATTCAGTATGTATATATAAATTTCTTTTGACCTATGATGATCAGGCTTGCCTTCCAACAGCTCGGTTCCAAACAACATCTCGAAGCACAACTCTTGAAGCTCCTGTCAAGCTAATCCCTTCACAGCAAGCTCTTGTAGATGCAAGTAACACCTGAGACTCATCATTTGGATTGTTAAAAGCTTCAATTGAAATCTGACGATACTTCCTGTCCATTTGAGGGCTTGTTTGGATAGGAGTGGATCCACTTCAATATAAGTGGTTTGAGGTGGGTTGAGGAGAAAATTAGTTCATTCTTCACTTCAATCCAATTAGATTGAGTACACCCAAACAAGCCCATAAAGATTTCTTTCTCTTCTCCCCACTTTAAAAACTTACGAAGATGCTACTTTATCAGTTCTAATGGATGAATATATTGACTACAAATCAGTACCATCTCTCTTAGTGCTTCACACAAGCGACGAAGCGTATAAATTCAATCATAAATCTTGTTTTTACCATTTTCATAGGAATTTGACCTTAATCTTTCAAGCATAGATTTATCAATAATTGAAGCTTCCTCATCAGACATGTTAATGGCATTTACAAGTGAAGGGTGTGTCGAAGCTAACGAAATATCAACGGGACTTAAGACAAAGATATGTTGCATATGAGTGATAATGTTCAGGTTAGACATCATGAAGCTATGATGTCAACCTTCAACAACATGAAAAGTGATGCCAAGATTATGCTTGCATCAACCAAGACATGTTGTGAGGGTATAACACTTGTTGGGACAAGCATAACCTTGGCCAAGGTTATGCTTGCCCCCAACAAGTGTTATACCCTCACAACATGCCTTGGTTGATGCAAGCATAACCTTGACATCATTTTTTATATTGTTGAAGATTGTCATCATAGCTTCACGCTGTTTAACCTGGACATTGCCGCTCATATGCAGGATCTCTTTATCTTCAGTCCGATTCAGATTTTGTTAGCTTCAACACATCCTTCACTTATAACTGCCATTAACATGTGTGATAAGGAAGCTTCACTTATTTGATAAATCTATGCTTGAAAGATTAAGGTTAAATTCTTATGAAAGTGTAAAAACAAGATTTGTGATTGAAGTTGTTCTCTTACTCGCTTGTGTGAAGCACTAAGAAAGTAGGTACTGATTTCTAGCCAATATATTTAGGCATTAAAACTGAGAAAGTAGCATCTTCTTAAGTTTTCAAATGGACAGGAGGGAAAGAAATCGTTCAAATGGATGGGAAAATCCTTCCAAGGATCGTTAGGCTTCAAATTGATGCTTTCAACAATCTAAATAATGAGCCACGGGTGTTACTTGCATCTACAAGAGCTTGTTGTGCAGGGATTAGCTTGACAGAAGCTTAGCAGCATCACAGGCGGTTCTTAAACAACAACCGCCCGTGGAAATCATGTATTTTCTCATACGTTGGTTAATTAAGAACCGCCTGTGATTTTAGCTTCATCACAGGCGGTTCTTAATTAATAACCGCTTGAGGAAATACAAGATTTCCACGGGCGGTTGTTGTTTAAGAACCGCCTGTGATGTTCTGTCATCATAGGCGATTATTGTATCATTCGCCATCACAGTCGCACGGACCGCCCGTGTTTGAAAAATACAGGCGCCTGTGAAAATGCTTTTTGTAGTAGTGTAAATAACGTGCAACAAGGATATGATTCTTTACCATTAAAAACTATTTTTTTTCTACATAGCCAGAGTGAAATAATGACAATCACTCCCACTTGAATATGCACCTTGTACTTGCTATCCATCCCTGTCAACAAATTGTCAAAAATATGAGCAACATTGTTTGGCAGATACAAGTTAGACGCTATTTGAATTATTGACCATATAGAACAGGCAAATTTACATTGAAAAAACAAGTGTTTGATTATCTCTCTATGATGACAGTAACAACACGTGGTTTCTCCCTTCCATTACGTTGAAACGAGATTATCCTTCGTCAGAATTACTCCTCTTTGAAGGTACCAAAAAAACATTTTAGTCTTTAATGGTATCTTCATCTTCCATATTTTTTCTTCATTATTATCCACAGACAACTTGGAATGCATTATGGCTTTATACATAGAAATTACAGAAAACCGCTAGCATGTAACTTCCAACGGAATTCATCTGGCCCTTGCGTGTGTTGAACTGAGGTCAACCTATTCATAAGATCATTCCACACTAATAAACGGATGCAATCAAATTTCATCTGAAAGACACATTTAGTGAACCATTAATCATTATTGGTTTTATTTTGATGATGGGCTATACTATACAACCTAGGATATTGATCCTGGAGCGTGGCATCCACCAACCATTAGTGTTCCCCAAAATCCAATCTGTGAGCCATCTTTGACATGGAACATTTCAAAAACGTAAAAAAAAAAACAGTTTTGGATGCTATCAATCCTGCTTAAAAATGTAAGTCCCCTATTTTCCAATAGATCTGAGACATCACCTTTGAGCCAACATTTTTTTTTTCTTAGTAATTTTTGCCAGACCTCGTCTTCGGTAAGAAGCCTAAATAGCCATTTACAAGTAAAGCTCTATTTTCAACCCAAAGGTCTGGAATTTCTAACCCACCCTGATACTTCGGGCTACATAACATTCCATCTAGCCTCCGTAGAGGCATATAAATATCACTGACATCTCATCTTTTATCTTGTGCTTAGCTGTAACCTTTGCATTTGATTGCACAAAACAAATGGAAATCATTAATTTTACAATCCACATATTCAACAGGTCTCTCTTAGCATTCTGTGAGGTATCACCATTCATATCATTTGTGTAAAAATAAGGGACTGTATAGATTACAGGCACGTGAAAATGGGCTTAGTATCAGGCGACAAATAATTAATAACTAAATACTATTATTAATAGTTAATCACTATTATTAACCTTAATCTCTATAATTAACAAAGTTAACTACTACTACTTGATTAAATATACGACAGCTAACATAATTCTAAAAATTTAACAAATTATAATCAACAATTAACAAAATTACTCACCTCCTTCTTCATCTCCGGCCACCGGCTGATACCGCCGTCGCCACCCACTCGCTCGTCCGCCGTGCCACTGCAATCTCGCACCACAGCCGAGCCTGATAGACTATGGAGTTGGGAGAGCGTTGTGAGAAGAAGACAAGGTTGTTGTGCACGAATCTTAAAGCAAAATCCTGGATCCTCTAATATTTTTTTAGATTTCAGGCACATTGTGAATATGATATCTCTAAAAAGCAAAAAGGAGATCAAAATAAAAGAGAGAAGCCAAGAGCTCCTTTAATATAGCAATGACATAGTATTTCTAGGGTTAATATGCCCTAATCTCGTTTGAGTATGCATAGTACGACACCCATTGTGAGATGGATGAGGCTTAATTTGCACATGGTTTATTAAATTAAAATTATATAATCTTCAATGCACTTTTTTGTACTCTTTTCAAATTTTTAATAATATTTTATAACAGTAGTGTTCCCCCTGTTGTCCTTTCTTTTAAAAAAATATATCTTCAAATGGCATATAACAAATTAAAAAGGTTGCTTCTGGGAATATTCTTCGTACAAAGAAAATATATAATTTAAGTCTTAATAGACAAAATTTTAGTTTTGTGAATCCTAAGTGCAAGGGCAAAACAGGCTGTAAAAAGAAAACACAAACTCATCCTGCCTCTTGCATGACAACTCATGTTTTAATATTATCGTTTCCATAATCTATCATGGTTTAATTTGCCACCTGGATAGGAGCTGCATAGGACGACATAAGCCGGACACGGCTTCCCTCCTCCCGTTTGTCCTCCCATGCGTCTTCCCGCTGACGTGTCATCATCTTATTTGTTGTGAAGATATGGTAGTTAAACTGAGTATTAATGAAGAACCAATAATATTTTGACACGTCAACGGGAGGACGCATGGGAGGACCGAATGGGAGGAGGGAAGCCGCATTCACATAAGCCGCATCCATAATTCTACATAATTATTTCGTGTGTATGGATCATGAGACACTTCGGTCCAGCCATCATAGGATGTTGCAAAACAATTTCATTTTGACTACTGATATTTTCTCTGTGACAGCTGGCTGATTAAATATGCATTATAGTCATTCTCAATATACTTAGAGTAATGTTATAGTAAGCTAATAAATGAATATGAATCCAATCTATTTAAGTGTCTCAGCTGGTTCGGTGGTGTTGATATGACTGCAGCAGCAATCACCACGCAATTTGATCCTGGAGCCATCACAACCAGCAGCCTCTTCTTCCTCCTCGCAACACTCGCCGCTGTTGTTTGTGTTGCCGCCTCTCCAATCACCACCCTAGAGGAATCCAACTGTCCATGGAGAACCGTAGCGAATGTCAACAACCCTGATGTCCAGGGCTACGGCACCTTTGCTTTGCAGCATGTCATCCTCGGCTTCGTCAAGGTGGAGAGTGCCAGAGCGCAAGCTGTCAACGACTGTGGCAGCACCATGAGGCGCAACTACGAGCTCATCATCGACGCGATCCAGCACCTCGGCGCCGATGTGTTCCCGTATAGGGCAGTGGTCTACGTGGAAAATGGGAGACCTATGAAACTTATCTCCTCCGGTTCCGTTGTCAAGCGGCATCCGCCCCCAGCCAACTAAGTGGTTATCCCTTTTATAGTCAATGTCATGGGCGTGACAAACATATCTTGTTGTACAATTGCAATCTAATAATTATGCCGTTCTTTTTTGCAGTCTTTTAAGTTTAATTGCAATCATGTTGATCTAGACTAGAACTCAGCATAAATTTACTTGGACGCGTCGCATGATATTTAGATGGTACTAGGACTAGTCAAGGCATGCAAAGAGATGCTTGCATTATAAGAGACCTACAGATGTATGGGCACGTGAGATGCAAAGTGGTTAATTAGGACTTAGGAAGAAAATGTGAGGTCATTAGAACATGGTCATTGGTTTAAGAAAAAATCAACGAAATTTGGATCCATGAAGCTCTGTTTTATTTAGATAAAGGGAAATAGTTGAATTTTCCAGCCTTCACCTCCATCGCAGGATATATATAGCCAGATTATTACAAACCACGGAGACACCGTACGTGGGCGCTCCAGTACAAAAAAAAAAAACACAACTAATGACACAAAAGTATATAATTATTAACTTGACTCATTCCTAACACGTTAACCTATTACTAAATTTTCAACTAGTTTTCTATAGCCAATTTGAAGGGCTAATTTCCTGTCTCTATAAGAGATGTTCTAATATTAGCACCCAAGACAAGATAGAAGGTTGGTCATAAACGATTGAACATTTCTAGCAGTAGACAAGAGTGCAAGGGAAACATACTACAAATATAGTCCGCTGGCAGAGTACATTAATTACTTTTCTAAAAGAAAGATGTCAAACATTAATAGATCAGGACCATCATTCAAGAAAATTTTAGAAAACCCTTAAGCAGCAAACCAATTGCTATCAAGTTCTTACAACTTACACAGGACAGGGTTTAACAAACTTATAGCAAAGCATACGCTACTAGTATGACATAAACATAACAACTGAAAGTATGAAACATGGCACTTGCTGATTCACAGATTCACTTCTTCAGGATCCGAATTAGCAGAAATTCATTCGACGTGTTCATCAGATGGTTGGAAGTGCCATCAGAAAAATTATAACTATTATTAGAACAAAAAAGGTTCCACTAGAACTCAAGGCAACGTCGTTTTGCCCTCACTGCTAGCTTCCTTTTTTGCCTTCACTGCTTCCTCAAATCCTGGTATAATTCGAAGCATACCAAGGATTTCTTGTAAGATTTCATTTTCTGGTCCAAGTTCACGCTCGGCCCATGCCTTGGTTGCTATGAAGCAATCCAAAACAACTTTAAATAGATTAGAGCGGCATGCTTCTTCATCATCATCTTCTTTCTTCTTCCTCGTGCTCTTCATCGCCCCCTCCTTCCAGCACTTGTCGTCATCCTCATCTTCATCCTCTTGCTCTTCTTCCTCTTCCACATCTTCTTCCTCTAAGTACTCCCATTCTTCGTCTAACTCTCTCATGAAGAGATATACGACCATTAAAACAGCTGCAGCAAGGGCACTAATCGCAAGAAGCTCCCTGCACTTCCTTATCATGGACACACCTTTCTTGTTTGGGTATGAACATGTTGGTGCAATCTTTCTTTTCTTGTTGTTCCTGCATCAACGACTCCATTTGTGTGCGAGCACGCATCTGAAGGTTCATCCTGCACTCCCTGCTCTTGCACCATCTCCATCTGTGCGCGAGCACGCATCTGAAGGTTCATCCGCCATATGGAACGCCTGCAAATGGTAATAAGGGCTCAATGAAGATGTCTCAAGAACAGTGACAACGACTGATTGATTTCATCGCGGTCATGCCTAACTATTCCATCTATGGTGAAATAAGATACCACTGTGTATTTGGTGCATATGCATACCAGATACTATCTAACAGTTCACTTCCTGATGATGCTTGGTTCATGCATGATCCCCTCTTTAAGGTTTATTGGGTCGTACAAGGATAAAATGGGACTGGATCTAAGAACAGCTAGCACTTGTACTAATATCGACGATGGAGTCCAACTTTGAAATATATTACGTATGTGACATATACATACACATATATAGGCTTGCCGAATCGATTGCAGTAGAGAGAATCATGAACGAATCGTAAGCATCAGATCAAGAAACGCGGGGAAGGAGATGCAGTCACAAGGTGTTCTCTTCCGGCTGCTCTTCAGCAGGACGCGGAGCGACGACTACGATCAAAATGCTATGCGGAAACTATTGGAGGAGGGAGGGGGCATGGAATGGAGCCAACCGCCGCCACAATTTAAGCCCACCAAGCAAAGTGGGCCGCAAATCTGCCGTCAAGGCCGAAGCCCAAGCCCAAGATTGAAACACGGCCCATTTCTCTTCTCCGACAAGCCTCCACCACCACCGGTAAGTAACCAAACAAACCTCGACCAACCACAACCACTGACTGAGCCGAGAGAAACGAGGCAGCTCTCTTGGCGTGCTCACCTCTCTCTCAGCCCAACTGAGCCCCGCTTCACCACAGCCTGCTCCCACCAGCCAAGGCACCCACCAGCGGCGGCTAGATATCTCGCGATTCCTCCTCGTCCAAGCGAAGGGCGACCAAGCAGAGTCTCGCTCCATGGCGGAGGGTGCCAAGAAGCTCTTCGCGCACTCCGAGGTCGCCCTCCACGCGTCCAGGAAGGACTGCTGGGTCGTCGTCAACGGCAAGGTCGGCGTACGTCTGGGGCGAGCTAGCGGAGAGACCTTCCTTGTGTTCTTCCCGGTTCGGTAGGGAAGAGATCTGATTCGGTTTGGTCCGACTCTCTCATGAGATTCGCTTGGTTGATTCAGGTTTATGATGTCACCAAATTCCTAGAGGACCACCCTGGAGGAGAGGACGTGCTTCTCCACGCATCTGGTGAGCTCAGCCTGTGCTTCTAGTCTTTTTTTCTTAGTTCGTCCAGAAACTGATTTCCTCATCTCGGGATGACCGCATTGAACTTCTAGTATAAGCTCGTGGCATGGCTCATCCTGGAAACGACACGGTGCTGCGAAAACTGAAATTATCTGCAAGTTAGTTTTACCACCACATGAGATGAGAATCTAGTAATGGAAACATACTGAAGTTTTTTTTCATGGACAGACAGCTAGAAAATATGTTGTGCCCAGGAGAGACGAATCCATGGAAATTGACCGATTCTGTTCCTGAATTCTGCTTCCCTCTAGGCCAAACCTTCAGCCTTCTCTATTCATGCTAACTTTGTGTTTCCAAAGTTACCAAACCACTGATTCCATGACACTTATTTCATTTTAGCTACACATGTTATTTTGTTACAAGTGAGGGACATAATAAATGAATAGATTGACATGGATTGAATTAGGTAACTGCAAATTCGGATTCGTTTGATTACCAGCACTGTGCTAAGATTTGGTTTCCTATGGCTTTAATGATTTCGTGTAGCCTCTGGGGATGCCACGGAGGCATTTGAAGAGGTAGGACACAGCACCTCTGCAATTAGCATGATGGACAGCTACCTGATAGGAAGCATTGAGGGTTACGTGCGTCCAAGTGTATCAAAGACCTCACAAACATGGAGCTACGATGGTCCACCGAGTTCTGAGACCATGCAAAGGAACAAAGGCCCTCCTGACCCGAATACCTTCCTCGACTTCCTACTTCCATTGTTTGTGCTTGGTCTGGCGTTTGCAGCTTGGTATTATCTGACCTTCGTTGTGAAGGACAGCTGAATTCAGTGAGGCAAAGATAGTCTAACAGTCCTTTCGTTTAAAGGAGGTTTGTGGCTATGGTTTGCAGAGACAAATTCGAAAGAATGAACTAATCGTCTTTTGGCCTTTTCTTTCACGTACTTGTAGGATTTCTGTGAACAGAATGTTCCTATTTGTAAAAGTCACGCCAGCAAAGAGATGTGTGAATATGATAATTTGTCAATATTTATTAGTTATCCTTACTCTCTGTTAGTATTCATGTTCTTGTGCTGAAATTCACATCGTTCTTGTAAGCATATACTTAATCGAGGTGTGACGTGGATCTAGTGAGTGACTATCTCAACAGTCATGTCACGTTTACTTGTTGAGCACCCACTTCTAAAACTGTAGAAACCAGCAGGTCTGCTAAATAGTTAAATGTGACAGTTCAAACTGATCTGTATGAACAGTTGGAGGTCTGTGCTTCTACATACATTGCTAATGATATAATTCAGACATTGTAGGTAGTATCTAGGATGGAAAATCGTACTATTCACATTAAAATATTTTAGAATATGGCCTTTTAAAAGTCTGTGATGATGTTTTAATTTTTTTTTCAATACTAAAATTGGACACGTGATGTTCTATTTTTCAATAAAAGGAGATTGTATGTTATTGGGTCAGGTACTGACGAAGGCTTAGACTTTAAGCTGTTATGAATATTGGATCTTCAGATCTTTTATTATTGAGGAGGCCAGAGATCTCTATATATAGATGTACAAGATGACAAATATGCAAATGAATCCCTAATACATCATCTAATATAATACTACTATTATATCTCTAACACCTCCCTCAAACTCAAGGTACGTCAAGAACATTGAGTGAAGAGTTAAAATTCATGCTAAGAGCCAAAAACATGATCGAAAAGATGGTGTCACTGAGCCAAATGTCGAAGTAGATGAAACAGCAAAATTGGAGCCGACAGAACTGGCACGACAGCGGAAGAAAGACGAAGCCGGTGAAGCTCCTAAAGATGTTGTAAATCATGATGACGAGGGTCAGTACCAACCAGAGATCTTCCATGAGCAACTCCCAAAGTCGTAACAGCGCATACGCATACGAGGAACCAGTCGCGGTAATCGATGCCATTGAAAAGCACCAGACACCGCACAATAGAAATTCCGGTCGAAGAAGAAAAAGCCATCATAAAGAAGATGACAGACGACGGCAAAGCGCAAAATAAGCAGCGGCAAAGGACGGGAAGAGCGGAAATAAAAGTGGCACAAGCAATATTTTTTTTAGCAGGGACGAAGCTTCCGAACGAATCAACGACAGATCAAGACGTCACGAGCAACCAAAACGAAGGCGCTCAAAAAACGTCAATTTCATTCCAGATCCGAAGAAGAGCCGACGCCGCAAGATTTTTTTTTTTGAAAGAAAAGAAAATCAGAAAACCTTGCTGATGTGAGCAGAGGAGCACGCGCGTGCCTTGTAACGAGGTGCCTTGAGGCAGCAACCCACGTGCCGGGCCAGGCAGCAGCAGCAGCCAGAGGCTGCTAGCGTACCCAAGGCAGCAAGCAAGCAATGCAACAGAAACTGCTTTGATGATGTCAGCATGACGTCGTGATGATGTCAGCAGCACCGGCCAGATCCTCTTCTCAGCGCATCCCGTGCAGGCATCGTAGAAGATCGCGTAGATGATTCCGGCGACGTCGATGGCCATGCCTGCAGCAAGGCCACAAGCCAGGCCGGACGAGAGGTGCGCGTACCTGTCGAAGAGGTTGTACGGCTTGGCCTTGGGGTTGATCCCGGTGCTGACGATGAGGCCGTAGATACCCAGCACACCTCCGCGCGAAAGCACCCCTGGAGCAGATCGACGACTTGCGGCGGCGAGACACGGGACGGCTCAGATCGGGATCTACGAGCAGCAGCCCGCCAGCACCGAGCTGCAGACGACCACCGCAGGACTGCAGACGACGCCCAGTTGAGGGCGCAAAAACCACGACGAACAGGGGCGCAACAGCCTTCAGATCCACTGCGTCCCAGTGCAAAGAGACTCATCCAGCGCAGCTCGAGTATCACGAAGAAGCCGACAAGGCTCAGACTGTTCGCACTGGGACCTCTATATGCACCTCGACGAAAAAATAGAGGTGGCGGAGGACCAAATCCGTCCGCACCGGGAGACTCTATACCGCCCGTTATAGTCGAGACTGTTAGTTGTTGACCGCTTCCCGGTGTGGGCCCCACCCCACCGGTTCCAACTCCCACTACCGCGCTATTATGGGGGGCGTCTTAACCGACTCAGAGCCGGATGGCCCCTCTTACGCCCGCTCACAAATATAAGGGATTGGTTAGTCCTAGAACAACTAACCTAAGACACGATCAGGCTACCCGATTGGCAAGAGCGGGAAGTGAGGGGAAGAACCACCCGTCGGCCAACGCCGCAGTGCTCTCAACCGTAATCGACGACCGACACCTCCTGCCGCCTACTCCTCGACACCGGCGTTTCAACCCTTTTCCCATGGCTGCTGCTCCTAACTCCTCACCGAATCAAGGTACCCCTTTATCCCTCTTAACTCTCTCTGTTAATTAATCTTTTATTAATCAAATTAGATTAGATGATTGATAGGTCAAGTCAACAATAAGTTTAGTGACCCGATTAGGTTATGCCTAGTAATTAAGATTTATTAGTGTATCCTAAGAACTATCAATGGTATCAAGAACCAGGCTAGTGCATGGCTAATCGGGTTTAATTTTCGGATTAAGTCAAAACCACAGCAATTAGAAGGAGGGGAACATTTAGTTTCGGTCTTGAATCTTCATTAAGAACGAACACATCAACTCGGTGAATCAAGACCGAATTCGAATAAGAAATAGAGAGAGATTAAGGCCCGGATTCACATACCTTAAGTTGCATCGCCGGATCTGCCGCCCAAGGTAAAGCCGCCACCTTGGATCTACTCGGCGCCGGCGCGTCCATCTTGACGACGGGCGCGCGCACCGACGAGAAGAACCGCGGTGGCGTCAGCTAAGACAGAAGGCATGGCTCGTCGGAGCGATTTTATGCCGGCGGTGTTAACCCTAACTCTAAGAAGCGTCGAGTCTCTCGATGAGAGAACAACCTCGAGGCAGCTCGGCGGCAACAAGTTGTAAGGGAGAACCCGGGACACAAGCGTGCTCTTGCACGAGCACCAACGTCGACAGCCTACGGCAACGCTGGATCCACGCCATCCCCGGAGTGCCTCGAGCTCTCTGTGTCTCCCTCATGCGGCGCGCCGACAGGGAAGAGAGAGGAGGCGGAGGGATGAAAATGTTTTAGGGTTTCGGTTTAGGAGGCGGCGGCCAACACCTGTTTTGTGCCTCTCGATTTCGTCGCGCTGCTCTCCGATCAGGATCCGACGGACAGCACGCGTTTTCGCGGCGCGGAATAGCCTCACGGCCCAGGCTGGAGCCACCGCGGGCAGTTGGCTGTCCTTTTCGGCACTGCGGGCTAGGTCACATCGGTATGGGCCAACTAGGCTCCTCCTTCGTGCGCCACCCAGGCCGCGCGCACACAGAGCAAGCAGGCAGCGCGTTTTCCTTTCCACGCGGGTCAGGCCATGGGCCACCTTGTTTTTTAGGCCACGCATGAGTAAGTTTCAAGGAAAATGGTGTTTTCAGCCTTTTGTGCCTTAAGCCCAGCAAGTACGTGTGCAATAGCAGGCCGTTTGGACCACTTTCTTTGGTCCAGGCGCAATAAAGTTTTCCTTTCCTAGGAAATTCAGTCTTGGACTCTCTGTCCATATTGTTACTGGGCTTAGGCTGGTATCAGTAAAGGGCCTCTTGCATTTTCAGTGGATTTCAGGAATTTTCAATTTTCAGGCTAAGATCAGTGGGTGGGCCTTTTTCAGTTTTGCTATTTTCCAAAGTTTTTGGCCTTTATGGCTGAAAATAATTAAGTGGCATTTTAGTATGGGATAAAATGCTATTAAATATTACAAAATTAAATAAGTGAACATAAATTGTTAAGTATCTTAGTAATACTTTAATAACTGTTTTATTACTGTTTTCTTGTAGTTCTTAGTTATTTAAGGTTAAGTATTAAATTAAGTATTTTCTTGTCCGCTTATTTAATTTATTTCCTTTTGCTGTGGAATTATGAGTTATTAATTATGATAATTAAGAATTAAGTATTTAGCTTCTTTAAGTTATGGTGTATTCATTCAGTAACCAACGTGAAAAATAAATTCACCATGTATTAATGGTATTAGCTATGTCTAAGTTGCTTTAAGCTCTAAGTTATGATGTTTTGATCATCATGAGTACTGGTAATTTATTTTACCACATTTTGAGATTATTTCTCATTTTAGTTTTCATTCCTCTTAAGTCATAATATTTTGTTGAGTAACCAACGTGAAAGACAAAGCATGTTGTTCATGATCGATTGAGTTATTAAGGTTTTTCGTCGAGTAACCAACGTGAAAGACGAAATTATTATGTCTTTAGTATTGTGTTTTCGCTAAATAACCAAAGTGAAAGGCAAAACACATTTAGAAGTTAAGTTTTATGTTATAAGTTATTTTATGTGTTGTGTTTTCGTTAAGTAACCAACGTAGAAGACAAAACACATAGTTAAAGATTATTTAAGTTCAATTAGTTTTCGTTAAGTAATCAACGTGAAAGACGAAATCATTAAGTTTTTAGTTTTTATAAGTTGTCAAGTAACCAACGTGAAAGACAAAATAAGATGTTTTTGTTCATAATCATGTTCATGCATTTACTTATGTTCTATTATGTTTTCATTATGAAGGATCTTCCATTCCAGATTTGATATTAAGATTTATCTCGCCAGAGAACTATCTAAGAAAAGACAATTACAGTACTTGGCGATGTAAGTTGGAGGCTGGTTTAGCAATCTCCGAAATAGACTTGGCACTGATGAGAGCACGTCCTACTGAGCCTAAGCTTCTCGTTATTCGTAACGGGGAAACTAAGGAGTCCTTCACCAAAAGGATGGAGGACTATGAAGAGGATTACTTTCGCTTCGATTTAGATCGTGCTAAGTGGTCAATTTCAAATAAGAAATGTTTAAAAGTGATTAAGGGTTCGACTACTGAGAGCGTTCGGGGAGAAATTCCTGAATGCGACACTGCATATGAGTAACTCCTTAAGATAGAAAGACATGTAACTGGCTGCAACAAGGCCACGATGCATGCTCTTATTAAGAATCTCGTCACTCAGAAGCATAATGGAGGAGATGTGCGTAAGCACATTCTTAGTTTGTGGGACACTGTTGCTAAACTTAAGTTGTTATATTTGAGGTTGAAAGATGAGTTTCTTTTCAACCTCATTCTAGCATTACTTCCAGAAGATTATGATCAGCTTATCAATAGCTACAACTCTTAGTCTGAGCAGTGGGATCTTAAGAAACTCATTGAGGTATGCATTCAAGAAGAAGAACGCATTGAGTCTGAGTGTGCCATTAAGCCTGTCGACCATAAGAATGACAAAGGTAAGTTGGATTTTAAGTATTAAGTCATTGTTTAAGTTTATTTTCAATCTATTTGATTGATCAACTAAGATGCAATATTGCATATTCTTGAGACAGACCTTAAGTAAATGGAAGATCATAAGAAGAGTGGAATGATCATTAAAGTCGCTATGATCATGAAGCTAAAGTTGGAATTTTAGATGTGTTTTCTTCTTAGTTATATATTTGTATCTTAGGATTTATTATGTACCTTCAGTAATAGAGTTTTAGTTTAAGTATTCACATTAGAATTTTTTATTTATGTATCTCATACAATTTTAGAATTATTGTTAAGTATATTCAGTTATTGAGTTCTTAGTATTATTGTAAGCATATTCAATTATTATATTTATCTTTATATGATGATCTTAAGTATTATTCGAGTTTTCACTCACAAGCTAAGTATTAAGATAAGCGCATTAGAATCGATCTCGAAACAATTTCGAATTATGGCATTGTCGTTAAGGCCATATTTCGAGGGAAAGAATTAAATTAGTTTTATCCATCGATTAGTTTCTTCCTCATTAAGACGTTACAGATCCAAAATAAGGCATTGAACATGTATGATTAGTATTAACTAAGTTTTTTATACAAGTAAGAGTACCCCGAAATTAAGTAAGCAAAATGGTGTATAAGTATGTTGAGTTATTAGTCTCATCGATTTAAATCGATTTACGTGTTAAGTCGAACTAAGACACCATTGTCTATTGTGGACAGAGCGTAAATCTCACTTAGACATGTCATATGAGGAAGTCCCGTTAAGACAAAAGTAACCCAAAATATAATTAAGTCTCGTTTTAAAGAAAACGATAAGTAATGAGTTATTGATTATTATCAACTTAGTTAAATAAGACATGTTATCATTAGTAGGATGACATGATCAGGGGGAGTATGGTATGACGAGAGGACAAATTGTCCCTCTCTACCTGATGTAGCTGAATTTATTAATATTTTTCGTTAATAATTCACTATGTGTTGTTAATCTTTCACAGGTAACAGAAAAATAATAAGAATGAATTAGTTTAAGTCTGTTACCATTAAGGATGTGAAGAGACAATAACCTCAAATGTAAGTGTCATACACAAATTATGTAAATTACGTAAGTGAACAAGATCAAGTGTTGGGTTGATCCTAACTTTATATAAGTTTTGATCCGTGTCGGGTCATAAGATCATTCAGATATTAAAATAAATAAAGATGAAGAAAACAGGGGGAGTTTGACTCCATAAACACGGTGATCTTGAAAATGAATGGTACATGTTACCACGCTTCTTCAAGGATCACTCTTTATGATGTCTTACTTACGTTGTGTTAAAGTGCAAGACATTGTTATCATAATACCTGCTATTGACACTTCATCATTAGTGGCCACTAATGATGAAGAGCGATAGCAGCCCGGTTACAATAAGACAAATAACAAATGTGGTTGTCGGTACCCTGCAGACCGGGTACCCCCGCGCACAGGAGAAAACTGCTAAGGACTTCGCCTGTGCCTAAGAAGCCGAATCCGAGGCTACCACGTTGAGGAGGGAAGGACCTGATCCTACCTCCCCATCGGTGGAGGCTCCCAGGCTGCCACGTGGCCGGCAGGGCCAAACCCACGCCTCCCTGCCGAGGAGGGCTCCGGAGCTGCCACGTGGCCAATCGGGACCTCAGGGCCAAGCCCACGCCTCCCCGCTTAGGAGGGCTCCGGAGCCGCCACATGGCCAATCGGGACCTCAGGGCCAAGTCCGCGCCCTCGCAGGGAAAGGCACCGGAGCTACCACGTGGCCTGCGGGGCTGAGCCCCCACCCCTCCATAGGGGTGGGCTCCGAATGCGCCACGTGGCCTGTTCCGTCAAGTGCTTTACTTCCCGCAGAGGCAGGCTCTGGCGTAACCACGTGGCGGACGGCCAACTCAGTGCGGTAGGAAGCCGCAGTAAAGAAATGTGTGCGCTGCTTAGACAGGCATTAAGTACGCGCGCCTTCCCCAGGCAAGCTGAGCTGCGCTTACGAAAGTCAAGGCTCCAGTGTCCTGTCTTGTCCAAGTAGCCGGTACAGACCCACGCCACAAGATGGGCGAATGGGCCGCAAGGACAAGACGGACGAGACGTGCACCACCATCATCACCAACTATGTGTAGCCCTGGCGCACGACGCGGCGGGACGGTGCATTGACATCCCTGACAAAGGGAAGTAGATAGAAATTAATCCTAGATCTTGTATAGGATTTGGCTCTCCCCAGGACCACCTGTCGGGTACTGGGACCCACCTTGTGACTGCAGAGTCCTTGAACTATAAAGGGGCTCTGCAGACGGCGTTCACAGGGGACGGACAAAAAAATCGGACCAAGACTCATACACGCTCAAGCAAGGCAATACACAACACTCCCGTGGACGTAGGGTATTACGCTCTGGCGGCCCGAACCACGTAAATCCCCGGTGTTCATCATTCTGTTATGTTCGATCTCCAGGGACTAGCCCTCGTGAATCCAAAGAACCTCCGCGGGCTACTCTCTAAGCAGGTCCGGGGGAAGTGTCTTTGACGACCTTCGACATTTGGCGCGCCAGGTAGGGGGCTTTTTCCCCGTCAAGATCTCCACCAGCAGCAATGGTGAACGACCAATCCAATGCCGGATCATCCAGGGCGCAGTCGCGGCGACAGACAGTGGCGGAGGATCAGGTGTCATCCCGCTCTAGAGCAGGCTACCACTCTAGGGCACGAAGGTCAGGACCTTCGCATCGCCCCGCAGTTACTTCGTTGGCTGCAGGCCGACACACCACTCCACGGCGTACTCCTGCTGTGACAGCAATCACGGCGCCACCGGCTGCAAGCCCGGAGAGCGCGCTCGCGGCAGCGCGCACGCTACTCCACAACCCTCCTGCTGGAGATGCCCCTCAGGGAGCAGCTCAGCAGTGGATCAACGACGCCGACCACCTCGTCACCGCCGCACTCAATGCGCCTCCACCGAGGGAAACACATGCCCAGCCGATGCATGTGTCATTGTCGCGAACGCCGACAGTTGACCGGTGGACGGCAGACTCGCGCTCAACCAAGATCTCAACAACAGATCTGAGAACCGGGCTGCAGCGCCGCAGGGCCGGAGAGGACTGCCGAGTCACCATCGAGCGCCAGAGGGAACGTCGGCGCAACCTCGAGGCAGATTACAGCGTGCCGGGCCCCGTGCCCCAGACTCATGTTGTGCCTCCACCACACCAGACGTACGTCGTGCCTCCACCGCACCAGGCGTACGTCGCGCCTCCTGTACAGGCGTATGCAACACCACTCCAGCTCCAGGTGTGTGCAGGCCCGCCTGCTCACCCAGGGTATGCGCTGCCGCCGCCGGCACCAGTCGGCCCTAGCCAAGGGTGTGCAGCGCTAGCGCCTCACCTCCGTTTTGTGGTCTGGCCACGAAAGTTCCGGCCACACATGCCGGAGAAGTACGACGGGAGTGTCAACCCGAGCGAGTTTCTGCAGATCTACACCACTGCGATACTAGCTGCAGGAGGCGACGAGGCCATTATGGCCAACTACTTCCCCGTCATCCTGACCGGCCCAGCTCGGTCATGGCTCATGAACCTGCCCCAGGGGTCCATAACCTCCTGGGATGAGTTGTGACGATAGTTCGTGGCTAACTTCGGCAGTTCCTACAAGCGCCCCGGCACCGAGCTTGACCTCCACGCCGTTAGGCAGTGCGCTGGAGAGTCGCTGCGATCGTTCATCTAGCGGTTCTCCCAGGTACGGAACACCATCCCTCATGTTGCTAGCGCATCGGTTATCATCGCCTTCAGACAGGGTGTGAGGGACAAGAAGATGCTCGAGAAGTTGGCCACGCACGAGGTGCGTGATGTCTCCGAGCTGTTCTCCCTGGCGGACAGATGTGCTAGGGCAGCTGAGGGGCGCAACTGGCACTCCCAGCCATCCTCAGAAGCAAGGGAAGCCACCCCGACTGAGGAAGGAGCCTCTGCGAGGAGCAGCGGCAAGAAGAAGAAGGGCGGTGGCAAGAACAGGCCAAAGCCCGGAGCCCAGACAGTGGCGGCTGCGGTGCCCGGTGGAGCCCGAGCGTCGCGCCGAGACAAGCGCCCTAGGCAGTCGCCTGATCCCGAGGAGCCTGACTTCAAGTGCCCGGTGCACCGTACAAATAGCCACAGTGCTAGCGAGTGCTGGGAAGTGAAGAGATTCGCGGAACGATTCCACGAACAGAAATAGAGGCAGCAACGCCAGGAGGGTGCTCCCCCCCCCCCCCCCGCCAAAGGGAGGGCAAGCAGAAGGCTGATCCTGAGAAAGAGGATGACAGCGAGATGGGGTTCCAGGAACCCCAGCGGGCGGTCAAGGCCGTCTTCGAGGGTGGCGACTCCGACTCCAGCAGTGATAAGGAGCGCCGCAAGACCCTCCATGTCATCTACGGGGGAGCCACCGACCCCACGTCCCGAAACGCGGTGAAAACCCTACGTTGGGCAGTGGCCGCAGTGGCCCCCGCCCCAAGTCCGGCTCCCCAGCACAAGTGGATGAGCACGGCGATCAGCTTCGACGCTTCTGACTGCCCGAAGAACATGGCAGGGGCAGGAGTGCTCCCGCTACTGGTGTCCCCGACCATCGCCAACGTGAAGGTATTTCACGTGTTGATAGATGGAGGGGCGGGCCTCAACCTCATCTCCACGGCGGCTTTCTGGAAGCTGCAGCTGCCGATGTCCCAACTCACACCCTCAAGTCCGTTCTCGGGTGTCGGACCTGGGCAAATCCTCCCGTATGGTAACATACACCTCCCGGTGACCTTCGGGACCCCGGAGAACTACCGTACGGAGAGCGTCTTATTCGACGTGGCAGACGTCGACCTCCCCTTCAACGCAATCATCGGGAGGCCATCCCTCTACAGGTTCATGGCTGTAGCCCACTACGGCTACCTTGTCCTGAAGATGCCGACGCCTTCCGGTGTCCTCAGGATCAGAGGGGACCGCTCAGCCGCAGTGTCAGCCTTGGAGCAGCTCCAAGCACTTGCAGCGCGGAGGGCTCCGGTCCCAGGAGGCTCAAAGGAGAGTCGGCCAGAGCAAGGCCCGGCGCAGCGAGCCTCCACTGATGCACCTCGTGTGCAACCTGCCAACGACGACGACGTCCTTGTGAAGGTCATCAGGATTGGCTCTGAGGCTGCCCAGACGACCCGAATCGCGGGGAACCTAGACAGCAAATAGGAATGCACGCTCATCACCTTCCTCTGGGACAACGTCGATGTGTTTGCATGGCAACCATCACAAATGTCTGGGATCCCCAGGGAGGTGATTGAGCACCATCTGAAGATCTACCCCAACGCCCGGCCGGTACAGCAGAAGCCCAGGAAACAGTCCATCGAGCGGCAGAACTTCATCCGTGAAGAAATCAAGAAGCTGCTCGATGCTGGTTTCATCCGGGAGGTTCACCACCCACGGTGGTTGGCCAACCCTATTGTCGTTCCTAAGGCTAGCGGGAAGCTCCGGATGTGCATCGACTACACCAATCTCAATAAGGCATGTCCCAAGGATCCATTCCCTCTTCCTAGGATAGATCAAATAGTAGACTCAACATCAGGTTGTGACCTTCTGTGTTTCCTAGATGTGTATTCCGGTTTTCACCAAATACCTATGTCTAGGGAAGATGAGGAACACACTGCTTTCATAACAGTAGACGACCTGTATTGTTATGCCTCCATGCCTTATGGTCTCAAAAATGCTCTCCCCACCTTTGTACGTGCAATGCATAAGACATTCGGGGACCTCATTAGAGATCTGGTAGAGGTGTATGTCGACGACATCGTGGTAAAAATCAGGGACATCACATCCCTATTAGACAACCTAGCCAGAGTCTTCAGCAAGTTGCGCACGACACGCACAATGCTGAACCCCGACAAGTGTGTCTTTGGGGTCTCTGCAGGGAAGCACCTTGGTTTCTTGGTATCGCACCGAGGGATCGAAGCTAACCCAGAGAATATCAAGGCGATAGAGCTGATGCGACCGCCGGCCCGCATCAAGGACGTGTAGAAGCTTGCAGGATGTTTGGCAGCCCTCAGTCGGTTCATCTCAAGAGTGGCTGAGCGAGCCCTGCCCTTCTTCAAGATTATGCGGAAGTCAGGCCCCTTTGAGTGGACTGAGGAAGCTGAAGCGTCCTTCCAGGAGCTCAAGAAACACCTGACGAAGCTACACATTATGGTGGCGCCAGAACCCGGCAACCGCTCTTGTTGTACATCACCGCAACAACGGAAGTGGTCAGCATGGTCTTGGTTGCAGAGCGGCCGGAGCTACTACCGCAACAAGTACCAGAAGGAGCCCCAGAGGGGGAGGCCGAACCTCAAGGCCCGAAACCAGAAGAGCCCCCCCCCCCCCCCCCCCGCTGTGAGTTCCAGTGACCAAGTGCCTTACGGAGCCCAGGCCCCGGAGGCCCAGCTAGACCCTGGGAGCCACATTCCCCAAGAGGCAGACACATTGCAAGGAGCCCCGGACCCCCCAGGGAGGGTTCGGACCTGCCAACGGCCAGTCTACTACGTCAGTGAGGTCCTCCATGAAGCAAAAACAAGATACTTGGAGGTACACAAACTGCTGTATGCAGTGCTCATAGCATCGAGGAAGCTCCGTCATTACTTCCAGGCTCACCGGGTTTCAGTGGTCACCTCCTTCCCACTGAAAACCATACTCCACAGCCCCAATTCGACTGGCAACATTGCCAAGTGGGCAGCGGAGCTGGCTGAGTTCGAGCTGGAGTTCTTACCTCGACATGCAGTCAAAAGCAAAGCACTGGCGGACTTCTTGGCCGAATGGACCCCATCACCAAGCAACCCGGGGGGCCCGGACAACAGCGAAACGGTGCCGAAGGCTCCAGTTTTCACTGAGACCCCCTGGACGCTCTACTTCGACGGTTCCTCGCGGAAGCAGGGGGCCGGCACTGGGGTCCTGCTTCTCACCCCGACTGGGGAGCAGTTCAAGTACATGGTGCGCCTCGACTTCAAGGCGACAAACAACATGGCGGAGTATGAAGCCCTAATCTTTGGGCTGAAGACTGCCCTGACCCTCAATGTCCGACAGCTCCTGGCTAAAGGTGATTCTCAACTGATCATCAAGCAAGCCAGAGGAGAGTGCAGCTGCAACAACCCTCAATTAGTTGCATACCTGCTGCACGTCCGGAAGCTGGAAAAGGACTTTGAAGTCTTGGACTTGTGCCATGTACCCCGAGCCGACAACTCAGTCACAGACGACCTGTCAACGAAGGTCTCCACAGGGGCCCCAGTGCCCCAAGGAGTCTTTGCAAGGACGTTACCGCGACCAACCGCCCGAGCAGCCGAACCGGGCGAAGGGGGCGAGCCCAACACCTCGAAGCTGGCAGTCCTGGCGACCCTGCTACCATGGAGTCCGCCATGGTTCGTATGCGCCACCGAGGGCTCTGAGCTTCCGAGCGCCCAAGATCCAGAAGCTCAAGCAAGTCCCGATGCATGGATCTCGGAGGTCCGGGACTACTTGAAGGACAATATCCTTCCCGAAGAACATGCCCTGGCAGAAAGGATTGTTCGCATGGCTAAAAGGTACACGCTGGTGGAAGGGGATCTCTACCGGCATGGCGCCAACGACATCCTATTGCGATGCATTACCCGGGAGGAGGGCTGCGACCTGCTCGCAGAGATCCATGGAGGCGAGTGCGGGAACCACGCGTCCTCCTGCACGCTGGTCGGTAAAGCCTTTCAGCATGGCTTTTACTAGCCGACAGCACTCCAGGATGCCGCCGAGATGGTAAAGAGATGCAAGGCATGCCAGTTCAATGCCAAGCAGATCCACACACCAGCTCAGGCGCTGCAGATGATCCCTCCCTCATGGCCATTCGCTGTATGGGGGTTGGACATCTTGGGACCCTTTCCCAGAGCCGTCGGAGGATTCCGACATCTCTACGTCGCCGTAGATAAGTTCACCAAGTGGCCGGAGGCCGCCCCAGTTGTCACCATCAACAAGCAGTCAGCAGTAAAGTTCATTAAGTCGATCGTCTGCCAGTTCGGGGTCCCGAACAGAATCATCACTGATAACGGGACCCAATTCACAAGTGCAGCGTTCCAAGAATACTGCGAGGACCTGGGGATCCAAGTCTGTTATGCATCTGTTGCTCATCTAGAGAGCAATGGGCAGGTCGAGAGAGCCAATGCAGAGATCCTCAGGGGCCTCAAGACTCGCACATTCTCACACCTTGAGAAGCATGGTGCAAATTGGGTGGATGAGCTTCCGTGTGCGCTGTGGGCTAGCCGGACATCAACCAGCCGGGCCACGGGGGAAACGCCTTTCTTCTTGGTGTACGGGGCGGAGGCCGTCCTCCCCCCAGAAATTACCATGGGCTCCCCCCGTGCCTGGAGGTACGACGAAGCCGCGCGGGACCAGCTCCGGCATGAAGACCTGGACCTCGTCGACGAGGGACGAGTGCGAGCAGCTCTCCGAAATGCACGGTACAGGCAGGCGCTCCGGCGCTACCATCAGAGGAACGTGCGGAGTAGGGAGCTAAAGGTAGACGACCTGGTGTTGCGCCGCATACTCTCCCGAGAAGGGTCTAACAAACTCTCCCCCAGCTGGGAGGGTCCCTTCCGGGTAACAGAGGTTTGCCGCCCAGGATGCGTTCGCCTAGCTATGGAGGATGGACAGCGATTACCCAACCCATGGAACATTGAGCACCTCCGTAAGTTCTACCCCTAGACCAAGGTCGGGGCAATGCTATTTCATTGTAAAGGTTACACATTATCTCAGGACATCACTTAGTATAGGGGGATGGGGCTCTGAGTGCACATTCCGCTTAGCCTGGTCTAGAACCCTAAGTAGGTGCACTCGGCTCCATCTAACACCCAGGCCGGGTTATTCCCCTTGTAAAGTCTGCTTCATCTTATGAGAAACTACAATGAAAGAATGTTGTCCTGCCTGCTATAGGGTTTGTCAATTCAAAAATTATCTTTAATTTTTATGATGTTGCTGTAAGCCCGCCATAGCTCGTGATCTATCATGAGCGCTGTCGTTTTTCCCCTGCTTTAACAATAGTGGGAGCCTTGCTGTCTGGACTGCAGGGGGGGTTGCTTGAGGTACCTGCAATGTGCCTGGGGCCTCGGTTGTTCCAATACTCGGGGGCCTGTGTCTCCAGATGGTCTCCCCCGGAAAAGGCTTACGCCGAGCGGGAGGTCCAGGGCCACAGCCTGCTTAGCCTGGTCCCGTACCCTAAGCCTGTGCGTTCTGCCTCCCCAGTGCTACAGCCGAGTATTGGGGGCCAGATGGACCACCTTTGGGTATTCTGGACGACGAGTCCTGGGTGCAGAAGCACTGAATTACCCAAGCCCCACGAGTCAGCCCAGGATCGTAAGTCAAGCGACACTACAAAAAGAGCAGGGGTAAAGTGACCAGCGGACAGAATTACTTCTCTTTTTTGATCTATGTACAGGTCTTTGAGGAAGTTATTCCAGCAACCACCGTCAGAGTACCCGCAAAGACAGTGGGCACCGCCAGCCTGAAGCTCCGGCGGCACCCCCAGGGGGCCCGCTGTCGACCTCTCCATAAAGATGCTGGCCACCGCGGAACTGAAGCTCCGGCGGCACCCCCAGGGGGGCCGCTGTCGACATACCTGCATACTCAGCTACGGTAATTCTACCTACGAATCCTAGGCTCCTCCTGCACCGGTCCGCCCTAAACCCTAAGTGTATGACAAGAGTGCCCATAACAACTGGCCACGCCTGTCAGGGGGCCATACTTTGGGGGACGGCAGGTCCTGGAAGCTAAGGAACAACAAGCAGCCGGAAGACATTGCTGGAAATAAAAGCAAGCTGAGTATAAAAGGGCACCACAGACAGATTTTTTATCGCACAAATAAAGAGTTTGTCATCACAGCCAACCACAAGACAAAAGACAGAAAGACAAAAACTTAAACAGACGCCTGGGGAGCCCTTAGCCGCTCCGCTGGAACCTTGAGGCAATGAGTGCCATTGCATCCGAAACTTCAGACTTGGCGGCCTCTTCCCTCTCTGCGATGGGCCCCTCGAGGACCGGCTGCAGGGAGACGAAGGGGTACCAGCTCCGGTAGCAGGACAGGATGTGCGTCGCCACCTCCTTCACCAGCATCCGTCCCTCGGCCTCCAGCTGGTTGTCAAGGATGGCCCCCAGCGAGCGCATCCTCGAGCTGGTGGAGTCGAGCGCCGAGAACACCTGATTCACCTCCTGCGCCGGCTCCCCCACGCGCGTCGGGCTGAAGCCGAGCGGCACCAGAGCCGAGTCGGCACCGCCGAGGAACTCCCAGACCTTCTGGGCCTCGGTGGAGCGTGCCGCCCAGAGCTCCGCCACCTCCTGCTGGGCCGCCGCCAGTGCCCGGGGGCCGCCGTCCAGGAACCGCTTCTCCCTGGCCGCCAGGGCCCTCTCGCGCTCGCCGACCCCCGCCTCACGACGGTTCAAGTCACCCTCCTTGAGGGCGACGTTGAACTCGCGGTCCAGGAGAGCCTGGCGCTCAGCGGACTGGGCCTGCTGCGCCTCAGCTACGGCGGCTTCCCGGCGGTCCAGCTCGGTGGCGCGGACTCTCGCCCCTTCCTGCTGGAGGATGAGCCCGCGGCAGGTCGCCTCCACTTCGGCCTGCTTCGCCGCCAGCTCCTGCTCCCGTTCGGCTAGAGCGGCCTCCCGGAGGGACAGCAGGTGCTGAAGGTCCTCGCAGGCCTGGAGGCGAGAGCTGACCTCAGGGTGGATGGACTCGATGTCTGCCTTCAGCTTCTGGGTGACGGCGTCCAGCTGGGCGATGAGGTCGCACTCCTGCTCGAGGATCTTCATCTCCTCCCGAACGACCGCCTCCCGCTGGGCCGCTCGGCTCTTTGCCAGCCGGGTCTGGGCCTCCAGGGCCCTCGCCCACTCCCGGAGCCGGTCGTCCTCGTCCTCGAGCCGCCCTTTCTCCCGGGCAAGGGCCGCCTGGGCCTGTCGGAAGCCGGAGTAGGCCACGACCATAGCCTCGGACAGGGGGAGGGGCTCCACCGTAGCAGCAGGCCCCTGCCTCCCCACTTCCTCAATATCGTCCTCCATTTGGAGGACCACTGAGGAGGCGGGGGCCAGGGCCCCCTCCCGGATGGCAGCACCCGGGGCGGTGGCACCAGCCGACGCAGCAGTGTCGGAGGGCGCGGCGGCGTCGCCCGACACGGAGTAGCCGGTGGACCCGGTGTCGTCGGTAGGCGAGGCGGCTGTCATCGGCGCGCGCGGCTGGGCTCCGGCAGCCGCTGCGGGGGTCTCAGACACGGGGGCCCGAGGTACCCCAGCGGTAGCAGCCTGGGGCACCGGAGCAGGGCCTAAGGCAGCAGACGATCCTCGCGAGCCGGCTGGAACGGCAGACCCTCCAGCAGAAGTGACCGCGGGTGGTGGAGTAGCTGTGGAGGCGCTAAAACCAAGCAATCTCAGACCATAAGAGATTGACAGGGTAGGCGCACAACAAAGAACACCCAAGGTAAAATCTGAGTAGGCTTACCGGGGGACGCTGAAGTTCCATCGCTTCCCGAATGGGTTGGGGGGGTTTGGACCCCCCGATTCCGTGATGGGGGCCCCTGAGTGTGCTGGGGGCCCCTGTGTGATGGTGTCGGCGGCACCCCCGAGGTCTGGCGCCCCTCCGAACGGAGAGGGAACGCTGGGGCCCCGTCGGCGTTGAGGAGCCTCCCCTCTTGCGTGTGGAGGACTCGGGCGGCAAGGTGGCGCCATCGGCGCCCCCTGGCGACGAGCACGGCAGGGCTCCGGAGTCCTGACGAGGGGCAGAAAGGGCCGGCGGCGGCGACCGGGTGCGCTTCTTGGGGGACGGGTCCAGCACCGGAACCGGCACCTTCCCCTTCCCCTTGTCGCCAGGGGCGACGACGCCACCCCATGGATGGTGCTAGGGGCCGCTCGAGGAGTCGTCGCTTGAAGAACCAACATCGCTTAAGGGAGCCTCGCCTCACTCAGCGTCGTCAGCAATGCTAACCCCCCATAACGGGTCCCCGATCTGGCGCCGCGCCAGCCCGGACTCGTCAAGGGTCGGCATCGTCTTCAGCAGCTGCCTCCTCAGCTCGGAGTCCGAGCACAAGGGGCGGCAGGCCGACGGAAGAGCAAGTGCCTCAGCGGAGATGTCGTCGGGGCAGACCCGGGTCAGCATGTCGAGCAGCTGCTGCTCGCCCAGATTGGAGCCGGGGCCGGTCTCGAGCCAGGTGCAGTCCGACAGGCCGGTGAACATCGACGCCGGGCGGGCACGGTGCTGAAGCGGAGCTATGCGGCGGGACATGAAGTCCCTCAGCACCATGGCAGACGACAGCCCGTGGTCCGCCAACATCTGGATCCTCTCCAGCACTGGGTTGAACACCTCCTCCAGCTCTGGGCGCTCCTCCCAGAATGATCGCTCAGAGTAGGGGATCCCGGTGGGGAGGCACATCCGATCGTGGGCCTCGACCTTGGCAATCATCCAATCTTCGCGCCACAGCTCCCACCTTGCGGAGTTGAAGGAAGCAATGTACCTCGTGGGGACCTTTGTTCGTCGCTGGAAGTAGTAGGCACCGAGGTGCTCCTTCGAACTCCTGCCGGTGGCCCTCAGTACAAAAAAGTACCAGAAGAGATTTACCGACGGAATCACCCCCACGAACATCTCGCAGAGGTGAGCAAAGACCGCCAGCATGGCGATCGAGTTCGGCGCGAGGTGGTGAAGTTGGAGGCCGAAGGTCTCCAGGAGCATGACCAGGAAGGCGGATGCTGGCGGGACGAAGCCAGCCAGCACGTACGACGAGAAGAGGACCATCTCCCTGGCAAAGAGGCTCAGCGGGAGCCTCCCAGGACGGAGCCACGACTCCCGCTCAGGAGTATGCCAGCCAAGAAGCCGGCGCATGGGGGCCAGGTCGGCGGGCCTGGACAGCCTAGACTTGGGCAAGATGCTCACCATGAGGGCTGAGGTTGGAAGCTCTGGACGGGGAGACTGGGAACTAGAGCGCAAGAACTGGGCTTGAGGCAAAAGCACGAGCGTAGGGATGCAGAGGCAGGAGAAAGGACCCTCACGGGGAAAGTTCTCTTTTTATGCACCCCTGCAGGCCAACAGGCTCAAAAGTGTGGATCGCCGCAGCCCCAGTAGAAGAGTAATGAACCCGTATGGGCAATGACATGAGGGCCCGGGTCGCTCGACAAAGAAGGCGAGCCGGGCAGCTAGCTATGCGGGAGGTAACTCGGCGGTTTCCGAAAGGGCAAAAGCAGCGGAAGTGCAGGAGCCACCTTGGGAACCACCGCAGTTAAAGCACGATTGAAGGCAGGAGTCACGTCGCGCGGCGCCTGTTCAGCACCTTCGCTTACCGGAAGGAGACACGTCGCCTCAACGGCAGGGGCGTGTCGCCTGGGGAACTGCCTTGAAGCGGAATCGGAAGAGTTGCGCGGGGAGAAAAGGGAGAAGACCCCACCTGCGGTATCGACGACTCTCCCGAGGTGGGCTTGGGGGCCACTGTCGGTACCCTGCAGACCGGGTACCCCCGCGCACAGGAGAAAACCGCTAAGGACTTCGCCTGTGCCTAAGAAGCCGAATCCGAGGCTACCACGTTGAGGAGGGAAGGACCTGATCCTACCTCCCCATCGGTGGAGGCTCCCAGGCTGCCACGTGGCCGGCAGGGCCAAGCCCACGCCTCCCCGCTGAGGAGGGCTCCGGAGCCGCCACGTGGCCAATCGGGACCTCAGGGCCAAGCCCACGCCTCCCCGCTGAGGAGATCTCCGGAGCCGCTACGTGGCCAATCGGGACCTCAGGGCCAAGTCCGCGCCCTCGCAGGGAAAGGCACCAGAGCTACCACGTGGCCTGCAAGGCTGAGCCCCCACCCCTCCATAGGGGTGGGCTCCGAATGCGCCACGTGGCCTATTTCGTCAAGTGCTTTACTTCCCGCAGAGGCAGGCTCCGGCGTAACCACGTGGTGGACAGCCAACTCAGTGCGGTAGGAAGCCGCAGTAAAGAAATGCGTGCGCTGCTTAGACAGGCATTAAGTACGCGCGCCTTCCCCAGGCAAGCTGAGCCACGCTTACGAAAGTCAAGGCTCCAGTGTCCTGTCTTGTCCAAGTAGCCGGTACAGACCCACGCCGCAAGACGGACGAATGGGCCGCAAGGACAAGACGAATGAGACGTGCACCGCCATCATCACCAACTATGTGTAGCCCTGGCGCACGACGCGGCGGGACGACGCATTGACATCCCTGACAAAGGGAAGTAGATAGCAATTAATCCTAGATCTTGTATAGGATTTGGCTCTCCCCAGGACCACCTGTCGGGTAGTGAGACCCACCTTGTGATGGCAGAGTCCTTGAACTATAAAGGGGCTCTGCAGACGGCGTTCACAGGGGACGGACAAAAAAATCGGACCAAGACTCATACACGCTCAAGCAAGGCAATACACAACACTCCCGTGGACGTAGGGTATTACGCTCCGGCGGCCCAAACCACGTAAATCCCTGGTGTTCATCATTCTGCTGTGTTCGATCTCCAGGGACTAGCCCTCGTGAATCCAAAGAACCTCCACGGGCTGCTCTCTAAGCAGGTCCGGGGGAAGTGTCGTTTACGACTTTCGACAGTGGTCATACCACATAAGACAATACCATAAGACGATCTTAATCATCTAAGTGGTGTAAAAACCATGACGAGTGAGACGAAATCTAAGTAAGCCATCAGTGTCTGAGTATTAGTCATTGTTCCTAAAGAAATCAAAATAGTAGACTGTAATGAGCCTACATCAGAAGCGTGTGTAAGGATCGAATGCCCAAGAGGGGGGTGAATTGGGCTTCTTTTCAAAAATTAAAGCAATACCACTTAATTACTAAAAGCCCAATTCCCTACGCAAACAGCCTATGCATTCAAGTGACTAGTAACTTTGCGGTATATGAAATGCATAAGTGCAAAGTGAGAGTAAGATAATGCAAACTCCTGAGGAGACACGAAGATTTATCCCGTGGTTCGGCAAGATCGTCAAGATCTTCCTACATCCACGTTGTGGCACCCACCGAAGGGTATAGCCACACCCAAGTCACCGAGACTAGGGATCTTCACTATTCTTCTCCGTTTGCCAACCTCGGTAAGGTGGAGCTCAAGCCTTTACAACTTGGATCCTTCAGGCTTCCACATCCGTCTTGGCAAGCTCCGAAAGTCTCTCTCAATTACAATCACCAAGGGACACTCCCTTACAGCTCTCACTACACTAGAGATTCCAATCACCAAGAATGGAAGCACACAAGCACTATCTCTAGCTAGTTCTAGCCTATCTCTTGGTGTGTAAGTGGTGTAGATGATGTAGAAGTGATAGCTCAATGTCTTGAATGCTTGAGAATTTGTATAGTAGGTCTGGTAGTCAAGACTTGTCGAATAGACTGGTTGAAAGGGTATAAATAGTCAGCCTCCACGAAATGGTCGTTAGAAAAGTAGGCTGACATCACTGTTCTGCGAACACTGGATGATCTGATGCTCTCCCTTCAGTTATCATCGGTCAAATCCAAATTAGCTGATGTCACTGTGTCAGATATGACCGTTGTTAGACCAATGTTACCCTTGCCTTCTCATCGGATGATCCGGTGGCACTTCATCCAGAATTAGTTCAGAATTGATGCTTACTGGAGTGATCGACCGATGTGTTCATTATTGTACATCGGATGGTCTGTGTTACACTTGGTCCAGGGAGATTGCTTACTGTATTGATGGACCGATGTAACATGCCCTTCATCATCGGATGATCCGGTGAGTACTTAGTTCTGAGGTCTTCTTCTTCTGCTGAACCGACTTGACCGATGTGTTGTTTTCTGAAATCATCGGTTGATCCGGTGAGTTGATTTTGTTTGCTTCGAGTTGTTCTAAGTGATTCTTTTGGAATTTGCTCGATTGACCTCTTAGGTATTGGTTGGAAATATTCTTCTGATGATTATCAAGCATTGAGTGCTGTCACTTTTGGTTGAATAATTTTGACATGTGAGCTTTTACTTCTAATCTTCATAAACATTGATTGATCTCATAGAACGACTGTTTAGGGGTCTCCAATTATATCCAATGGGTAGTAGATGATATTTATATTCATATAGATTTCATTGTAATGAGTGATATGGGAGACCTTGCATCCACAAATTCATTAGTAAAATCCAATGATTGTCATTAATCACCGAAACCATACCTCATGGGGCCTAGATGCTTTCAATCTCCCCTTTTTTGGTGATTGATGACAACACAACAAATGAAGCATAATAGTAATGAATTTGACAATACGATACTCAAGAAGATATGCAATGAGTACAAGATATGGCACATTAAACTTGAAGATTCATAAGAGATTAATAACTTGAAAGCTTAACGATCAATAACATATGAGAGAATTAAGAGTCACAAGAATACTTAATGAATAACAAAGGAGTAGCAAATCTTCAAATTACAAAAGAACTCCCAAAAAGATAAACTCCCCCTGCAGCTAGGACTCCCCCTGGGACTAAGCTAGACTCCCTCTGACTCTTCTCCCCCTTTGGCATCAAGACACCAAAAAGGAAGCCGAGTGCCTAAGGATCCTGAGCGCTCGGAGCGATGACGAACTGGTCACCGTCGGGAGTGCTGTCGTCGGAGCTGTTGCCTGCTGCTGCGGCTGAGGCTGGAGTAGAGGTGGCGGGAGCTGTAAGAGCCGCTGTCGGTGCCTGATGAGTCTGAGCTGCTGGCAACGGGGCACTAACAACGGACGCCGGCTTCTGCTGGAAAAGTGTCGTAGCCGGTAAGGGAGAGAGAGAAAAACTGAAGCAGCGCGCTAAATAGGTGGGGCCCAAACCCTAGCTTAAAATTTAACACCGGATGAACCGATGTCAAATGATAGGAGCATCGGTCGAATGGCACAGTAAGAGTATTCTAAAAGGTACCGTTGACACCGGATGGTCCGACGTTGAAAGGATTTGCATCAGTGGAATTTAGCACAGTTCCAGAAATGTGAACATCGGATGGACCGATGTTTCTCAGAATGAACTCGTCGGTTGATTTGTCTTACTGACTGAACTGACTCTTGGCATTTGAACACAAACTGATCCGATGATGGTCTGACCTAAGCATCGGACAATACGATGACTACAAAACAGCAACATCCCATATATGTCCTTTGACTCAAACAAACAATCACGAAGAAACACATGTCTTAGGACCTTTTGGGCAACCCCTTACCCCTCAAAAATACTAATTGCCAATAACTTGGCTAAACCTTAAAGCAAATAGAACAGCTAAGAAAATAGGGAGGAAATTATCCAAATAAAATGTAGGGCCCATGCTTTGTGAGCTAGAGGATGAAGATCTCTATCTCCTTAAAGCATGTTCCTTTAGGCATTAACGCACCTAACATTTTGTTCTTTCCACATCATATGAGTTGAGATATTGCATTTCAAACAAGTCTCTTTCTCATGAGGTGGGTTCCCCTTTACAATCTACCGTATGCAATGTCAAACAATTTGTAATGCAAGAAATTTTAAATATGAGTGCAAGTCTATATGGCAGGCATCATGCAAGACATAAAATAAATCTATCTTGCCAAATTTGAACCTTTCAAAGGCTTCTTCATAGAGAGCCACTCTCCAAGCCTTGGGGAAAACCAAAATAACCTCCATCCCAAGCTAATCCCTTGCTCACCCCTATCCTTTGAAAGTTAGACAAGACCTATATGAGATGCATTCTTACATGATCATGGCAATTTACATGACGTTCGATGCATCTAGCACATGTAATTCACTTCTTAGTCTAGAAAAGGTTTTCTCATCAAGTGGTTTAGTGAAGATATCCGCCAATTGTTCTTCGGACCTAACACCTCGCAATGAGATGTCTCCCTTAGCTTTATGGTCCCTCAAGAAATGATGGCAAATATCAATGTGCTTAGTGCGGGAGTGTTGAACGGGGTTTTTAGCTATCTTAACCGCACTTTCTTGTCACAAAGGAGGGGCACACAACCAATTTTAATACCAAAGTCCAAAAGGGTTTGCTTCATATAAAGAATTTGGGCACAACATGCACCGGCCGCAATATATTCTGCTTCCGCCGTGGACAAAGAGACGGAATTTTGCTTCTTGCTAGACCAAGATACTAGGGAACGCCCAAGCAAGTGGCACCCACTGGAGGTACTCTTGCGATCCACACGACATCCGGCAAAGTCCGAACCCGAGTAACCCAAGAGATGGAATTTTGCACCTTTAGGGTACCACAAGCCCACACTAGGGGTATGCTTAAGATACCGAAGTATCCTAAAGACCGCCTTCCGATGCGATTCTTTAGGTGCCGCTTGAAAGCGAGCACATAAGCATACACTAAACATGATATCGGGCCTAGATGCGGTAAGATAAAGCAATGAACCAATCATAGAACGGTAGTTAGATTGATCAATAGGTTTACCGTCCTTATCCGCGTCGAGATGACAATTTGTTGCCATTGGAGTGCTTCTTGAGCTACAATCCCCCATCTCAAATTTCTTCAAGAGGTCCTTGGTATACTTTTCTTGATAGACGAAGGTCCCCTCTTGAAGTTGCTTGATTTGAAATCCAAGGAAGAAGTTGAGCTCTCCAATCATTGACATCTCGGATTCCCTAGACATCATTTTGCCAAACTCATGGCTAAGAGCTTCGTTAGTTGAACAAAAAATAATGTCTTCAACATAAATTTGACAAATAAATAATTCTCCGTTGACGTATTTAGTGAAGAGTGTAGTGTCCACCCTGCCGATCTTGAATCCTTGCATGATCAAGAAATCCCGTAGTCGTTCATACCACGCTCTAGGTGCTTGCTTGAGCCCGTAGAGTGCCTTGTGCAACCTAAACACATGATTAAGATTCCTCGGATCTTCAAACCCAGGAGTTGTTCAACATAGACTAGCTCGTTAATATAACCATTAAGAAAGGCACTTTTCACATCCATTTGATAAAGCTTTATGTTATGATGTGATGCAAAAGCAAGGAGTATACGGATGGCTTCTAACCGGGCGACCAGAGCAAATGTCTCCCCAAAGTCTAGTCCTTCAACTTGCGAGAACCCCTTGGGCACAAGTCTTGCCTTGTTGCGGACCACCACGCCGTTCTCGTCTTGTTTGTTGCGGTACACCCACTTTGTTCCGATGACGTTCTTGTCCTTGGGTCGCTCCTCCAATACCCAAACTTCATTGCGGATGAAGTTGTTAAATTCTTCTTACATGGCCATCACCCAATTTGGATCTTGGAGTGCTTCCTCAATGTGAGTGGGTTCTACACATGAAACAAACGAGTAGTGCTCACAAAAAGAAGCGAAATGGCGAGAACGTGTACTTACTCCCCTTGACGGACTTCCGATAATTGGGTCCATCGGATGCGCCTTGGAGATGCGTACATGCCTCATAAGTGGTTGTGAAGCACTTGGCGATGGTGATGCGTGTTGCTCTTCTTGTGGTTGGACTTGATCATGGACTTCTTCTTCTTCTTGATGTTGTGTGGCTTGTGAATCTTGAGTCGGCAATGGATCATCCTTCTCTTCTTCGTCAATTTGAGGTGCCATAGATGTGTTGATGTTGGAACTTGAAGCTCCCCCTTGATCATGGCTCTCCTCAACTTTAGTCTTGATGTCTCCAATGGTCACGTTCTTCATAGCTTCTCGTAGAGGCTTATCATCTATTTCATCATGACCAAAACTCTCCTCTTGGGAGCCATTAGTTTTATCAAACTCAACATCACAACTTTCCTCAACTAAACCGGAGGTTTGGTTGAATACTCGATATGCTTTTGAGTTTGATGCATAACCAAGAAATATACCAACATCACATCTTCTTTCAAACTTACCGAGCCTTTTCTTACGGTAGATGTAGCACTTGCACCCAAAGACTAGAAAATAGGAGATGTTGGGCTTTCTCCCAATGAGAAGTTTGTACGGGGTCTTTTGAAGTAGTCGATGTAGGTAGACCCGATTTGCGGCATGGCATGCCGTGTTGATTGCTTCAGCCCAAAACTTCTCAGACGTGCCATAGTCATCAAGCATTGCTCGCGCAAGAGTGATGAGAGTCTTGTTCTTCCTTTCAACAACACCATTTTGTTGAGGAGTGTATGTAGCCGAAAACTCATGCTTCACGCCTTCACGGTCACACCACTCCCCAATGTTGTAGTTCTTGAATTCGGTGCCGTTGTCACTCTGGACCTTGATGATGGGAAGTTGAAATTCCCTTTGAGCACGATTGGCGAAGGTCTTGAACACTTCTGGAGTTTCACTCTTGTCACCTAGAAACAAAGTCCAAGCATAGCGAGAGTAGTCATCAACTATAACGAGACAATAGAGGTTACCGCCAAGACTTTGATATGTGGACGGTCCGAAGAGGTCCATGTGAAGTAGATCAAGTGGCTTGAAGGTTGACACCATTGTCTTCATTGGGTGGTGTGAAGCAACTTGCTTCCCGGCTTGACAAGCGCTACAAAGCTTGTTCTTCTCAAATGTGACATCCTTCACGCCGGTCACCATCCCAAGCTTGAATGACTTCTTGAGCTTGCTCATCCCTATGTGCGCTATGCGTCGATGCCATAGCCAACCCAAACTTGTCTTAGTGAAAATACAAGTGGTCAAGCTAGCATCCTTGTTGGAGAAGTCTACTAGGTAGAGATGTCCATGCCGAAATCCTTTGAAGATTAGTTCCTGGCTTGTTTCACTAGTCACAACAACATCATTTTTGCTAAAGGTGCACATTAGTCCAAGATCACATAGTTGTGCAATAGAGAGTAAATTAAAACTAAGTGACTTAACGTATAATACATTGAAAATCGATAAATCATTTGAAATAGCAATCTTACCTAACCCAATTACCTTCCCCTTAGAGTTATCACCAAAGGTAACTTGTTCATGATTGCCGGAGTTTTCTATGGTGGTGAACATAACATCATTGCCGGTCATATGTTGAGTGCACCCGCTATCGAATACCCAATGCTTTCCTCCGGCTTTGTAGTTCACCTACACACATGAATTCAATTTTTGACTTTAGGCACCCAAGCCAACTTAGGTCCTTGTATGTGTGATACAAGTGTTTTTGGGACCCAAAGTTGCTTGGGGAGCTTCCCCTTCATGCTCTTTATGTCCTTGCCAATGAACCTTGCCTTCACTTTGCCGTCTACTTTACTCAAGAGATAATAATGATCATTGAAAGTCGACTTGTAGTTAGTAGGCAATTTTGGAGAAGGTCAGTTGGGAAGAGGATACTCCCTTGTATGGTGACTGGTGACCTCACAATGTTGGCAATAGGAACCAACTTCCTTGATGAAGCTTGTTCTAAGCTCCGGTGAGGGCACCTTTCCTTTGTTAGGCACCGGGAAGGATCCAAGTCCTCTCTTGTTGAAGGCCTTTGCTTGTTGGAAGAGAATTTCCTTGTGCTTGACTTCTCCTTTTGATAGTCTTGCCACACTAGTGAGGAGACTTTCAATTTCTTCCAACAAGTCCTTCTCCCTAGCATTCTCTTTCAAAGGCAAAGACTTGTGCAAGACATTAGTGGCATGAGAAGTAATGGATACCTTATCATTAAGAGTTTGTTTCTGTATATTTTTCAATTCTTGATCAAGCACTTCATAAGCAAGGTTAAGTATTTGATGCTCTTGAATTAACTCATTGTGCTTACCCAAGAGTGCTTGGTGGGCTAAGTCAAGCTCATGATGATCTAGCTTGATTTGAGCCTTATCCTCCTCAATTTACTTGACATGGGATTTGAGCGTGTCATGCTCTTTAAGTATGCTTTCATTCTTGTCAAGCAAATCGAGGTTAGCGCTCTCAATCTTAGCACGAGTTTCTTCAAGAGCCTTAACCTTACTCTTTTCCCTCTTAATGATATTGTGATATTCATTTATTAGTGAAGTTAAATCCTCGGGGGAAAGCTCATCATCGCTAGAGTCATCACATACCTTGGTGTTACCTTTAGCCATGAGGCACATGGGTGGTGGATGAGGAGATGAGTCATCATTGTTGGCAATGGCAAGGCCGGCCAAACTTTCTTATTCCGCTTCACTCTCCTCATCACTTGATTCTTCGTCGGTGATCCATTCGTTTGCCTCACACATGAACACCTTTTGTGGACCATTTCTCTTCTTTGGGAAGAGTTTTGCCTTCTTGCCCTTGTCATGTTTCTTCTTCCCAAAGGATCTTGGTTTGGGTTTAACCTCTTCTTCATCATCTTCACTATCTTCAAGCTTGCGGTGCTTGCTCTTGTGGTTCTCTCTTCTTTTGTCCAGTTTTGGACAATCATAGGAGATGTGGCCTTGATCACCACAATTATAGCAAGTCTTGTGGTCATCTCTCCTTGGTAGGAACACTTTCTTCTTGGGATCAAAGGTGTATCCCTTCTTGGCAATCTTAGAGTTCAAGCGAGAGAACTTTCTCATCATCAATGCAAGCTCATCATCGTCATCTTCACTTGATGCTTGCTCTTCTTCACTTGAGCTAGGCTCAACCACCTTCTTTTTCTTGAGACTTGTTTTCTTGGTGGAGGCCTTTAAAGCAATTGTCTTTGAAGATGATTGCTCCATCATCCCAAGTACACTCATCTCATGAGTGTGAATCTCTCCAATAAGTTCTGAAACTTCAATGTGGTCAAGAGATTCTTTTTGAAGCATGGAGTTGATGATGTTGTACTTTGGATTGGGAAGAAGCATAAGAATCTTGCGGTTGATGAGTCCTTTGCCAAGAGAAGCAATGTCAAGAGCATTAATTTCTTTAATAAGCACATTCAAGCGAGAGAACATTTCATTGACATTTTCATGAGGTAGCATTTTAAACTCATCATATTTGGCTTTAAGCATATGATATTTTAGTTCTTTGACACGAGAAGAACCCTCATGAATTTCTATCAAGCAAGCCCAAATTTCACAAGCCTTTTCTATGCTAGCAATCCTAGCAAACACATCTTGACTAATGCATTCATAAATTGCATTTCTAGCTTTAGCATCCCACTTGATTTGATCACCAACATAATTGTGCTCACCAAACCCCGCGTGGGTCGCTTCCCATACTTCGGGATCAATAGCCTCTAGATAAGCGCGCATGCGTGCTTTCCAATAGGAAAAGTTCTTGCCCTCGAAGATAGGAATCGAACCCCCAATCTTGGCTATTTTAGATCTCTACCGGTGAAGCTAGAATGATCCAATGAGCAACCTTGCTCTGATACCAATTGTAAGGATCGAATGCCCAAGAGAGGGGGGGTGAATTGGGCTTCTTTTAAAAAATTAAAGCAATACCACTTAATTACTAAAAACTCAATTCCCTATGCAAACAACCTATGCATTCAAGTGACTAGTAACTTTGCGGTATATGAAATGCATAAGTGTAAAGTGAGAGTAAGAGAATGCAAACTCCCGAGGAGACACAAAGATTTATCCCGTGGTTCGGCAAAATCGTCAAGATCTTCCTACATCCATGTTGTGGCACCCACCGAAGGGTATAGCCACACCCAAGTCACCGAGACTAGGGATCTTCACTATTCTTCTCTGTTTGCCAACCTCGACAAGGTGGAGCTCAAGCCTTGTACAACTTGGATCCTTCGGGCTTCCACATCCGTCTTGGCAAGCTCCGGAAGTCTCTCTCAATTACAATCACCAAGGGACACTCCCTTACAGCTCTCACTACACTAGAGATTCTAATCACCAAGAATGGAAGCACACAAACACTATCTCTAGCTAGTTCTAGCCTATCTCTTGGTGTGTAAGTGGTGTAGATGATGTAGAAGTGATAGCTCAATGTCTTGAATGCTTGAGAATGTGTACAGTAGGTCTGGTAGTCAAGACTTGTCGAATAGACTGGTTGAAAGGGTATAAATAGCCACCCTCCACGAAATAGCCATTTGAAAAGTAGGCTGACATCACTGTTCTGCGAACATCGGATGATCTAATGCTCCCCCTTCAGTTATCATCGGTCAAATCCAAATTAGTTGATGTCACTGTGTCAGATATGACCGTTGTTAGACCGAAGTTACCCTTGCCTTCTCATCGGATGATCCGGTGGCATTTCATCCAGAATTAGTTCAGAATTGATGCTTACTGGAGTGATCGACCGATGTGTTCATTGTTGTACATCGAATGGTCCGGTGTTACACTTGGTCCAGGGAGATTGCTTACTGTATTGATGGACCGATGTAACATGCCCTTCATCATCGGATGATCTGGTGAGTACTTAGTTCTGAGGTTTTCTTCTTCTGCTGAACCAACTCGACCGATGTGTTGTTTTCTGGAATCATCTGTTGATCCAGTGAGTTGATTTTGTTTGCTTCGAGTTGTTCTAAGTGATTCTTTTGGAATTTGCTCGATTGACCTCTTAGGTATTGGTTGGAAATATTCTTCTGATGATTATCAAGCATTGAGTGTTGTCACTTTTGGTTGAGTAATTTTGACATGTGAGCTTTTACTTCTAATCTTCATAAACATTGATTGATTTCATAGAACGATTGTTTAGGGGTCTCCAATTATATCCAATGAGCAGTAGATGATATTTATATTCATATAGATTTCATTGTAATGAGTGATATGGGAGACCTTGCATCCACAAATTCATTAGTAAAATTCAATAGTTGTCATTAATCACCGAAATCATACCTCATGGGGGCCTAGATGCTTTCAGCATGATTCTGAAGGGAAATTTCCATTTGTGATCAGACTAATGGCAAAAAGAATTTACTCAGTCTAGGATTCCCCTGGAATCATTAAGATATTAGTAGTGCATAATTAAGCTATCAGAATCAATATAAGAACATCAGTGTGATCTGACCAAAATGTCTAATCATCATAATTAAGTGAATATTTAGAATTTTTTTTAGTAATATCCACTTATGGATGTAAGTAAGTATTAAGAGCTATTAGACTATAAGTCACTTTGGGTTTTTCAAGTAGTTTGAGATGGACACTCACACGTTGCTAAGTTGAATGTACATGGTACATTTATCTTAAGGTATAATGCAAATAAATCATAAGAAATTAAAATATTTTGTCCATAAGAAGATCTAGGTTAACAATCCTACAAGATAGGAATTAGAAATTCACCACGATCATAATAAGGGGGTGTTAAAACTTCGCCTGTTTAGACGGTCAAGGATGATAAGTTTAAGAATTAGTTAAGTTTAGGGAACCAATGATGGTCGACCTTATGTTTTGGTTCCATAAGCTTCTGTTGTCGGAAGATTAATCAATGTATGCACAATTAAGTGTTTTACCTTGACTTAAGATAATGACCGGGATACTTGACAGAAGGTGTTTAAGAAATTAATTAAGAAGGTGCAATGCACATAAGGCCTCATATTAAGAAATCATAAGTCAAACTCACTTGACGAAGTGATACCTCTTAGTTTTAGTCTCGCGAATTGTGTGGATTCTGAGATTTTCACATTAAGATATATCCACCTTCGCGAAATGGAGTTATTTTGTGGAACTACTCCTAATGAACAGTCACTACATCGTCCACAATGTGTGACAAATCATGTTATTTAAGATGAGGTCAACGAGTAGGCGATACAAAGTTTTATCCGGTCTAAGAGTGGTCGACAGCACAAACCACCTAAGTAATACTACAATAAGTGTGTAGTACATATTTTCACAATCATGATTCGAGTGAAACTGTCAAGCACATCGACATTAAGTTTAGTGTTGTGAAATATAAAATCCAGGAGCACAATAATGAGCATAAAAGAATCAAGCGAAAAGCTTGCGGTACCGTTTACAAAAGATTTTCCTGCCCATATGTTCAGAGAACATGAAGCATGCATGGGTCTTAAGAGGAAGCCTGTGACTATCCTGGATACTAAAGGGCCAAACTAAGTATAAGGTTATTTCTGAATGCGAGATGTATCATGTTCGTTCGAGTCAGATAGTACGTAATTGGCTATTTTTGATGCGACGTGCCCTATATGTCAAATATGAAGAAGTCAACACTAAGTTTAGAATTAAGCATAAGTTCTAAGATTAAGCTAATAAGTTAGTAAGCCTTTAGTTCAAGTGGTCAAGAGAGAGAATGTTAGTTGTTGACCACTTCCTGGGGTGGGCCCCACCCCACACCGGTTCCAACTCCCACTACCGCGCTATTATCGGGGGGCGCCTTAACCGACTCAGAGCCGGATGGCCCCCTCTCACGCCTGCTCACAAATATAAGGGGTTGGTTAGTCCCTAGAACAACTAACCTAAGACACGATCAGGCTACCTGATTGGCAAGAGCGGGAAGTGAGGGGAAGGACCACCCGTCTGCCAACGCCGCAGTGCTCTCAACCGTAATCGACGACCGACACCTCCTGCTGCCTCCTCCTCGACACCGGCATTTCAACCCTTTTCCCATGGCTGCTGCTCCTAACTCCTCAGCGAATCAAGGTACCCCTTTATCCCTCTTAACTTTCTCTGTTAATTAATCTTTTATTAATCAAATTAGATTAGATGATTGATAGGTTAAGTCAACAATAAGTTTAGTGACCCGATTAGGTTATGCCTAGTAATTAAGATTTATTAGTGTACCCTAAGAACTATCAGAGGCTGCTACAGAGCATCGCCAAACCAAGCGGTCCGCTGTAGCGACCTCGAAGGCGACGGCAGTTGGCTTCGTGCCACGTAATCTGTCCGACGAGTTCGCCAGAGCTTCCCGGGGTTCAAAGAGGACGACGTCGCGCCGCCGCTCCCACCACCACCGAGGTGACTCTCATCGCCGCCTCGGGCGCACAGCTCGGCTCGGAGGCGAGCAGCGCAGGGGCGAGCGCGACGATGTGACGTGCTAACGAGGTCCGAAGCGGGAGGAGGCGAGGTCCGAGGAGGAGGCTGGACGGCGGCAGAAGCCGAGGATGGAGGGTGCGACGACGCCGACGAGTGACAGCCCCGCGCGGGGAGGAACGGCGGCACAGCGCAACGCGGCGCGGGGAGGAACGGCGGAGCAGCGCAGCGCGGCGCGGGGAGAAGGAGGCGACACGACAACGCGGGGAGAGGCCACCGTCGCTTCGAATGGCAGGAGGACTTGGCCGCCGAGTCCGCGCCACCCACCTCTCCCACCAGGAACCGGCGCGCCGTCTTCAGACGCGGTGTCGCTGCTCCCGCTCTGCTAAGCATCGACACCATCATCGCTTCCATCGGGTGCCGTGACCTGACACCTCCACTATAGTGATCCCTGTAGCCGCGTCTTGGCCGCGCAGTTCGTCGTCGTGGCATGCCAGATACATCGCCGCCGCTGGGCTCGTGTACGAGGGCGCAGATGAGAGCAAACACGACGATCAACGTGAGCCTGAGAATGTTCGACGGGAGAGAAGATTAAAGAAAAACAATCAGGAGAAGGATTGGGAGACTTGGAGAAATATCGGCAGGGAGAGAGAGAAAGAATCGGAATGAGAGAATTGGGTGAGGCCGTGAGTTCGGGAGGCTGCCGAGAATGTTCTAGAAGGAAGCAAATTCTCTGCATACGGTATGCAGAGAACCAGGTATGCATACCCTCTCCGATGTTCACCACGTGGATTTCCTCACCAATCTTAAAGATTGTTTCCTGACCCTACGCGCCTCGGCTCCGCTTCTCTCGCCCGTGCGGCTCGGCTCGCGGTGCCTGACGCGCTAGAGTCCCGATCGGCTCCACTCCTTCGTCCCACGATCGTCTTTGTTGTCATTGAGGTCATCTTCGTCTTCTGCGCACTCCACGTCGGCTTCGTCACCACCACCAACAAGCTCCTCGAGAAGACCGTCGCTGCGGGCGACGTCGCGTTCGAGCGCGGCCTCGTGCACTTCCAGAAGAACGCTGACAAGAAGCCTGCCGCCGTCGTCTCAGGTTCAACAGCCAGCTCCCCGGCACGCGACCCATCGCCATGACCCGTATTTGGGGCCGCGTCGGAGGTGTTGGACGATGTTCTCACTAAGGCCTTCCAGATCGGCGAAACGAAGGTAGACAAATCTAGACCAAGTTCGTGCCGCTAACAGATTCCAAGTTTCGATCTGGTCATCCATGACGATATGCATCGGTTGGTTCGATTATTATTGGTTTGTTTTTTATGATTCAGCGACTGTGTGCTGTGCAATCATGTTGTCCATATTAAGATGAATAATTTAGTACCTCCATATGCAAAACCATGACAATAAAACAAATGAGTTAGCAGTACATCTTTGAACTCTATAATGGCGTCGATCGATCTGATATGACAACCGACGCACGGTTACGTCGATATGATCTCCCTTCACGAACTTCACTCTGCAATGACCAGCAACGGATTGTTCATACGAACTTTTCTCCGTTTTGTCGATCTGGAACGCCTTGGTGAGCACATCGTCGGGCACCTCTGGCGAGGCTCCGAACAGGGCCATGGCGATGGACTGCGTGCCGGAGAGCTGGCTGTTGAATGCGAGACGACGGCAGCAGGCTCCTCGCAAGCGTTTCTCTGAAAGTGCAAAAGGCCGCGTGTGGACGTGACGACGTCGCCGTCGGCGACGGTCTTGGCAACGAGCTTGTTGGCGGTGGTGAAGAAGCCGACGTCGAGGCACAGACGATCGTGGACGAGGGAGCGGAGCCGATCCTCTGTGAGGCACGGCGAGCCGAGCTGCACGGTGAGAGAGGCAGAGCCAGAGCACGTATGGTCAAGAAACAATCGCTAAGATTGCCGAGGAAATCCACGTGGCAAACATCGGAGAGGGTATGCATACCTGGTTCTCTGCATACCGTATGCAGAGAATTTGCTTCCGTTCTAGAATGGGAGAGGACTGAGAAAGAGAGAAAAAGAAAAAGAAAAAAAGGAAAAATGAGAAAAAAGGAATAAGATTGTGAATTAAGGAGAGGAAAAAAATAAAATCTGAATTTACTGTCTTTTTTATATTATTTTAGTAAGACTAGAAAAATATAAGTAATTATATGATAAAATAAAAATAAGTTGAATGAAATGATATAATATAGATGTTAGTTGATATAGATGTTACATATAGAGGTGAGCGAGTGCAGAAAAAAAACTGTAAAGGTGAGAATCTTTTAGAGGTGACTGTAAAAAAGAAAAAATATTGTTTTTAGAGGTGAATTTTAGAGTTGGATGAGTGCGAAGAGTCTCAGGCAGCCGCAGATGAGGATGGATGTCCGCAGATACTGTGTTGAACGAAGCACCGCAGGGGAAACACCCCTGGAGCAGACGAGCAGACCCACGTGACCGGGACCCATGTCACCTACAGGCAACTTCAGAAGCGGCCATGGTCTTGAGGAGATCGAGCACCCACGTGCCCTGGAGTTGGAGAAACGCGCCCTCTGGAAAAGCGGCCACGAACCGTCGGGCCCTACGTGCACCAGCACGAACGCGGGATGCGTTACCAACACACCGCCACTCAAAGAAACAGAGGAATCCACGGTAGCCACAAGTGCAGATAGGCATGAGGATAGATCCGCCTTTTCCCTTATGCAGCAGCCACGAGCGCGTACAACCAGGGAGAAGGCGAGGGAGCAGCGCAACGCCTCCCACGCGTCGCATATGATGGGGTGGGGCTCGATGGAGTGGAGCGCGGAGGAGGCCAGCGTGCCTACGAGCGAGCGAAGGCCTCCACCAGGCGAGTACATGCCGTCGAAGGCACCGCACCTGCCGTAGTCACCGAAGTGGGAGAAGTCGCTGAGCGAGCGGTCGTCGAAGGAGCACCGGTGCTCGACGTCGATCAAGGTCGAAGTCGTCTGACTTGGACAGCGAGGTGTGCGACGCCGACCACCGCATCACCCGCCCACTCCTCCCCTCCCCCACGGACGCTCACCAACCCCCGACCGGCCTTCGCCTCTTTGCTCCGCCCAAATCTAGCCCGGACGCCGGAGAGAGATCTGAGCGCGGGCACGATGAGATGGGGATGAGGAAGGACGAGGCATAGAGGCGGCGGCGGGTGGGAGAGCTCCGCTGAGACGGAGCCGTCCGGGACTACCGAGAGGGAGCTGACGACAAGGGAGAGCGGCGCGTCGAGCGAGTGTGCATTGCCGTCGAAGAAGGCGGTGTTGTGGTTGACGCAGAGCGTGTCGTGGAGAAAGAAGGAGCAGACGACGACGGCCGAGTGTGATTCTGTACATCTCGAGCAGCGACAGAATCACCACGAACAGCAGCAGCGACAGCAGCATCGACCGTCCCGTGCTTGCCATCGTGTACAGCATCGAGAGGTCGATCCCGAACTCAAGTCGTGTGGAATGAGTCGCGGATCCCTGGAGGTCGTCGAGCGCGCGCATGTTGCCGTCGAAGAAGACGGTGTTGTGGTTGATGCAGAGCGTGTCGTGGAGGAAGAAGGAGCAGACGACAGCGGTCGGGTGCGGTTCGGCGCCAGATCCAGCGCGAGGGAAGAGCCGCGATCGGGCAAAAAAATTCCGGGATCTAGAGGAACCGCCGCCGCAGGAAAACAAAATTAAAATAGTAGATGTAAAACTTAAACTTTGTATACTATGTTATGAATATTGGATCTTCAAATCTTGTATTATTGAGGAGACCGGATGCCTCTATATATAGATGTACAGAATGACAAATATGCAAATGAGTCCTCAATACATCATCTAATATAATACTACTATTATATCTCTAACAGTAGCCTGACGTAGTCCTTGAGATTGATGGATTCATTGGCTGCAGTTGTGAGCTTGAGTCCTTGACGTAGTCATTTGCCTTTCTTTGGTCATTGCTTTGAAAAGGTCTGGGATTACCAAGGATACGAAACTTCTATAAAAAAAAGTGAATGTGAAACTACGTGCGGCAGGAAAACATTCTGTGACCTGTTTTAACGGTTTCTGATTTCTAAAGAGAAACGCTAAAAAATATCTATTTCTGCTTCCACATACTGAAACTGTAAAGCCCCTGATTCTGGAGAGGGACTAAAGTCACAACCATGTACTTCATTCTAAAAAGCTTGTGTTTTGTAGTAAAAAATGAGCCATAAATCATTTTAGAGGGAGAGAGTATATAATATAATCATTCTGCAAATAATTAAGGGATGCAATTACAGTTAGCAACACTTCATACCTGACCGTGCTTACCATCATCGACAGCTGTCGTTAACAACAGTTAACTTGATGTTTTATAAGCTACTTGGTGATTGAAAATCAGGGGGAGACCTGGCTCTATTTTAAGATAGTTTGATCAGTTCCAAATCAAAAGACATTCTTCAAGAACCACCATCTCCGGCCGTACGTGGCTCCTAGACCTTTGCTTGCACGAAAGCAAACATGGACGGCATCATCCCCTTCGTCCTCAAGGCCCTGAAGAAAAAGGTCACGAAACACTACCGCTCCCTCTCCTCCTCCGGCCGCCTCGCGGACGTCGCCGAACACTCTCCGAAGAAGGGTTGTCTCTTCATGACGCCGCAGCACCCCAGGGCGCCGAGATGGCACGACGGGGAGGACGACGACGACCTCTTCATGACTCCTCAGCACCCCAGAGCATCAAGGTGGCTCGATGACGGTGACGGTACAGGCAAGCCTGCTGCAGCACAGCGGGTCCCCTGGCCGTGGCCGTGGTGCCAATTGGAAGAGCCAAGATCCACAACAACCCACAGCGCCTCACCGTCACGGAGGCGCCTCCGCTCAAGCACTAGCTAGGCACGCAGCGCTGGCCATGCATGTGGATTGGGAGCTCAGGCAAGAGCTTGGCGAGATGTGAGCGAGTCCATTTGTCCCTTTTCATTCATGCATATATTTTTACAGCTGACGAAGCAGAGAGGTGATATGTGTTAGAGGTATAATAGTGATATTATATTAGATGATGTATTAGGGATTTATTTGTATATTTTACATTTTATACATCTATTTATAGAGACATCTGACCTCCTCAATACTACAAAATCCAATATTCATAACATGGTATACAGAGCTAGGGTTTCGTTTTTCCTAACATACTAGCGCAATTTTCTTCCGACGGCGGCCAACGCCTTGAAACGGGCCACCACCGGACGACCTGTCGCCACCTGCGCCTCTATCGCCTCTGGCTCCCGCAGATCCACCTGCCTCCATCGTCCTTCTCGGGCGGATGTGTCTCCACCAGCTCCTTCAACGCCTCCGTCGCGGAGGCCTTGATCCACCTCGGACAGTTGACCGCGACCTCGGCGGCCACGCGCAGGTGTCCGCCAAAAACGTCGAGCTCATCTTAGGTGGGCCAGACTACCGCGAGGTGCTGACGTACGCGACGCGCATGGCGGAGCACCCTAGTGTCGACGTCACGCTGGCGATGTTTCGCGCCTGCACCGACTGCACGTCGCGTTATCACGCCGGCCACCGCCTCCGCTGCTCGACGGGTGTGAATCTGAGTTGCGCTGATGTCAGTGTGACGTTAGTGTGACATCACTAGAGCTCCACGTGGCATGACCTTCACACGGATCTGTTTCCGAGTTCCGCATGAGCGCCGAAAATAAGCAGAGGATCTGGCCGCATTGCGCTGCATCTTCCGAGTTGTCTCTCTGTACGCTCGTCAAGCACCCAGTGCCTACTGATTTGACGACGTTAGCATGACGTAATCATGACGTCAGCAGGCGTGTGCAGTCTAGTAAAAAAACTTGTTGTTTGTGCCGTTTTTGTTTGCGCTCTCATTGTCGCCTGCTGCTTATTGTGTGCACTTGCCGTTTTCGGTCATCTTTGTTGTGATGATATTTTCTTCTTCGCCCGGAATTTTGTGTAGTGTGTGGTGCTTTTCAATTGCATCAATTACCGTGGCTGGATTCCTTGTATGCGTCTATATATGTGTGGTCTACGACTTTGGGAGTTGCTCACAGACGATCTCTGGTTGGTACTGGCCTTCGTCATCGTGATCCACAACAGCTTTGGAAGCTTGACTGACTTCGTCTTTCTTCTGTTGCGCCTGCCAGTTCTGTCGGCTCAAGTTTTGCTTCTTCATCTACTTCGACGTTTTGCTCAGTAACACCACTATTTGGATCATCTTTGTGGCTCTTAGCGTGATTATTATCTCTCCAAACTCAATATTCTTGACGCACCTTGAGTTTGAGGGGGTGTTAGCACTACTACAAAAAGCATTTTTACAGGCGCCTCAATTTTTCAAACACAGGCGGTCCTTAAAAATATGCGACCGTGATGACGAATGATATAATAACCGTCTGTGATGAAAGAACAACACAGGCGGATTTTAAAGAACAACCGTCTAGGTAAATACATGATCTTCAGAATCGGTTCTTAATTAAGAACCGCCTGTAATGCAACGAACTTCACAGACGGATTTTAAGAAACAACCGCCTGGGTAAATACATGATCTTCACAGACGGTTATTAATTATTAACCGTCTGTAATGCAATGAACTTCACAGAAGGATTTTAAGAAACAACCGTCTGGGTAAATACATGATCTTCGTTGGCGGTTCTTAATTAATAACCGTCTGTAATGCAATGAACTTCACAGATGGATTTTAAGGAACAACCTTCTGGGTAAATACATGATCTTCGTTGGCGGTTCTTAATTAATAACCGTCTGTAATGCAATGAACTTCATAGCCGGTTCTTGATTAACAACGGCCTGAGAAGATCATGTATTTTCAGTGGCGGTCATTGTTTAATTATCATAAGCGGTTTTCATTGAAATTACAGGGATGTAGTTGCAATTATATATCACAGCCGTATGTAGTCGTGCAGGCAAAATTGTATCAGGAAAAAAACACAAATGAGCTAGCGGATACTAGTACAGTAATGCATTATAGGAAATGCTCGATCACCAGTGAGGCTGGCTTAATTGTGATAATACACCATTAGAGGCTTTACAATTGTTCAAAGATAATTTCTTTACACACTAAACAAAAATCATGCTACATTCATTGTAGATCGACGATGAAGCTCCCATCGATCAATCTAAATTGTACCGTCCTGCTTGCTCCCGAACACGTCTCTTATATTCCGCTGGATCCTGAAAATATTGACATTATTTAAATTAACAAATGTCGAAGGAGGAATGAATAACCTACATTGGTCACTAAGTCAAAGTGTCATCTAACCTTGATAAGTAGATTATAGCAATCATTTTCAACATCAGGCACATTTGGCTGATGCAGCAAACGTTGAACTTCAAGTAGTATAGTTTTGATTGTAAAAGCACTGCACCACCCCTACGAAATACAATTTTAGCAATATAAGAAACCAGTTCAAATAAGTTCGACAACAATTATAAGTAATAATTACATGAACAAAATAGGTCTATCTTACAGTCTCTTGATCAAGAATCCCGATGCAGAGTGCTCCCGAACGATGGACATTTGGGTGGAAGAACCAATTGGAAAGGTGCATCTTGGAGGCACCAAGGGATAGTCCTTAGAGAAGGAGATTGTCAGGGGGTAGTAACCATCTTCCCGTTCAGACTGCAAAAGAAATTTATTAATAGGAGGACGATGGTTAAACTCATATTGTGCTTGTTCTTCATGACTTACCCCTTCTTTACCGGGGACGATGCACTGCCACTTCAATAAATCTCCCGATTCAGGCTTCGCAGAGAAACCCTACGCGGAGAAATTGAAAATACCAAAAACAAACAACACGGAAAAACAAAATACAGTTAAGTTCATCAGTCCATTACAGATACATATGTATATACAACCATGTGACCGGTGTGCCATATGTACATCCTTCAATCGGCTACACGCCCGAGACATCATTATCTGAAGAAAGACCAAACTTCCAAACTTCCAAATCATTGAGTCCAAACGCATATGTACACAAATGCAAAAGGACACAATCCATATACCAACATTGTTCTAAGTTGATTTCAGAAGATACAAATATATACAATATATATCATCTCGCATTTCTATATACATTTTTTCCAGCATTGACATCTTCTCGCATATAGGGTTTCAAATTCTTTTTAATGCTTCTCTCTACGCACTTGATGTTTTCTGGTTTGGTGAAAAGGTACATCTCTTCATACTGATTATATTCCTCTTCATTATCTCCCACATTGTCAACCCCAACAATATTTTGCTTTCCAGAAACAACTACGTGCAACTTCTTAGTTTCTGGATCTTGAACATAAAAAACTTGTGCAACATTATCGACGAGAACCCACAGGTCATCTTTGTAACCCACTTTATTCAAGTCTACCAGTGTCAGCCCGTAATTGTCTACTTTCAAACCATCAGGATGTTTGACCCATTGGCACTTAAATACGGGCATTACCATTCTTTCGCCATAATCGAGTTCTCATATTTCCTCTATGAACCCGAAGTATGTGGTCTTCTGCCCTTGTGAATCATAAGCCTCAATACGAACACCACTATTTTGTGCAACACTCTTACCGTCTTTTTCTTTAGTGTAAAATGTGTAACCATTGATGTCATATGCTTGCCATGATGTTACCAAAGCAGATGGGCCACAAGCTAACTTCTTCATTGTTGCCTCTTCTATAGTGTTTCCGTATGATATATTTTTGTCCAATAACCATTCAGTGAAACATCTTCTGTGCTCTTTCATGATCCAGTCCTCTTTGCGGTCTTGGTTTTTATCACGAAGCTCAATTTGGTGTTCCTCGATGTACGGCTCAGCTATTGCGAGCTGTTGTAGTACACCAAAATGTGCACGGTGTACATTCTTGTAATCTTGAACAATAAAAGTTTTCTTACCCACTTTGCCTCTCCCACGTAGTCTACCCTCATGTACCGGTATAGGCACACCTATCGATTTTCCATCTTTGATGTAATCAGCGCAACCCTCAATCACTTCTTCAGTGGTGTATCCTTCCATAATTGAACCCTCTGGGTGAGCACGGTTCCACACATAACCTTTTAATACTCCTAAATATCTCTCCAACGAAAACATATGATGTAAATATAGTGGCCCAATGCTTTTATCTGATCAACAAGATGTATGATTAGGTGTACTTGCATATCAAAAAAGGATGGTGAGAAACACATCTCAAGCTTGCACATTGTCTCGACGATGTATGTTTTCAGATAGTCTAAATCTTCACGTGCTATCACCTTTTGCGATACTGCATTGAAGAAGTAACACAAACGTGTGATGACAACTTTTATATGCTCAGGTTTGATTACTCTTATTGCAATGGCAAGGAAAACTGTCATCATCATGTGACAGTCGTGAGAATTATAACCGAATAAAGACAAGTCTTTCATCGAGACTAGTTTGCGGATATTGGATGAGAAACTTGTGGGCACTTTGATCCCACGCAAGCATTCGCAAATTGCTTTTTTCTCTTCTAGCGTCAAGTTGTAGCTGGCTGGGGGAAGGTAATGCTTCCCGTTCGCCTTTTCTACTGGATGAAGCTCTGGTCTCAAATCAAGATTTACTAGGTCCATACGTGAATTTAATCCGTCCTTTGTTTTCCTCGGCATGTCCAGCAAGGTCCCAATGATGCTGTCAAATACATTCTTTGTAACGTGCATCAAATCAATACTATGGCAAAATTCCAGATTCTTCCAATACGGAAGATAATTGAAAAAAATTGATTGTTTCTTGAAACCCATGTAAGTTGTATCATCCGAAGATGTACTTTTCTTTCTCTTAATTCCTTTACTCTTTTTTCCCTTACCGAAAGCAATATGAATGTTCTTGACCATTTCAAACACAAGTTTTCCACTGTAAGGTTTCGGTGCAATATCTTTTTCGATTTTGTTATCAAATTGTTCTTTCATCTTCCTATACTTGTGTGTATCTGTCAAGAACCGTCGATGTCTCATGTACACCGTCTTTCTGGATGAAGTGAGGTATAGAAATCCAGTTCTATCCACACACCTAACGCAACCTTTCTTCCCTTTCATTTGTCCCGATAATGTAAACAGTCCGGGATAATCATGCACGGTAACGAATATCATTGCCCTTAGCGTGAAATACTCCCGCTTGTACTCATCCCATGTACGTACCCCTTCATTCCACAATTTCGCCATATCTTCCATTAAAGGTTCCAAGAACACATCAATTTCGATGCCGGGTTGTTTCGGACCTTGGATAAGAACAGATAATAAGATATATTTCCTTTTGTGACACAACCACGTTGGTAGGTTATACATAGTTAAGACCACGGGCCATGTGCTGTGTATGCTCCTTTTTTCACCAAACGGATTCATTCCATCTGTACCCAAGGCAAACCTCACATTTCTGATTTCCTTCGCAAATTCTGGATACTGAATATCAAAATTTTTCCACTGCGTTGCATCACCAGGGTGTCGTATATGTTTTTCATTCTTCTTGCGTTGCTCGGAATGCCAACACATAAGTTCAGCCTCCCTAGGGTTTGAGAACAAACGCTTCAAGCGATCAATTACCGGAAGGTACCACATCACCAATGCAGGAATTATTCTCTTATTCTTCCCGTCTGCATCGCCAGAAGTATCGTCATCGTCACCTTCAGGACCAATAATAAACTTCTTATTCTTCTGAGTCTTTTTCATGTTGGTAACATACTGGTGATTGTAGTCCTTCTTGTATCTACTGACACCACAAATGGGGCATCTAGTTGCGAGCTCATGCTCTTTGCGATACAGAATACAATGGTTCACACAAGCGTGTATTTTTGTCACACCTAGTGCCATCGGGCAAAGAAGTTTCTTCGCTTTATAAGTGCTTCTAGGCAGTTTATTTGGATTTGGAAGAATTTCTGCCAGGAGATTCAAAAGATCAGAGAAACTACAATAGGACCATCCGTGCGTAGCTTTCAACTTTAGTAGTTCTAAGACTGCACGCAATGTAGTAAACTCTTTATCACAACCGTTTGATTCATCATATAAAAGCTTGTGGCCGCATTCTGCAATGTCTCCATTTTACTTAAACCTTTGTTTGCTCCCATAGAAGTCAGTACATATGGTTCAATGTGACGCAACATCTCCTCACAATCGAACTCATCATCATCATCACCAGCTTGATTGTCACTACCATCATCGATATGAACATTATCATCATCTGAGCCTCTCTCATCATCTTTATCCACATCATGTGTATCTAACTCACCATGCTCTGTCCATATTGTGTAGTTATTTTTGAAACCTCTTTTCACCAAATGAGATTGGATTACTATAGTATCCGTCCAAGCAATCTTATTTTCGCAGTCGATACATGGACATAATATGTCATCTATCTTTTGCAACTTCGCATGTCTCTTAGATGCTTCAATAAAATTTGCAACATTACGAATGTACATCCATGTCTCTTGGATCGGGTCTTGGCATGTTATACATCCACGCTCGACGGTCCATGCTTCAATAATAGAATTTTTTGTCAGATTTACAAAATTTGGCCACAAATATTCTCTAAAGGTCTTCTATAAAATGAATTTACAGAGACATAACAAGTATGATTAGGGCGACTAATGTAGGAGACGAGCGACATCTTGAGGCGGACGGAGTCAAAGGGGGAAACAGGCCCAGCAGCATGGGCTAGGTCTGGGTGGGATCCAGTCCGTTATATCGGGAAACAGGCCCAGATGCATCTTATATATATTACAATAGCATCTGTTAATTAAACATCATATTCATGTAACATAATAGGTACAAAAAGGAAACAATCCATATAGTCCATACATCAATATACCAGAACACAATCCATACAGTCCTTACACATGCAAAAGGGCAGAATCTATATACCAGAACACACAAAACTAACAGCTTATCAACTAATGAAAATATACAAAGAAAAAGTAAGGAAACTACATTTACCTTGCAGAGGCGTCAGCACGGTGGGGAGGCGTCAGCACAGTGGGCCGGCTGGGTGGAGAAATGGCGGTGCGGGGTTGAGCGGCGGCGCGGCAGTATGGGCTGGGCGGCGGAGCGGCGGCGCGGCGCAAGAGAAATTTCAAAAGCCTGGCGGCGTCGATATAAATTCTCCAGGGTTGCGTTTTGAGTGCGGTGAGGGGTCCTTATATAGACGTCGGTTTTTCACAGGCGGTTTTTAACTTTATCGCAGGCGGGTTTTACTTACCAACCACCTGAGAAGATGTTTATTAATTAAGAAGTAAATATCTTCACAAGTTGTTGGTACTTAATAACCGCCTAAGAAGATTTTTATCTCTGGCGGGTATTACTTAACAACCGTCTGAGATAATGCCAACTGAACAAAATATTTTTAAAACTTGTATAGCTGACATTGTAATGTTTTGGTAAATATCAAATTAATTTCTACTCACATATTATTCACATTTGTGTATCTCATAAAAAAAGTTCCTTCACTCAAAATTGTTGGTATGAACATATTTGTATAATTTATACATGTATGAATTTTTTAAATTTTTTTAAAAGCACTCCAACATGTCAAACTTCAAATTATCCACCAGTATTCATTGACACTTGATTGAAATATGTACAAAACACAAGAAATATGTACAAGAACACTTGATTGAAATCCTAAAAACTACTCTATGGCCCCGCCTCCTCCATCCTCTCCGCCAACTTCTCAAACCACGCCAAGCGGTCCTCCTCCGACTCGTCGTCGTTGTCGTCGTCGTAGTCGTCACCATGGTGGTGGTCGCCGTCGTCGGAGGACGACTCGTCGTCGCCGTCGTCGGAGGACGACTCGTCGTCGCCGTTGTCGGAGGATGACTCGTCGTCATCATCGTCATCATCGTCGTTGTCATCGTCGTCGTCGTCCTCCTCCTCCTCCTCCTCCTCCTCCTCCTCCTCCGGCGACGATGCAGGGGTCGGCTGCTCCGGCTGAGCCGATTGCTCCGGCTGTACCGGTGGCTCCAGCTGCACCGGCGGTGGAACACGCTGGTCGTCGTCATTCACCCTCTCGGGGGAGCTGCAGCGTATCCGCTTGCAGGGTGGCTGCCTCGGCGGGCTAGGTGGCAGAAGGTTGGCCATGGCGGTGGTGGTTCGTCAGCGCCGGGCTAGGAGAGGTGGAACGATGGAAGAAGAAGAAAGGAGTGCAAAAGTTCTGTGCTTGTACATAACCGACGACGCGTCTTATATATGGTCTGTGCGGAGTACACGATGGAGCGGTTCGTTTCCCGTGCATTGAACTCTTTGCAGACCTCATGCAGCGCACAATTAAACCACTGTGGAACACGATCTTGAGAGATCCTTGCACGCGTCCCTGCACCACGGCTTCTCAACTTCTCCGCAGACCTCGTGCGGCGCGTCAGTTAATTAACACTTCTCAGGCCGTTAATTAACATATTGTAGTTTCAAAAATGTTTATCTCAGGCGGGTATTACTTACAAACCGCCTGAGAAAAAAGAAGTAAAAATCTTCACAGACGGTTGGTACTTAACAACCGTCTGAAAATATGTTTATATGAGGCGGGTATAACTTAACAACCGCCTGGGATAATGCCCGATACTGTTCTTCAGTTTCCTTATCCCTTGCTTCTTTTTTATTTAGATTCCAATATAAATACTCAAACATGTTTACATTCTGCAAATTGTGTTCAAATTCGATGATTCTTTCTTCTACATTTGTATTAAATTAACATCTACCAACTGAACAAAATATTTTGTTCATTGCGCATTGAACTCTTTGCAGACCTCGTGCGGTGCACAATTAAACCACTGTGGAAGACGATCTTCAGAGATCCTTCCGTCGCACGCGTCCCTGCACCACGGCTTCTTAACTTCTCCGCAGACCTCGTGCGGCGCGTCAGTTAATTAACATCTTCTCAGGCCGTTAATTAACATCTTGTAGTTTCAAAAATGTTTATCTTAGGCGGTTATTACTTAACAACCGCCTGAGATAATGCCCGATACTGTTCTTCAGTTTCCTTATCCCTTGCTTCTTTTTTATTTAGATTCCAATATAAATACTCAAACATGTTTACATTCTGCAAATTGTGTTCAAATTCGATGATTCTTTCTTCTACATTTGTATTAAATTAACATCTACCAACTGAACAAAATATTTTGTTCATTGTGCATTGAACTCTTTGCAGACCTCGTGCGGTGCACAATTAAACCACTGTGGAAGACGATCTTCAGAGATCCTTCCGTCGCACGCGTCCCTGCACCACAGCTTCTTAACTTCTCCGCAGACCTCGTGTGGCGCGTCAGTTAATTAACATCTTCTCAGGCGGTTGGTACTTACCAACCGCCTGAGAATATATTTATCTCGGGGACGGTTGTTACTTACCAACCGCCTGAGATAAGCCCATGGAGTTCCCCTTGCCGCACGATATTGCGGTCCTGATCGCGGGGTGGGTCGCCACAACCTCCACCCAGCCCATGGACAACCTCTCCAGTCTGCGCGCCACCTGCAAGGCCATGCACGCGGCGTGCTGTGATCCCACCGTAGGCAGGCGCGTGGCACTGGAGCGGGAGAGCAACTGGGAGTGGCTCCAACGGCACGGGAACGGGAGCTACGACGCCCTCGTGGAGTGCCTGGCCAACGTGGGCAACCCTCATGCGTGCTACGTCACCGGGTTCGACCTCGTCTTCAACTACGGCCGCGCGCAGGCGCAACGGGGCACCCAGTTCCTTGCCCGGGCGGTCGCGAACGGCCACAAGGTGGCGGCCTACGTCCTCGCCATGCTCCGCTACGACGCCGACCGCGGGGACCGCGATGCCCTCGAGTATATCCGACAGGTCGAAGGCGAGGCCCACGTCGGCGACAACACGGTCGGGTCCGTCACGATGAAGAGGACCAACAAGGAGTGTTGCCGGTGTCGGAATCAAGCCATGCAGAGGCTCGACGTTTTCGTGAGCTGGAGGTTACTGCGTAGGCCTCCTCCCGGACCGCCGTCGGTGGCGCTGCCCGATATTGACGATGGCGTTTGCCGCTGCCCAACAGGGGGGAACCAGGGGCCTGCCCGCTGCGGCAGGCGAGGGTGGTCCGAGACCGTCTTCTGTACTGAGAACTGTAGGATTGAGCGCGAGTATGACCTGTTCTCCCATAACGTGTTGTACTCTATGGGTTATATTAAAAATGTTCACTGAAAAAATAAATGAAAAAATCATTATATCCATCAAGATAGAAAAATGAAAAAAAGCATTTGTTGTATGTTTTTTATGTTCTGACTAATTTCAAAGGATTTATGAAGTGAAATTTAATGGTAACCTTTACTTATCAATAATATTACAAGAAAGTGGATTTTTGCCTTTTAAAGGACCACATTTAATCAAGAATATTAATTAAGAAGAAGTAAATATCTTCACAGGCAGTTGGTACTTAACAACCGTCTCCAAATATGTTTATCTCAGGCGGGTATTACTTAACAACCGCCTGGGATAATGCCAGTTTCCTTATCCCTTGCTTCTTTTTTATTTAGATTCCAATATAAATACTCAAACATGTTTAGATTCTGCAAATTGTGTCCAAATTCGATGATTCTTTCTTCTACATTTGTATAAAATTAACATCTACCACCTGAACAAAATATTTTTAAAACTTGTATAGCTGACATTGTAATGTTTTGGTAAATATCAAATTAATTTCTACTCACATATTATTCACATTTGTGTATCTCATAAAAAAAAAGTTCCTTCACTCAAAATTGTTGGTATGAACATATTTGTATAATTTATACATGTATGAATTTTTTTAATTTTTTTAAAAGCATTCCAACATGTCAAACTTCAAATTATCCACCATTCTAACTAAATGCTCATATTCATATGAGGCATTCATCAAATTATGAACACACATTGATTCAAAAAAATTTAAAAAAATATGAAAAAATTCGTAGAGGTTGGTATGATGAGTAAAAATGTCCACTGAAAAAATAAATGAAAAAAGCATTATATTCATCAAGATAGAAAAATGAAAAATAGCATTTGTTGTATGTTTTTTATGTTCTGACCAATTTCAAAGGATTTATGAAGTGAAATTTAATGGTAACCTTTACTTATCAATAATATTACAAGAAAGTGGATTTTTGCCTTTTTAAAGGACCACATTTAATCAAGAATATTAATTAAGAAGAAGTAAATATCTTCACAGGCGGTTAGTACTTAACAACCGTCTGAAAATATTTTTATCTCAGGCGGGTATTACTTAACAACCGCCTGGGATAATTTCCGATACTGTTCTTCAGTTTCTTTATCCCTTGCTTCTTTTTTATTTAGATTCCAATATAAATACTCAAACATGTTTAGATTCTGCAAATTGTGTCCAAATTCGATGATTCTTTCTTCTACATTTGTATAAAATTAACATCTACCACCTGAACAAAATATTTTTAAAACTTGTATAGCTGACATTGTAATGTTTTGGTAAATATCAAATTAATTTCTACTCACATATTATTCACATTTGTGTATCTCATAAAAAAAAAGTTCCTTCACTCAAAATTGTTGGTATGAACATATTTGTATAATTTATACATGTATGAATTTTTTTAATTTTTTTAAAAGCATTCCAACATGTCAAACTTCAAATTATCCACCATTCTAACTAAATGCTCATATTCATATGAGGCATCCATCAAATTATGAACACACATTGATTCAAAAAAATTTAAAAAAATATGAAAAAATTCGTAGAGGTTGGTATGATGATTAAAAATGTCCACTAAAAAATAAATGAAAAAATCATTATATCCATCAAGATAGAAAAATGAAAAATAGCATTTGTTGTATGTTTTTTATGTTCTGACCAATTTCAAAGGATTTATGAAGTGAAATTTAATGGTAACCCTTACTTATCAATAATATTACAAGAAAGTGGATTTTTGCCTTTTTAAAGGACCACATTTAATCAAGAATATTAATTAAAAAGAAGTAAATATCTTCACAGGCGGTTGGTGATTACCAACCGTCTGAAAATATTTTTATCTCACGCGGGTATTACTTAACAACCGTCTGAGATAATTCCCGATACTGTTCTTCAGTTTCCTTATCCCTTGCTTCTTTTTTATTTAGATTCCAATATAAATATTCAAACATGTTTAGATTCTGCAAATTGTGTCCAAATTCTATGATTCTTTCTTCTACATTTGTATAAAATTAACATCTACCACCTGAACAAAATATTTTTAAAACTTGTATAGCTGACATTGTAATGTTTTGGTAAATATCAAATTAATTTCTACTCACATAATATTCACATTTGTGTATCTAAAAAAAAAGTTCCTTCACTCAAAATTGTTGGTATGAACATATTTGTATAATTTATACAGGTATGATTTTTTTTAATTTTTTTAAAAGCATTCCAACATGTCAAACTTCAAATTATCCACCATTCTAACTAAATGCTCATATTCATATGAGGCATTCATAAAATTATGAACACACATTGATTCCAAAAAAATTAAAAAAATATGAAAAAATTCGTAGAGGTTGGTATGATGAGTAAAAATGTCCACTGAAAAAATAAATGAAAAAAGCATTATATTCATCAAGATAGAAAAATGAAAAATAGCATTTGTTGTATGTTTTTTATGTTCTGACCAATTTCAAAGGATTTATGAAGTGAAATTTAATGGTAACTTTCACTTATCAATAATATTACAAGAAAGTGGATTTTTGCCTTTTTAAAGGACCACATTTAATCAAGAATATTAATTAAGAAGAAGTAAATATCTTCACAGGCGGTTGGTGATTACCAACCGCTTGAGAATATACTTACCAACCGCCTGAGATAATCTTCTTCTCAGACGTGAAATTTTAATTAACGATGAACACACTACACATTCATTCATTCACACAGTTGAAGAACACACAAGATACTCATTCATTAACAATATTCAATCACACATCTCACAAAAGAACACACAAGATGCACAATATTTACACAAGAACACACAAGAACACACAAGATACACAAGTAATATTCAATCACATAGATGAAAAAAGATAGATTTCATTCATTAACAATATTTACAAAACAGAAGCAACTAAAAACAACAAAAAGAAAAAATAATTAAATCCTAATCCTACTCCTCTTCCTCCTCCTCCTCCTCGTCCTCCGGCGGCGACTCCGGCACCGGTGCAACAGGAGACAGGGCCGGCTGCACCGGCTGCACCGGCTGCACTGGCGGTGCAACCCCGAGGTTGCTAGCCGTCGCCTCCACCAGCGTTCTACGGCCCTCGGGGCCAAGAACCTGGGCCATCGTCGCGAACAGAATGTCGAGACGATCAGCCACCCCCATGAGGGCGTAGAGGTAGTGGCCCAAGGTACCCATTCCAGTATACTCTGGAAGGGTACCCAGCCCCAAGGCACTCATGGCGCGAGACGTATTGTTGTACGCCTCTCGCGCCATGAGGAGGCGCTGCTCGGTGTTGATCTTCTCGGGGGAGCTGCAACATAGTTTCTTGCAAGGTGGCTCCCTCGGAGGGCTTGGCGGCGGAAGGTCAGCCATAGTGGTGTTGGGTCATCGGAGCGGAGGAAGACGAAGAAAACAAGAGGATTCAAAGTGAGCGATGCGCTTGTGAGCGATAGCGCATCTTTAAGGCCGCGCGGAGTGGAAAAGAAAGGTCGCGCCTCGGGGAAAAGAAAGGTCGCGCACGCGTGACATGGTCACTGACGTGTGGGACCGGGTCCACATGTCAGTGACCGCTGATTAAGTCAGGGGATCCTCATCCCGGTTGGTGAGGGGTCTTTATGTAGGCGTTCATCAAATTAAGAAGAAGTAAATATCTTCACAGGCCCATGTTTAACTCAGGCGGGTGTTACTAACCAACTGTCTGAGATAATTGTATCTTCTCAGGCGGTTGGTAAGTAAAATCCGACTGAGGTAACAATCTTCTCTGACAGTCGGTACTTAAAATCCGCCTGAGAAAATGTGAGTCTATATATACCCCTCGGCAGCATTGGAAAAACCTAACCCGGGCGAAACACTTAGACGCCGTTAGGCTGCCAAAATTTCGTTTGCCGCCAAGTGTTCGCCCTCGTCACTTCCAGGTATGCCGCCGAGCTTCGCCGTCGCCGAGCTTCGCCGTCGCCGCCGAGCTTCGCTCTCCTCACTTCCAGGTACGCCGAGCGAAGCCATTTCCGTCGCCGCCGAGCTTCAAGGTAAACCCTAAACCCTTCGACCTTCCATCCTCCTTCGCCGTGTCGCCTCCCTCCCCGCCCTCGCTGCCGCCTTGCATATCCTTGGTTAGGGTTCAGGAATTAGATAATGGTAGGCATCCTTGGTTAGGGTTCGGTGGAATTCGAAAAACTGTCAAGTTCGGTGGCATCTTTGGTTAGGGTTCGGTGGGGCAAGATTTATGTGGATGGTTATATCACGATAAATTGGTAGTTGGTTTTGTGTGTCTGAAACTGTGAAATCAGTAGCATTTCATCTTCTGGTAGTTTGCAGAGATAAAACTGTCAAGTTCGAATGAATAGGAGTTACTCCCTTCGTCGTGGATGGTTATATCACGATAAATTGGTAGTTGGTTCTGTGTGTCTAAAACCGTTCTGACACATTAGTGGTAAACATGATTCTAGACTCTAGTAACAGCAGTATATTCCCTATTTCTGTCATCGGCCTTGCATATGCCACATAATTCTCTATTAGGGGCAAGATTTAACTATATTTGGTTAAGTTGACCAAATTTGGCTAATTTTGGCTAAGTTACATTAGATATAGTTATACTTGACTAATTTTGACTAAGTTATGCTATATTTAGCTATATTTGGCTACTTTTGCTTAGAGTTAGCTATGCTAGACTAAGTTTGGCTAAGTTTGCTTTTATTTCTCTAAGTTTCATTTGAGCAATTGTAGCTAATCTGTGCTACCAAAGATGTCTGTACTTGTGGCTCCATCAGCTTCATTTGAGCAATTGTACCTAATCTGAGCTACCAAAGTTATGCTATATTTAGCTCTGAAGCCAAACAAGTTGCTGGCCAACTCATTTGTGATGCCAGGAGCATCCTCACGCCCATATCTAGGTAACACTAGGTGTGGCGATGGAGTCTGAGCATATGATGCCGATCTCTATGATACAAGAATTTAGTTAGACCTATATAACTTCAAAAATGTGTTTTGGCTAAATTTACTTAATTGAGCCAAAATTGAGAAAATTTGTTTTAAATATGACCAAATTTAGTTATGCCATTTATTAGATTTTTTGTCTTATTAGATCTAGCATGGAAAGCCCTAAGAAGACTGGTCCTGATAGTAACAACAAAGAAGACAATATGGAGTTTACTAACTCCAGCAGTTCAGACTCCTATCACAGTCCTTCGGATCCTTTTCCGAATATAAAAATTAAAAAGACTTCAGTGGATCTAGACTTGGAATATGATCCTATCGATGAGGTATGGATCACGAATCTTTAACTTCAGCAGTTCAAGTTAATGTTGGTTGTCAAGTATACAAAGTATTATAATTTTTTTCTACCTAGATTAATCTCGAAGACAATGAGGTGACATCGGCTCCTAAAACCGCAGAAGGATCACCAATGGATGAATCCTCAGCTTCACTCAAGCGGAAACGAGGGCAACGAGGTCCCAATAAGGGTCCATTGGACCGCATCATGTACATAACAAGGGTTGGTCCAGGTGGGCTTCCCCAAGAACCATTGGATTCAGTTACCAAGTACCGTAATGCATGCGGTTTTCTTGTTAGGGAGGTTGTGCCAATCACAACCGAGAATTGGAGGAAATTACCCGAGCAGACCAAGAATGAGTTGTGGGAAAAGATAAAGAAACAATTCAAGTTCCCGAAAGGCACAGAAGAAGCTGTAAAGAAAGCAACATTGGTCTCTTGCGGCAAGAAGTTTCGATGCTGGAAGAGTGAAATGAATGCTTATGTTAAGGCCAATAAGGTCCCTAGCCCGAGGAAGATGGGAAAAATCACACAAGCTCAGTGGCAAGAGTTTGTTCGTCAAAAGAGCACACCTGATGCTAAAGCTCTAAGTGCAACTAGGTCAGAGCTTGCAAAAAAGAACAAATACCATCATCGCTTGGGGTCTGCCGGATATGCCCCCAAAGTCCAGAAATGGAATAAGATAATAGACGAAATTCTTAGTAAGGGCAGTCCTCACCCATTAGAAGGGTGCGATGAGCGAACTCAACGCTGGGTCTTTGCTCGGTCAGGTTTGACCAGCGAGGGCAAACTTGAAAAGCCCGACTCTCTGAATGAAGTAGAGGATAAAATGAAAGAAGTAATTGAAAAGCAACAGAAGGGTCTCTTCAAGCCGAAGAGGGAGAATGACCAACTTACCGCTATCTTGGGAAACCCTGAACACAGCGGACGGGTTCAAGCGGTCTCTTCTCAAATGTCTTGGCTAGATGGTTTCCCTAAAGATAAAGACACATATAGAAGACGTGAGAAGTTTAAGAAAACACTTGATGAAACGATTGCTCAAAAGGTCAAAGAAAATATGCAATAAATAATGGAACAACTTAGACAATTAGGACAATTAGTGGCACCGAGTACAATGATGGTTCCGGTGCAAAAGGAGCAATTAGTATCTCCAACTGCCTACCCTAGCAGCGTTGGTTCCGTGCCAGGCTCAGGGTCAGCCCATAAGTTCCCTGTCAATGATATTGCTAATGACAAATCTTGTCGTCTTCTTGTCCTGATAGGCAGAGCAGGGAACAAAACCAAACAGGTTGCCACTGCTATGGCAAAGCCTGATCGTGACTTCAACGGGAGTCCACTTCCGTTGTATTATTCTGTGGTGCAAGTTCTTCAGATCATTGATAATGATTATGAAGATTATGAAATAGACCACGTCACACCTGAGGGGATCGCGACTCTGGGGCAGGCTGTCAACCAATTAATCCTTTAGCACCGACGCGATATCGTGTTGGACGATGAGCCAATTTCTAGCCCCGTCGCATCTCCAAATACTGCAACCCCATCTTCTAAGGTGAAAGTGCATGAAGATCCACTCCCTGTCCGGGAAGATCCACTCCCCCTATGTCTAAGAAAGGATGATGATATCCAAGAGCAACAAGTTGGACAACAACTTCAAGCAGTACCAGAGCAAGCTGTTGCTAGTAAAGAGCAACTAGTTGAGCAACAGCTTGAAGTAGTACTAGAGCCAGCTGCTGGGAGTAAAGAGCAATCAGTTGAACAACAGGTTCAACAACAAGCCAGTGTCCAACTTCCGACGACTACTCCTCGATCATCAGTGTCTGTCAAAGTTAGCTCATACAAAAATAAGAAACCTTCATCAGAAGTGACAAAGTATTTGGAAGCTATGAAGGAAAATATTAGAAAATCGAGTGCATCTCGTTCTTCTCATGAGCCAGCATTAGAAGATATCGAGGAGTGGGAAGAAGACGGTGTCATGTATAATCGGCGGACGGCTTTAGTTAAACCAGGAGTTCCAATATACAAGCTTGAGGATGTTCCTCCTAAATTTGAGAATGGGAAGCCGTTCATGACATCCGTACAACTTAGCAAACAACCCGTCGCGCTCAGAAGAATGCATGAGTGGTACATCACTGCCATCACAAAATTTGGTCTTAATTGCGTCACATTTTGTATTCCAAAAGAAGCATTCTGGAGCACTGGAGTAGATAAACGATTCATTTTATTTGACGAGCTGCTTTCCCTTTTCCATCGGGGCATGCTCGAAATCAACCTGCTGCTCGTCTGGTGCTTGTAAGTGCTCTAATATTTTGTATTTGCTTTTCTTACTACACGCATACACATTTCATGAGATTATAACAATTCTGGACTTCTTCAATAGGATGCAATACATGGATAATGTAAAGTTGGCGCGCAAGACAGGTATCCTTGACCCTACTAGGATTGCAAAGTCGCTATTCGACGTCCAGGCGAATCGAGAATCAAGCCAGTACAAACACATGAAAAAAAAAGATTTTGAAAGAGCAATTGCAAAACTTAAGAAGGATAGAAAGGCAGAAGTTGCAGCTTACATAGGACATGCGATGTTTAACTTTGTCAGAGACGGCCAGGACCTCGTAAAGGCTCCGTACCACTTCGAGTAAGTTCGACACATGACATTGAAATATCAATTATTGGTAATTGTTAACACGTGTGTTTGTATATTTGCAGTAATCACTACATAATGATCTTCATCAAGCCAACGCAGGGAATGGCAACAGTCTTGGACTCGGCCGATTACCCACCAGATCGTTACAAAGATTTCCTTTCCATTTTGTAAAAGTACGTTTATTCAATAATTTTAATTTACGCACATTTAGAATGTGTTGACAAGTTTTATATGATATTTCTTGTATTACAGCGCTTGGCAGTTTTACGCGGAGCTTGGCGGTCAGAGACCTCCTAATATGAATGCATTGGACATTAAAACGTATTATGCTTGTCCGAAGCAGCCTGCTGGGAGTGTCTTATGCGGGTATTATGTATGCGAGCATCTTCGGACCGCCGCCGTATATAGAGTCAATCGTGAGGATGTAAGTTATCCTTAATATCGATACCTTATTTTCTTACTTTTGTGTTTCATTTTCATTGTAACTAGCATAGTTTAATGCTTATATTCTCTGCTATTCAATATTACCAGAAACATTATTTTCATATTTTGATTCCAACTTCAAAATTCAATTGCTCATAGTACAACTGCTCCAAAAATACCTACTAAATTCTTGTATACTCTCACTTTGATCTATACTTTGAGATTGTTCAAACCAACACATTCTAAACCTTGTTATGTGTTATATTGCAGCACAAGAAGAATCTGAACGAAGAATGGCCGGTTTGTAGAAGTATTCCTGATGGAGGAGCCGACAGGATTGCTTCTGAACTCTGTCCGTTCATCCGTCGCGAAATTTTGCACAAAAAGGGGAAGTTCTTTGATAAGAGAAGTTCAGCAGCTGATGTGCCAGAACTTTGCGACTATGCCAATCTAAACAGTTTTTAGTGAAAACTTGTAAACTTTGAGATGAATTGTATCTGTAACTTGTACATATATATATTGTTTTAGTGAAATTGACTTCTGTGATGATAATATTGTTGACTTTTGTTCTGTGATGATTGTTGTTTTTTGTTCTGTGATTATATTGAATTGACTTGGAAATTAGAAATAATAGCAGTAATACTGCATGACTGTGAAAAACAATTATCACAGGCGGCTAGATACAAGTAAAGAAACATTTGTGATAACCTAATTTTCACAGGCGGTGTCTGTTATGGTAGAAACCGGCTGCGTTAAAGGGTCTTCACAGACGGCTGATATAGGTAAACTCCGTCTGTGATGACACCATTATCATAGACAGGTTAGTTATGCTTCAATAACCGTCTGTAAAGACACATTATCATTGACGGTTAGTTATGCTTCAACACCCGTCTTTGAAGACACATTATCATAGGCGGTTAGTTATGCTTCAAAATCCGCCTGTGAAGACACATTATCATAGTCGGTTAGTTATGCTTCAATACCCGACTGTGAAGACTCAGTATCATAGGCGGTTAGTTATGCTTCAAAATCCGCCTGTGAAGACACATTATCATTGGCGGTTAGTTATGCTTCAATACCCGACTGTGAAGACTCATTATCATAAGCGGTTAGTTATGCTTCAATAACCGTCTGTGATAAGACATTTATCACAGGCAGTTATATAGGCTGCATGACCCGCTTGTGATAAAGTATTTTCACAGACAACTATTCTTAGTAAAGAACCGCCTATGATAATCTGTCTTCACAGGCGGCTAGCCTAAGTGAAGAACCGCCTATGATAATGTGTCTTCACAGGCGGTTTCACTTCTCCGCCTGTGAAATTGCGGATTATCACACACTCTTCGTTTCAGGCGGTTTTAAAAGTCGTCTGTGATAATAGGTTTAGAGCCGCCTGTGATGAGGCTTATTGTAGCAGTGTGGAGATATAATAATAATATTATATTAGATGATATATTAGAGACTTATTTGCATATTTGTCATTTTTGTACATCTATTTATAAAGGCCTTCGGCCTCCTCAATAATATAAGGTCATATTCATACATGTTATGAATATTGAATCTTGTATTATTGAGAAGGCTGGATGTCTCTATAAATAGATGTAAAAGGATGACAAATATGCAAATAAGTCTCTAATACATCATCTAATAAAATATCACTATTATATCTCTAATACTCCCCCTCAAACTCAAGATGCGTCAAGAACATTGAGTTTGGAGAGATAAAAATCATGCTAAGAACCACAAATATGATATAAATAGTGGTGTTACTGAGCAAAACATCAAAATATCAAAGTAAATGAAGCAGCAAAATTAGAGCCGACAAAACTAGGAGGCACATCGGAAGGAAAACGAAGTCAGTCACGCTCCTAAAGACGCTTTGAATCATGACGACAAAGACCAGTACGAACCAGAGATCACCCATGAGCAACTTTCAAAGTCGTAGACCATTCATATATTGATGCATTCGAGGAACTCAGTCACGGTAATTAACGCCATTGAAAAGCAGTAGACACCGCGCAACTGGAATTCCGGCCGAAGAAGAAAAAATCATCATGAAGAAGATAGCAGGCGACGGTGAGAGCACAAAATAAGCAGCGGCGGACGACGGGGAGAGCACAAATAAAAACGGCGCAAGCAACATTTTTTTACGAGGCAGAGACGAAGCTTCTGAATCAACGATGGATCAAGACGTCACAGGCAGCGAAAACGAAGGCGCCCAAAAGACATCAATTTCATCTCAGATCGAAAGGGAAGTCGACACTGCCAGTTTTTTTAAGAATCAAAACAGATCTGTTCCTGCTAATGTCATGCTGAGTCAGCACCTCACAGAAACCTCACGCAGCAGACTTACGAGGCTGCCAACGGAGACTAGATCTGAAGCAGTTACACATGCGCTGATCAACGGACCAATCCAGAAGATCCAATGCTCTTCCCATGCTTTGTGTTGGTTGTAGAGGACGGCGGCGCCAAGGCTCCTCACCGGATTCGTCCTATCGTGGTCGCCAGGTGGACCACGAACACCGCAAACCCAATCGGCAGCGGCACCGACACGGGTAGGAATGAGTAGTGCGTGGTGCGTTTGCGATCGGTGGCGGAGAAGACGGTGCAGATGAACCTGAACACGGAAAGGAGCTACCACGGAGCGGGCAAAAAAACCTCTGGCGGCGGCGGGATCTATCGGTAAAACACCTTAGAGGAACCGCCGCTGCTAGAAAACAAAATTAGGGTATAAGATCTAAAATCTAAGTTTTGTATACTATATTATGAATATGACTTTATATTATTGAAGAGGCTGGAGGCCTCTATAAATAGATGTACAAAGATGATAAATATACAAATAAGTGCCTAATACATCATTTAATATAATATTATTATTATATCTCTAACAATATGTTTGCATGTCATGTACTGTTATTAGCAACTATATAGTTCGTGCATAGATGTGCAATGATTAAACCTCGTTTTTTGGATTTCTGCGCTGGTTTCTTCCATGTAAAAAGCTTTAGCTTCCTAACATGGCAACTTGTGTTTCACCTGTTTTCTAAAGAAGCAAAAGCTACTCAATAGGAAACCAATCGGTACATAACCTGCTGTCATGGTTGTTGAGACAAATTCCTCATTCTGAGAGTGTTTCATTTAAATGATGAAAATAGATTTTACATTGTCAAGAGATATGTCATGGCAGATTTACCTTTAAAGAGCAATATCCAATCTTGATATAACATTGTTCGTAGAAAACATGTATAGGCTGCAACTATATGCAACATATGCATGACGAGGCAGTAATAGGGGATATGTGCATTACAAATGGTGCTTTAACACAAGAAACCTGGTTGTGCAATGCCATATACTTAACATTTGAATTAGCAAATTGCAGCTGTCTGATTTCTACCCGGAACGGCCGCGGCAACATAATTTTTGTTTTAGGATGACACCATTTTACCAAGTTGTAGAACAAGACAACCACGTCCGACACCACCATGAGAAACTACTAGCATATCATCATTAGGCAATCTGTATCAACATACTTTATAACATATTCTAAAATCTAATCAAAATTACATCATACTCTATAACTTACTCTATATTTATTTTTACTCTTACAAAACTTTCAGTATACTTTACAGTAGACTTTACATCATACCACCACTGTTGACAGTCTTACAAAATTTCACTTTCCAAGAATAGCAAAATTACAGATGTTCTCAGAATGTGAGAAGATACTTACATCTATAAAGCCACATATACTGTAATACCCACTAGTTACATTGCGCATTGAGCTCTATTTTGCAGTTATAGTGCTATATGTGCTACAAAACTCCCTATGCAGTGGCATTCTTTACCTTAGTAGCCACTCCACAATTACTGCGTCTCAGTTGAGACCAGTCACAAAGAAGCTGACAACCTATCCTCAAAGGTACAGTTAAACACGAATTTTGGAATACTCTATTTCGTGCTTGTATACACCGACTCTACTGTTGTGTTTACAAATTACTCCCTCTATCACAAAATAATTGACGTTTTGGAAAAGAATTCTAGTTCATGGACTAGAATTATTGTCCAGAACATCAATTAATTTGGGATGAAAGGAGTACATCTCAACAGATGTTGGAGTGGGTTTGGTATCGTCTATTGACTGATACACTATGTTAGCTTTGAGGGGAACGAGCGGGGCTCGTGCGGCTAGCACCGTGGGATTGGTGCTAGCCCGTCACTGGCTTCAGCGCGTGGTGCTCACCTCTTCTTAATATATTAGCTCATGACATTTGTTTATGATAGTTTTTTTAAAAAAAAACTATGTTAGCTTTGAGACATGAGAGCAGCAGATCAGATTGGGTTATGATGATAAACGGAGTGCTATTTCGTGGAGGAGCAATCTCTTCTTGGCAGCATCAATCACACCATTGCACTCAGCATTCACAAGGACCTCACTCATCATTGCAGCGGCATGCCCGGTGGGCTCTTCAGATGTCCTCCTCAACATGAACATCTGCACAGCAATGAGGCAACACCATTAAGCCATTTTCTCATGTATTGCACTTAAATACCAACTGAAGAAAGTATGGAATATTAAATGCAGGGTGCTGAATATATAGCAAGTATATTGATCAGTTGCACGATTCATGATTCATTGCTGAAAAAGGTTAACTTCAGATCCCATAATCAGCAATACAATGGTTGCATCGTGAATAGTAGCGTATATAACAAGTAATGGAATTTACAAATACTATAGGCCTTGAATAAATCATACAGTGTGATAAATATACTCGGACTAAATCGAAAAGCATCTTCATGTTGAAACGAAGAAAATTAAAGAATTCTAACATGCATGTCCACTGCGCCTATAGAGCCAGTACCTGTCCACGATGAGAAATCTCCAGGCACCCAGGTGGCTGGATCCATGGTTCACCATCAACCTGAACAGGGAACGAACTGTGGAGATACAACCTTATAACTTTTCCTTGGGCTAACCGGTGTGCTCTTGAAAGTCCCACCTATCAACCACACACACAAAAAAAAATGATTGCAAGTTAATACCACAACATTGTTACTAAAGACTGAACTATTACGTCTTACAGGAAACATCAAATAAGATTGTTACTAATACTGAGAGTAAACTATTATTTGCACCTGCAGCTTTCCTAGATGCCATGTTCCTGATATACAGGCCACCTCAAGCATTTTGTCATGCATTGATTGCGAACTGAAATCATCATCATGTTCATTATCGTTTTGCCAAAGATCAACGCCACCCATGTAGCTGGCAATATTCATAACATGTTGGGTTGATCCCGGTCCAACCGGGACTCCCGTTAGATATGGGCGTGAGGGGCAACAACCCCACGCCCAACTCAATCCTACCCAACAGAATCGGACGTGGGTTGTTACCCAGGCCGATTCCTTAGGCGCATGTGGGTATTGGGGATGCAACAGACTCTATCCGTTGCCTCCCCCTCTCTCCCGTGCGCCATATAAGCACCAGGGGGCCCTCAGGGCGATGCACCTATGCGCACACGTTCCCGAGGCCCCCGCCAAAACCTAAATTGATTCACCGCTCCCACAACTGGATCTCCTCAGTGGCGTCAAACGGCCCTAATGAAGGTATTCTCGCCTCTCACTTACCCCCTTCTAATCCTACCTTATGTGTTCTGTGATTGGAATGCCTGTTAGATTATTTGTCTAAGGGTTAACATCATTGTTAGTGACGCATCATGTTTAAACTCTCTCGGTTAGATGTTCATAGTCATGATCCTAAGGGTAATCAGTTTCAACATTGGCATCAGAGCAGTGTCTATGAACTACTAATCGGATTACCTAAGTCCAAATTAAGGTCGATTAAGTTTCTAATCATTTTGATTCAGTCTTAGTTGAGATTAGTTATTGATTAAGTCATGTTAATTAAGAAATTAGAAGGAGGGGAAGTCAGTTTCGATTTCGGTTAACACTTAGAACTCAGAAACAGGCCGAATCGAATCAAAATAAGAAAAATTAGATTAAAGGGAGAGGAACTTATCTGGATCAAGGTGGCTTTGGGCCACCGAATCCTCCTCAGTGCGGGTTAGGGGAAACCCTAACCCTACCGTCCTCTTTTCCTTGATGGTGGCCGTCGGTTTGCATCTCCCAACGGAGATGACCATGGCGCCGCCATCCTCAGGCTGCAGAACTAGGGTTAATGGGCCGAAGCCCAACCCTAGTCGCACAGTTCAACCGACGCCGCCACCTTAGAGCCTCGGGTTAGGAAACCCTAACCCTAGGAGGATCTCCACCGGCGGCATGAAGTGCGCGCCATGGTGGAGGCCCTCGGCGGCGCCGGCATACCTGCAAACACAAATCACTCAGCACACTCAGGAACCTAAGTGGTCGCGCTAGGTTTTGGGCTCGAACCCTAACCCTAGCAATCGGGTTTCCTTCTACGGTGCGCGACCGACGAAACTTCGGCCGACGACGAGCAAACTCACGGTCGCTCGCCGCCGGCGAAGACTCAGCCGTGCCGGAAGTCCCCGACGCGACGACCTTAACTCTCCACTCAGAACCGGCGCGCGACGGTTTCCCTCGACGGAGACCGACCGTCGCCGTCGACACTGGAGGGGAAGCACCTTGCGGTGCGTGACCCTCGCCGGAGACGACGGCGCGGCGGCGCCGGAGGTCCCGCGCGGCCGGCGCGGATTCACCGCCGCACCCTCTTTTTCGCTCGGCCTCGCCGCCGCTCTGCCGTTCTCACCCGCTCGGCCCGAAGAGAGAGAGAGAGGGAGTGGAGAAATGAGCTAGGGTTTCGGAAACCCGCAGCGGCGAAGGCTTAAGTACCCCCCGATCTAAGCGCAGAACCGTTCAATGGATGATGGACGGCTCAGATCAGTCCTAGTGTTAAGCCACCATCAGATCGTGGCCGTTGGATCCAGATCCAACGGGCCACGTTGCGCGCCGCGCGCCACCTAAGGAAGATGTGCTCTGAGCCCATGCGGAAGGGTGTTTTGGGCCCCGTGGGCTGCCCTTTCAATTTTTCGCATTTTCTTAGAATTTTTATTAGGCTGATTTCGGCCATGGGCCGGGTCACCGTGGGCTGCGCTGAGTTAAGTTTTTTCCAATTTCGTAAGCGTTTTTCTTCCTGGTGGGTTGGGCCCTTTTAGGTGTTGGGCTGATTCCAGGGTTTTAACCCATTAAGGAATTTTTCAGTATTTTCAATTTACAGAAGTTAGTTTATATGGAATTTAATTCCAGAAATTAGAGAAATGGTTAGAAAATTAGTTAAATGGCTGGGAAATTTTTTTAGAATTTTGTGTGATGATTGTGTAATTTTAATTGCATTATTTCTGCATTTTATTCTATTTATTGTCAATAAGAGCATTTTCTCAGTTACTTAAATATTATTAAGTGCCTTTTTAAGTAATTCTCAATAATTAAGAAATTAAGTTTTAGCTTCCGCTGTGATTAAGTGATAAATTAATTGAGTAACCAAAGTGAAATTTTAATTTATCAAGTTTTGAGTTTAAGTTAAGTTATGTTTACTAGTGGTAATTTAAATGAGTAACCAACGTAAAAATTTGAATTTGCCAATTAATTTTTTAAGTGCATTTATTTGAGTTTGTGCTTAAGCTTATATTTATGATTATTTAAGACTCATTGAGTAACCAACGTGAAAAATGATGCACTAAGTTAATTATGCATGGAATTTGAAAGTAACCAACGTGAAATTGAATTGCCATCTTTGAGTTTATCATATTAAGTTTTGTTATGATACTAAGTTTTAATGTTTAAGGGCATTTTTTGCTAAGTAACCAACTTGAAAAAGCAAGAATGCCATTCTTAAGTCATGATTTATTATAAGTTTTGTCATTAATCCTCAAATTTTTGTTTCTGAAGGATCAGGCTTGTCCTCAGCACTTAGCTATATCTCCGCAATTGAGACCCTCAATGGTCAAAATTACGGGGTATGGAAAGAGAGGCTCCAGATGGCTCTAGTAGTCTCTGACCTCGATTTTGCGATTACGTCGCCTCGACCCACTGAGCCACCTGTCCCCATTGCTGAGACTGGGGAATCTGAGGAGTCTTTCACTACGCGGAAGGCTAAGTATCTAATCTTGAAGGATCAGTATGAGAAGGATCTCCCTAAGTGGGACACTTCCAACAGGAAGTGTCTCGTGATCATTAAGAGCACCATAACTGACTCAATTAAGGGAGGAATCTCTGATTATGATACTGCTGCAGAGTACTTAGAGAGAGTCAGAGGTCAGTTCACTGGCTCCACTAAGGCGAGTGCTAGCACTCTCATGAGAAAGATTGTCACTGAGAAGTACTCTGGAGGAGGTGTGCGTGAGCACATCAATAAGATGAGTCACTATAACTCTAAGCTTAGGGAGCTAAACATTGTGATGCCAGATGAGATGCTCATTTACTTCATCCTAAGTTCTCTTCCTAAGGAGTTTGAGGCCTTTGTGGTCAATTATAACTCACTTCCTGAGACTTGAAACATTGATAAGATTGTTGCTATGTGCGTTCAGGAAGAGGAACACATAAAGAGCTCTAAGAATGGTGATTACATCAATCTAGCTGACATTAAGGGTAAGGGCAAGGCAAAGAGATACTTTTCCTCTCCCAAACCACCTTCCTTCAAGGTTTCAGGCTCCAGTTCCTCAGCAAATAAGTTCAAAGGGAAGTCCTCTTAAAAGAGGTACAAGGATAAGTGTCACTTCTGTGGCTCAGATGAACATTTCCAGAAGGACTGCGTTGGATTCATTAAGTGGTGTGCTAAGAAAGGTAATGATATAATTACTTTTGTAAATGAGGCCTTATATGTGAATTATTCACGGTCCACTTGGTGGATTGACTCAGGTGCCACTGTGCACATTTGTAATTCAATGCAGGCATTAAGTACGATGAGAACTATAAGAAGAAGGGAAAGAGTGATTAAGGTGGCAGATGGGCGTGAAGCCGAAGTCGAAGCCATTGGAGACTTATCTCTTAGATTACTTAGTGGCTTTGTACTTAGGTTAAATAATATTCTTTATGTCCCTTCATTAGAAAGGAACTTGATTTCAGTTTCGTGTTTGGATGATTCAGGATACATTTGTCATTTTGGTAATGATAAATGTTCTATCAGTTATAATAATGAGATTATTGGTCTTGCCTTCCGACAAGACATGCTCTACTTGTTGTCCACTCACGAGAATGTGTTTGCTATATGTGATGATCAGGTTTCATCTAAGAACGACTTAGGACATAATAAGCGCAAAAGAAGCGATTTAGATACTTCGTCGAAATTATGGCATTGTCGTTTATGCCATATTTTGAGGGGGAGGATCGAACAATTAGTATCTCAATCGATTCTTCCACACTTAAACTTTTCATATTCTGAGGAATGCATTGACTGCATTAAAGGAAAATTCTCCAAAACTATTAAGAAAAACGCCAAACGTAGCTCGGGAGTCTTAGAAATAATCCACACAGATATTTGTGGACCTTTTCCCGTAACATCGGTAGATGGTTATGATTCCTTCATAACATTTACAGATGACTTTAGTCGTTATGGCTATATTTATCCAATCAAGGAGCGATCCGAAGCGTTGGATAAGTTTAAAATATTTAAGGTTGAAGTAGAAAATCAGCATGACGTTAAGATTAAAGTAGTAAGGTCTGACCGTGGAGGTGAGTACTACGGTCGACACACCCCTTATGGCCAAGTCCCTGGACCTTTTGCGAGGTTTTTACAGGAAAATGGCATAGTAGCCCAATATTCTACACCGGGCGAACCTCAGCAGAACAGTGTAGCGGAACGGCGAAACCGTACGCTTATGGACATGGTGAGAAGCATGTTAAGCTATTCTACACTACCAGTTAGTTTATGGATGGAGGCCCTAAAGACCGCCATTCACGTGCTTAACCGTGTTCCATCTAAGTCAGTACCTAAGACACCGTATGAGATGTGGACGGGACGTAAGCCCTCACTAAACTATCTACATGTGTGGGGATGTCCAGCTGAGGCTAAGATGTTCAACCCGAACTTAAGCAAATTGGATTCTAGAACAATCAGTTGTCATTTTATTGGCTATCCTGAAAGGAGTAAAGGGTTTAGGTTCTATTGTCTAGGTAGACACACTAAGTTTATTGAGACAAGACATGCCGTGTTTTTAGAGGACACTATGATCAGGGGGAGTACGGTACGACGAGAAATAGACCTTGAGGAGGAACGGATTAGTCTACCCGTTCCGATGACTCAAGAGCCTTATTTCACCCTACCTGCTGTCGTCGTGCCACCCGCACCTAGTGCTGGCGACACAACGCCTGTTGCTGCACCTCCATCGGCCACAACAGAAATAAGTGAGGTACAACCTCCTCAGCCTGTTGAGGACATGGTCGAACAAAATGAGGTTCAGCAGCAGCCTCAACCATTAGATGATGCTCAAGTAAGAAGATCACAAAGAGTAAGACGGCCGGCCATCCCGGACGATTATCAGATATACTTGAGCGAAGAAGTTAAGATAGAGGATGATCCCACCTCTTACGAAGATGCCATGAGTAGACCTCAGTCATCCGAATGGCATAAAGCCATGGAAGATGAAATAAGATCTATGAGTGCCAACAAAGTCTAGGACTTAGTAGAGATTCCTAAAGGAGCCAAAATGGTAGGCTGTAAATGGGTCTACAAGATTAAGCGTGACTCCAAAGGGAAGATCGAAAAGTATAAGGCTAGGCTTGTGGCTAAGGGATTCACGCAGCGGGAAGGTATTGATTATAACGAGACCTTCTCACCTGTGTCGTCTAAGGATTCGTTTCGAATCATCATGACATTAGTAGCATATTATGACTTAGAATTACATCAAATGGATGTAAAGACGGCGTTCCTCAATGGGGATCTTTATGAGGACGTCTACATGACTCAACCAAAGGGTTTTGTCATTGAGGGTAAGGAACATATGGGATGCCACTTGAAGAAGTCTATTTATGGACTTAAGCAAGCTTCAAGGCAATGGTACCTAAAGTTCGATGAGACGATAAGAAAGTTTGGGTTTAAGGAGAATGAGGAGGATAAATGCATTTATGCTAAGTTTAAGAATGGGAAATTCATTTTCCTTATACTATACGTAGATGACATACTACTTGCAAGTAGTGATGTCAACCTACTCTTAGAAACTAAGACGTGTTTATCCTCAAACTTTGAGATGAAGGATTTAGGTGAAGCTTCCTATGTCCTAGGAATTGAGATTCACCAAGATCGAAGAAAGGGGGTATAAGGATTATCTCAGAAGGCATACTTAGAAAGCGTACTTAAAAAGTACGGTATGTAAGGCTGTAAGCCCTCGCCTGTTCTAATAGTTATGGGTGACAAATTTTCACAATCACAGTCACCTAAGAATCAGTATGAGGTTGATCAGATGAGAGTAATTCCGTATGCTTCTGCTGTCGGAAGCTTAATGTATGCTCAAACATGTACACGCCCTGACTTAGCTTTCGTGACTGGGATGCTTGGCAGATATCAAAGTAATCTAGGCTTAGACCACTGGAAAGCACTTAAGAAGGCTCTAAGATACATTCAGGGTACTAAGAACCTCATGTTAAAGTATAGTAAGTCAGACTCATTAGAAATAGTGGGTTACTCAGATTCAGATTACACGGGTTGTGTGGATACTAAGAAATCCACGTCAGGCTATATATTCACCCTCGCGAATGGAGCTATATCGTGGAGAAGCTCCAAGCAAGTCATAACTGCATCGTCCACAATGTATGCTGAGTTCATAGCTTGTTATGAGGCCACTGGATATGCATCTTGGCTTAAGAAATTTGTTCCCGGTCTAAGAGTGGTAGACAACATTCATAAACCACTTAAGTTATACTGCGATAATGAGCCAGCAGTGACATACTCTCACAACAACAAGTCGAGTGGTGCTGCCAAACACATCGACATTAAGTATTATGTTGTTAAAGAGAGAATCCAGGATAATCCAATTAGTCTCGAGCATATAAGAACTAATAAAATGCTTGCGGATCCGCTAACCAAGGGTCTCCCTCCCAATATGTTCAGAGAACACGTAGCCGGCACGGGATTAGGGGAGAGCCTGTGAAACAAATCCTGGATACTAAGGGGACACCTAAGCATAAGGTTATTTCTAATTGTGAGACATATTGTGGTCTTCGAGTCGAACAGTACGTAAATGGCTGTTTCTGATGCGTCGTGCTCCTTATGTCAAAGCAAGAAGAAATATATATATGTTTAGTAACTTAGAATAAGAATGAGTTAAGTAAGAAGTAAGTTGTCCCGAGATCAAGGGGGAGAATGTTGGGTTGATCCCGGTCCAACCGGAACTCCTGTTAGATATGGGCGTGAGGGGCAACAACCCCACGCCCAACTCAGTCCTACCCAACAGAATCGGACGTGGTTGTTACCCACGCCGATTCCTTAGGCGCGTGCGGGTATTGGGGACACAACGGACTCTATCCGTTGCCTCCCCCTCTCTCCCGTGTGCCATATAAGCACCAGGGGGCCCTCAGGGCGATGCACCTATGCGCACACGTTCCCGAGGCCCCCGCCAAAACCTAAATTGATTCACCGCTCCCACAACTGGATCTCCTCAATGGCGTCAAACGGCCCTAATGAAGGTATTCTCGCCTCTCACTTACCCCCTTCTAATCCTACCTTATGTGTTCTGTGATTGGAATGCCTGTTAGATTGTTTGTCTAAGGGTTAACATCATTGTTAGTGACGCATCATGTTTAAACTCTCTCGGTTAGATGTTCATAGTCATGATCCTAAGGGTAATCAGTTTCAACATAACAATCACACCTTCTGCATCCTGATGAAAATACCATATAAGAGAGCTCATCCACGAACAAGTCACCGAAGATATAGTGCCTTCTTTTGAGCTAGGAAAGGAGGTTACCTCTGGAATTTCAATATCCTTTCCATCTACTTCAAGGCCAACATGCCACGGTAAATCAGAACACGATCGATCCATCATATCCTTAGCACCTTCTCTAGCATATACCAGCTTGTTGACAAACTGCATGCAGAACATTAATGTATCCATTTATTTTGCTGACATAAATCGTAAGCATGGAAGGTAATATAAGATCAAGCCTGTTTACAATGCAGGGATTTCTCCGTATGTACATCCCAAGGAATTCTCATTAAACAGATCATTTCCTATAGGGTATGAGAAAATTCCAATAGCCCTACCTGACTGCAAAATTTATCTGGTCTTTCTTCCCTTGTGTGGAAATCATAAGCAACCTTTGCATCCTATAAAATAATACTCCCTCCGTTTCAATTTATTTGTCGTTAGGACAACTTTCATTAATTCATTTTTAGTTCTTTTGATTGTCTGAAACGACAATTATTTCAAAACGGAGGTAGTACAAAATAATGTATTTTCAGCATCTACTGATGGAAGAGATATGTATATAAAAGAAAGTAGTATGGACTATGAAGAGAGTTCAGGTACCTAAATAGTTAGTCATAAATTTTACTTGCTTGGTGCATTGACCATCTACTCCATTCTTCTCTTTGATGGCTACATTTCAGCGATCAAGCACAGTAACAGCTGCATGGTCTACATCATTTAGAAGTGCACATATTCCCCCTTGTCGTTCAACAGAAGATAGACCCCCACCCCAGCGCATAACCCGCGATAGGTCATTGCCTGTTCCCAGTGGGAGAAATTCAACAGGGGGAGGAGATTCATAGTTCTGCTTTTCAATGGAATCAAGAACCCAGGCTACTGTTCCATCCCCACCACAAACAAGGATTTTGAAGTGTTTAACATTGTGGAATAGTTGCAACCCAACTTCAGGTCCCTGAGAAGCACTTAGCTCAAATATCTGAAATAAGAAATAAATTTGTCATATCAAGTATAAAGTATCAAACAATTGGTGAATCAACTAATCTTGATGATTAAGAAATCCAGAATATCTACATTGATGATTATGATATTTCAGAATATATATTCATCCAAGGGCAGATGGGGTTTCTTACTTCTCAACAGCTGACAAAGCATGAAATTTACTCTATATTCTAAGTGGTTAAGAGATAGCGAAAATACCTGTGTAGGATTCAGCAACATGTTCAATCTTCTTCTAAGAGAAGGTCCATTTAATTTCGGCCTCCACTCTTGCTATTAATGAAAACAAGCAGTGGCCTCAAATCATGAGGCAAATCAACAAGCTTGTACTTCCTTTTTGCTCCATTAGGAGTACCAGACCCACAAGTTTGCTTGACAGGATTTTCAGACAACTTAGGCTTTGCCAGTGTGTACTTTCCATTCGTCCCCTGCAGTCTAGCAAATCCTTCAACAACTGAATCAAAAAATAAGCCTTCCTATGGAAATCGGAATTGTCTTGCCACCAGGAAGGTTATCCATGCTTTTCTTGCTGCGTGACCTCCTAACACGACTCTTAACTGATGAAGTGACAAACTCCTGCTTGATCGAGTTGAGAACACCGCCAATAACCAAGGATTGACCAACTTCTTTCACAGACTGGGGAGGAACAATAAGCCTCCTGAGCAGGCCAAGGTCACAAGTGTTCCCGTTTCCTTCAAAAGCTTTGCATGACAGTCGACATGGATCTGCCGCTGGCACCACAGGCATCGCCATATAGGAGAGACACCAAGAAAAGGCACGCCACATGGCTCATCGCAATAGTAGCAGGAGGAGGACATCTCCGGATTGTCGTCCAGCTCCACCCACCTCTCTGACCAGTGGTGCAGCAAGGGCGCAGTGCCAGCCTGCACAACACACTTGCAGTCCTTCGCAGCGCCCTTCGAGCATAGTGGAATAGAAAAATAATAATTATTGTTATTAAGCTTCTCATAATTAAAAGGATATCGGGAGTAGTCGTGATGATCACTTCCGTCACCTTCTCGTCTTTAGCTTTGCCCTTTTTACTCAAGAGCTTCTTTGTTAACATCGTCTTTAGTTGACACACTTCTTCATCACCATGTTTCTGAATTTTCAGCATGTCGAATTCCTTGGTGTCCTGTTCATCTTCGTGTGGGACACCTTCGAAATCTCGTTGTTCTTGTCAGATGCCATTGATTTCTCCGAGCGGTGAGTCTCATCAATGGAGAACCTACTCTGATACTAAATGAATGTTGAGGGAGGGTAAATAGACATTGGAAAACTTTTCTTGCAACGCTTAATCAAAATGTCAAATACAGAATGGACCGGACTTGTCCAGTGTGGTATACGGACTAGTTCAGTGTGCTTGATATACTATGAATAGATTAAGTGTGTATACAGATTTTATAAACGATATAGTAGTGGAATGTAAACAACTAACCTAGCAACTTTAGTGAACAATTAGGATATGTGAGTTGTACGTGAAATACGAAGTTAACACAAATTACAAGATTCATCAACTTTATACCCTAGATGATGGTAATTGCAAAAGTAAAAGAATGTAACATGTGAGACAAGAATTTTTACCAAGGTTCGATCTCACCAAAGAGATATGTGTCCTTGTTGAGGAAGCTCACACAGAGCCGGGTCTCTTCAAACCCTTTTCCCTCGTCAAGTCACCACAAAAGGCCGACTTGAGTTCCACTATCACGGGGTAATCACCAAGTTGGTGGGACAACCTCACACGTTGAGGGTTCCCACAAAATTACAGTGAGAAAATATGATCTAATACACTCAAAAAGATTAAAAAGAATGCACGAGTGTATAAGAGATCAAATCCTAAGAGCTCAACGATGCATAGACAACGATCTCTCTATCCCAAATCTGAATACCCAAAAGATTTAAGTTTGAGGGCCTTAGATGTGTGGGGAGATGTATTTTTGTGCTCTTAGGATGAGTGGCGGCGCTAGGGTTTATGTTTTTGCCATTTGTGTACGGTTGTTATTCGTGTGGGGTCGTGGATCACCTATTATAGTGTTTCTAAAAATATTACAGTTAGGGATCCCGACGGCTGGACTAGTCTGCTATGGTGACCGGACTTGTCCAGTGTGCTGTGTAAAATTTACGTAGAATGTGCAGCATACTAAAAACCCTAATTTGTGTGAGGTATACCGAACTTGTCCGTATTTGAACAGAGAGTTCATCAGACTAGTCCGTAGTGATTATAGAAAGTTAATCGGACTAGTCCGTAATATGATGAACTTGTCCATTGCAAGGTGAATAGTGTTTTTCCAACTTGTCTGAGTAAAACATCAGAAAGTTGAACGGACTTGTCCGGTTAGTGTCCGGACTTGTCCGGTGCAAGGTGAATTGTGTTTTTCCAACTTGTCTGAGTGAAATATCAGAAAGTTGAACGGACTTGTCCGATGAGTGTCAGGACTTGTTCGGTGAAAGGTGAATTGTGTTTTTCTAACTTGTCTAAGTGAAACATCAGAAAGTTGAATGGATTTGTCCGGTTTGTGTCCGGACTTGTCTTAGTGAGAACAGAAAGATGAACGAACTAGTCCGCTGGTGAACGGACTTGTCCGGTGCGCAGTGAATTACTTAGATTGATTATAGTCCTTACACTCTACACAAAAATCTAAGCTCTTGGAATGTGTCTCTAACACACATCCTATACAGCTATATCTACTTTGTGCTTCCTTGATGAATTGGGCTTTTCCTTTTCTCACTCCTTATTTTTCACCTTTTTGAGTGAACCATGATATCTAATCTTTGGTGACCTGCATTCATCTCAATGAATTTATTAGGATCTCATTTGTTTGTCATCAATCGTCCAAAACCTACAAAGGAATGCCTAGATGCACTTTCACTCCCGGCAAAATGCTAGTAGTTGGAAGGTGCGGGGAACGATGCAGTGGTATTGCTCTTGGAACCGCATGGCTCAAGAGGGAGCTCTAAGGCGGAGGGTTACTCCAAGAATGCCTCTGTGGTAAAACCTTAGAGGACTAACACTATTTGGAAGTACCTTTGTAAAGACCATGTAGTGATCTTTTAGCCACACACCTACGAAATTTTGTAATATAGTTGGCCACCACTGGTATCAGGGAGGTTTACTTAGTCCACCTGGCAACAAGGGATGAAATCACTCCTTGTGGGTAAAGGGTACATTCTCTACAGAGATTTGGAAATCGTCATGTCAGCCGTGCTCACAGACAAGAGCAGCTTGGTAACCAATTCATAATTAGACGATGGATGAGATGATGATTGGGAATGATATTGATATTGATGGATTATTATTATTGTTTTATGTTATGGTTGGGAATATTCACCTAGATGTAGGTTGCTAATGAAAGTTAAGGATAGATTTAATGCTTAGTTCTTAAACAATTATCAACCTTTCCTTTTGATTGACCTTTATGTCATTTATTTCTACACTTGTTGATTACTCTATGTACTCATATGCTTGCCATCATTTTTTTATAAATGCTGCTTAGTGAAAAGAAGATCAAGTGAAGACAAGTTTATATTGAAGACGGTGCGTACAAGGTCGCATTGTTGCCAGTCGATTTGCCATTGGCTGTCCTAGAGTTTACCTCTTCTGCTGCTATTCAAAACTCTTTTGCAAGGTATAAATTTTGTTTGCATGCGATATAGAACTTGTCGGTACCCTGCGTACCGGGTACCCCATGATACCGCAAGAAAAGCTAAGGAGTTCCTCCCATTCGAGTTGAAGACTTCTGAAGGCCACACATGTAGCGCTGTGCTGGACTCACGTCCCTCGTTTGGGTAGCTCTGACACTGACACGTGTATCACAAGACCGGACCTAATACCCATCATAGGAAAGCTCCGGTCCTGTCATGTGTCTAGTGACCCCGGACCTAACCCCCAGTAGAGGGAAGCTCCAGTGCTACCACGTGTATAGTGGATCTGGACCTACCTCCCCATGATGGGAAGTTCCCGAGCTGCCACGTGTCGAACCTCCGGAGCTAGGACTTCAACAGAAGAGGGAGAGAACTCTAACGGCTCGGACCTTCAAGGGACAGTTAAAGCAATCGTTAGAAGACCTGATTACATGTCATTAATGTCATATTAATGACACACGATCAGTAGACTGTTATTAGGGGTAACGCCATCATTAAGGCACGTTATCACCCTATTAACCACACTTAATATTCAGCGATCGTGTATTAGACAATTAACTACACCAGAGCCACATGTCGGGCCAGGAAAGTGATGTAACGACCAGTCCTTAGACTATAAAAGGGTTGCATCACATGATACAGAACAAACAAGCTCATACGCACGCAAGCATCAGTGAATCCCAAATACAACAACACACACCCCGTTGAGTAGGGTATTACACTAAGGCGGCCCGAACCACGTAAATCCTCTATATCATCATCTTGTATAGAATATCTGCACGCCCAAACCGATCTAAGAACCTCCGCGGCTACAATTTAGTAGTACCGGGGGAAGTGTCGTTCGTACGCTTCGGCATTTTGCGTGCCAGGTAGGGGTGCCTGAGATCTCAAGATGGTGAACTCTACCGCATGATCATCCAACGACAACAATGCTGAGCGGCCTGCTGGAAGGAATCCCTCCAACATCCAAGAGCCAGCAGCCGCCGTTGTCCCGGCGGGTGTCATGCCATCACCACCACCATCCGTTCCGACAAATAATACTGGGAAGCAGGATGGAGTACTCGCGTCGATCACGACATCGACAAACAACAACCCCGAGAACGCGCTAATTGCTGCACGTACTCTACTCTAACATCCACCACCTCCAGGAGCACCCTAGGGTGCGATGAAGCAGTGGAGGGATGATGTTGAACATCTGGTTGTAGCTACAGCCAATGGCATCAGTAAGCAGGGTCCTGCTCCTTCGGGGCAGGCACCTTCATAGCGCCGGATATTATTAGGAAAACTTGGTCCGCAAGCTTCACAGCATAGGACACGTGCTGTATCCCAACAGGTGACCTCGCTGCCCTTCGGGACATGTCACACCTACACTGCGTCGAGACTTTCGACGCATAACCTGCGGTTGGAGCTCGACCGCCGCTACAGACAGCAGGATGACCGCGTCCACATCGAGCGTGCTCGCGAAAGGCGGGAGGCTCGCGAAAACCCTCATCCGTCGGGAGTAGGGGGCGACTATTCAGCCTTGGCCATGCACTTGTACATGGTTCGCTGGCCCCAGAAATTTCGGCCTCATTTGCCAAAGAAATTTGACGGGACTGTCAACCCCGCCGAGTTCCTCCAGATTTACTTCACCGCCATTCTAGCGGCGGGTGGCAATGAGGCCGTGATGGCCAACTACTTCCCGGTGGATCTGATTTGGACCGCCGGGTTCTGGTTTATGAATCTGTCGCCCGACTCTATCAACAGTTAGGCGGAGCTATGTCAACAGTTCACCGCCAACTTCGAGAGTTCCTACACCCGACCACACACTGAACTGGACCTATTTGCAGTGAAGCAAACATCGGGAGAATCACTGCGGTCCTTTATAGAGCAATTTTCTATGTAATACCATTCCCTCCATCTCCAATGCGTCTGTCATAGTGGCATTCAGACAGGGTGTCAGAGATAAAAAGATGTTGGAGAAGCTGGTGATGAAGGAGGTCACCAGTGTCACGAAGTTGTTCAGCCTGGCTGGCAAGTGCGCCCGGGCCACAGAGGGCCGAGAAATGCACTCAAAGCCAATTCCGGAGGTTAATAAAAAACCCTCCAAAGCTGAAGCCACTATCTCCGGTGGTGGCAAGAAGAAAAATTCCAATGGCAAGAAGAAGCCGTCGGTCGGCACACTTACTACTGCACCAGCTGCAGCTTCGAGTTTTTAGGGTTTACTGATGATGATTCTGACGTCTCTGACAACGAGCGTCAGAAGACCCTCAACACCATTTATGGGGGTCCTAGGACATCACATCTCGATGCGTCCTCAAGACAATGAGGCGGGAAATGGCTGCTGTAGCTCCTACTGCCAGAGCAGAACAACATCAGAAGTGGATGGATACTCCCATCACTTTTGATGCAACAGACTGCCCGAGGAACATGGTCGGAGCTGGCCAACTTCCATTGATGGTATCTCCAACCATCAACAACGTCCAACTATACCATGTCTTGGTAGACGGAGGCACGGCGTCAACCTCTTGAGCTTTGAAGCGTTCATGAAGATCCAGCTCCAACTCTCGGACCTTCGACCCTCAAGACCATTCTTCGTGGTAGGTCCAAGGGCCATCATCCCTCTCAGATCCATCACTCTCACGGTGACCTTCAGGACTCGAGAGAAGTATAGGACTGAGAAGTTGGTCTTCGACGTCGCTCACATCAGTCTGCCCTTCAACGCCATCCTGGGGAGGCTTGCCCTGTACAGGTTCATGGCCGCGGCTCAGTACGGCTACCTGGTGTTGAAGATGCGAACACCCTCCGTCGTTCTCCGGATCTGCGGAGATCGCATTGCAGGAGTTACTGCGCTGGAGGAACTCCATGCGCTTGCCATGGCGCAGGAAGGAACCTCCAGTAAAGATTTAGCTGCTCAATCTCTGAGCACTCGTCATCGAGGCTCGACCTCTGCACCACGTGTGCAGCCAAGATGCGACACTGACGTTCCTGTCAAAGTCATCAAAATCGGGTCCGATGCTGCCCAGACCACCCGTATATCGGGAGGTCTGGACAACAAATAGGAACTCGCGCTCATCACTTTCCTACGAGCAAATGTCGACGTGTTTGTCTAGCAACTGTCACAAATTCCTGGGATCCCTAGGGAGGTGATTGAGCACAATCTGAAGATTTATCCCGACGCACGACCAGTACACCAGAAGCCCTGGAAACAATCAGTTGAAAGGCAGAACTTCACCCGACAGGAGATCAAGAAGCTGCTCGAAGCTGGTTTCATCCGGGAGGTTTATCAACCAAAATGGCTGGCAAACCCAGTCGTTGTACCAAGGCCGGTGGGAAGCTTCGGATGTGTATCGACTACACCACCTTGAATAAGGCATGCCTAAAAGATCCATTTCCACTACCTAGAATAGATCAGATAATGGCCTCCACCTCCGGGTGTGAGTTATTGTGTTTCCTAGATGCCTACTCCGGATATCATCAAATCCAGATGTCTAGGGAAGATGAAGAGCATATTGCCTTCATAACAGTAGATGGATATCTATGCCATTTGGTCTAAAAAATGCTGCTTCAACTTTTGTGCGAGCTATGCACAAAACCTTTGGAGAGATGATCAGGGACTTGGTGGAGGTGTATGTTGATGACATCGTCGTGAAGGTCAAGAACAAGGAGTCACTCCTTGACAACTTGCAATCCATCTTCGACAAACCGCGCATCACGCACACCAAGCTGAACCCAGACAAGTGTGTTTTCGAGGTTAGTTCCGGGAAGCTCCTTGATTTCTTGGTCACTCAACGAGGAATTGAGGCGAGTCCGGTGAAGATCAATGCTATTGAAGATATGCGACCCCCAACCCACATCAAGGACGTCCAGAAGCTAACTGGATGTCTAGTTGCGCTCAACCGGTTCATCTCCAGACCGGCGGAGCGGGCACTTCCATTCTTCAAGCTATTGAGGAAGACCGAGCCATTTCATTGGTCCAAAGAAGTAGAAAAGGCGTTCCAAGATCTCAAGCAACTCCTCACCACACTACCAATCTTGGTAGCTCCGAACCCTGGTGAGCCTCTACTGCTTTATATTTCTGCAACTACATAGGTTGTCAGCATGGTCCTGGTCATGGAAAGACCAGAACCAAAACCAGTTCAGGAGCTCAGACCCCTCCAGGAGGGTACGAAGCTACCTGAGGGCGAGTCTAGGTCCCAGCCCCCAGGAACGGATCTTCAAGGTAAAATGCTAGACTATCAACCTCTCTCATCAGAGGGAGCTCTCATGGCTGACCAGGAAGATCCGGACCCCTCCGAGAGGGTCAGGATTGACCAAGAAGAAGTTCCAGACACTCCCAGGAGGGTCCAGGAAGATCAACAAGAAGGTTCAGAACCCTCTGGGAGGGTCCACAATGATGGAGAAGAAGCTCCGGGCCCCTCCGAGAGGGTCCAGACCGTCCAATGGCCAGTGTACTTCATCAGTGAAGTACTCCATGACGCTAAAACTAGATACATTGATGTGCATAAGCTTCTTTACGCAGTTCTTATTGCCTCAAGGAAGCTTCTTCATTATTTCCAAGCCCACAAGATATTAGTGATAACTTCTTATACACTGCGTGCCATTCTATATAATCCTAATTCTACTGGAAACATCACTAAGTGGGCAGGGGAGCTGGCAGAATTCGATCTTGAATTCCTACCACAATAAGCTATCAAGAGTCAAGCCTTGGCTGATTTTGTGGCGGAGTGGACTCCTTCTCCATCAAATCCTGGGGGCCCAAGGAGCAGAAGTCGGAACCCAAGGTCCCGGTCTTCAATGAGCCTCATTGGACCCTCTACTTCGACGACTTTGTGCAGAAGCAGGGGGCTAGAGCTGGAATACTTCTCCCCGCTCGGACCGGGGAGAAGGTCAAATATATGGTGCACCTTGATTTCAAGGCGACCATTAACATGGCGGAATATGAAGCTCTCATCTATGGGCTCAAGGTGGCGCTATCTTTTGGCGTCAAGCAGATGCTAGTGAAGGATGACTCGCAACTCATCATTAAACAAGTCAAAAGTGAATGCAGCTGCAACAACCCTCAACTTGCTGCTTATCTCCTTAAAGTCCAGAAGCTCCAAAAGGACTTTCATGTCCTGGACCTCTGCCATGTCTAGCGTCTCAACAACGCAGAAGTCGATGAACTCTCGACGAAGGCTTCAATAGGAGCTCCGACTCTTGATGGAGTCTTTGTCTGGAGATTGTCAAGACTAACTGCTCAGCCCGCCGAACTGAGTGAAGGGGGCGAGACCAGCACCTCGAAGCTGGCGGTCCCGATGGTACTGTTACCATGGTGTCCACCAAGGGTCGTAAGTGCCGCAGAAAGCTCCGAGCAGCCTGGCATGCAAGACTCAGAAGCTCAAGTTAGCTCCAATGCATGGATCTCGAAGATCCGGAGCTACTTGAAAGACATCCACCTTCTTGAAGATGGTGTATCCGTTGACCGGATCGTCATATTGGCTAAAAGATACACGCTGGTAGAAGGGGATCTCTACCGACGCGGTGCCAACGACGCCCTAACGCAGTGCATTGCAAGGGTAGAATGCTGCGAGCTCCTCGCGGAGATCCATGGAGGCGAGTGTGGGAACCACACGTCTTCCCGCACATTGGTCGACAAAGCCTTTCGGCATGGCTTCTACTGGCCTACAACAATCCAGGATGTAGTAGAGTTGGTAAAAAAATGTGCAGTGTGCCAATTCTATGCAAAACAAATTCACACACCGGCTCAGTCACTGCAAATGTTTCCTCCTACATGGCCATTCGCTGTGTGGGGCATGGACATTTTGGGACCTTTCCCAAAAGCCGTCGGAGGATACGGGTTCCTGTATGTCACCATTGACAAATTCACCAAGTAGCCGGAAGCTACTCCAGTTGTGACTATCAATAAGGAGTTAGCAATCAAGTTCTTGAAGTCCATAGTCTGCAGATTTGGAGTTCCGGACAGAGTCATCACTGACAACGGAACCCAATTTACAAGCGTAGCATTTCAAGAGTACTGTGAAGACCTCAGCATTCAAGTCAGCTACGCATCAGTAGCTCACCCGGCAAGTAATGGCCAAGAAGAGAGAGCAAATGCAGAAATCTTAAAAGGACTCAAAACGTGCACTTATGAGCGCTTAAAAAATAGGGAGCCAACTGGATCGAGGAGCTTCTGTCCACACTGTGGGCAAGCAGGACTACACCTAACCGGTCTACTGGAGAGACACCGTTCTTCCTGGTGTACGGAGCTGAAGCAGTCCTTCCTCCAGAAATCACCATGGGGTCACTCCGGGTCCGGACCTTCGATGAAGCCACACAGGACCAACTCTGGCATGAAGATATTGACCTCGTGGACGAGGGTGGGTGCCGAACAATGGTTCGGAATGCACGTTATCACCAGGTGCTCCGGGACTATCATCAAAGGCATGTGCGCAACCGAAAGCTCGAGGAAGGCGATCTGGTGTTGCGGTGAATACTAACTCGTGAAGGGATGAACAAACTTTCCCCCAGCTGGGAAGGTCCTTTCCGAGTGATCAAAGTATCCCGTCCCCAATGCGTTCGCTTGACAACTGAGGATGGAACCCCGCTTCCTAATACTTGGAACATCGAGCACCTCCGTAAGTTCTATACTTAGTGTCACGGAGGTGAGTCTGTAATTGCACACAATGTAAGTTATAGAGTCCATACACAGAGTCAGGTAGGTCCTCCGGGAGAACATCCAGACCCCTCCGGGAGGGTCTGAGAAGTTCAAGCAACACTTGACACAGTCGCAACACTAAAGTGTAGCTACCTGCCCTGGGTTAGTACAAGATGTATAGCACGCTTAGCTTGGTTCCGTACCCTAAGTGTGTCCTTGTATCCCCTGTAATCCAGACCTACAATAGAAGGTATTGTTGTATAAAAACAGACTCCACATGCAATAATTTTTTGCAGGCTCATTCTCTTTTATTTATCCTTCTCCTTCTTGTCTATAACGAGTTGTGCAATTCTTTTTGAGTTTTAGTCCAAGTTATTCATATGTTGTACAAGTTATATTGGTGGTCTCTTCGGATATTAGCATTGCTGCATGGTCTACTCGCCTGAATGCCAAGCCAACACAGGTCTGGAGTGTGCTATGAACTTAGCCTGGTCCTGCACCCTAAGTACGCCACTCTACCTACTTTCCGGCATGTCTTAGTAGGTCAGGTCCTAAAAGCATTCGAATCTGGAAAGATTATATCAATGTGCTTGTTATAACATCAAGTTTCTTTGGATCTAAAATTCGAATAAGAACAATAAGTAGCAAAATATTTATAGATGAGAAGATGAATTTTATGGTTTTTCTTGTCTTTGATGCACAGGAAAAATGAAAACTCATGGTGATGGTGGATGATACCGGAGCTATTAAGCTCTGACAACCTCTAAGGGGGTTTGTTGTCGATGTTTCAGACGTTGAAAGTCGGCGCTGCTGGAGCTAACAAGCTCCAGCACCTCCCATGGGGGCCCGCCGTCAACGTGAAGCATAATGCCAATTCAAGTGAAGATGGCGAAACCAACCGAGGGGTTCGTCGTCAACGTATTATACGATTGATGGTGGATGTCGTCGAAGCCAAGAACCTCTGACAACCCCAGGGGGCCCGTCGTCGATGTTCTATGCATTGACAATGGGTGTCGTTGGACCTAACAAGCTACGACAACCCTAGGGGGCTCGCTGTCGATGTTTTGCGCGTTGACAGTGGGTGTCTTTGAACCTAACAAGCTACGACAACCCCAGGGGGCCCACCGTCGATGTTTTACGCGTTGACAGTAGGTGTCGTCGGACCTACCAAGCTCTGACAACTCCAGGGGCCCACCATCGACGTTTCACGCGTTGATAGTGGGTGTCGCCGGACCTAACAAGCTCCGACAACCCCAGGGGGCCCGCCGTCGACGTTCCGTTAATGCAACAAAAGCTCCATGAAGAAGTGAGAAATAAACTTCGGACCTAAAAGCTACAAGTGTGAAGCGTCTAAGTCATCAACACATCATCATATCCTTTTGGTACATGTTCGCAATCAAATTGTATACATACCAGGGGGCAAATAAGATAAAGGACAATGTATTGAAGACAAGGACAAAATGAAATTCATTTCAGAAAGAAAGATTGGATTTCATTCATTTGAGGAGATTACAAAATTGGAGAGTTACAAGTGGGAGCAAAAGGCAAAAGTCCTAGGTTCTGCGAAAGTATGAGGCAACCTTCTGGGCAACCTCTTGTACGCTGGCCTTGGCGGTGTCTTTTTCTTCAGCAGTGTGTTCTGCGAGCACTGGATCCAGAGAGAATTGGGGGTCTCAGCTCTTGTAACACGTCATCACATATTCTGCGATGTTCTTGGCCAAAGATTTCCCCTCTATCTCCAGTTGGTCCATAATGACATCACCCATCGCATCGAGTTTGCTGCTAGCAGAGCTGAGTGCCACCAGCGCTTGGTCCAGCTCTGGCTCTGGATTGTCCGGACGTACTGGGCTGAAGCCCAGCGGCATCAAAGCGTCATTGGCTTGTCCCAAGAAGTCCCACACCTGCTGAGACTCAGTCACCCTCAAATTATGCAGCTCCTCCAGTGATCTTTTGGCGGCCGTAAGCTCCGAACCTTCCCGAGCGAGGCGCTCGACCACTTTGGCATGTTGCTAAATACTCTCAGCTATTTGCTTTTTGCGGTCTGCAAAGTCTGTCTCCCGGAGGTCGATGTGGTTCCGCCAGTTGGCCAAGTCTTTCTCCTTGCCCCGCACTTTCTCCTCTCTGGTGGCAATATCAACTTCTCTTTTTGAGAGCTCCTGCCCAGTTTCCAGTACTTCTCCTCCTCTTCCTTGCTCCTCAGATCAAGATTCTTAGTGTGATCTGCCAAATTTTGCTCTGCTAGAGTTAGCTTCTGGGCGAGCTCCTCCTCTCTTTTCAAAATATCCTCCTGCTATTCCAGGAGTTTTTCTTCCATCGCATCGAGGTCTGCTCGGCGCTTCAGGAGAATCCCACTCAATGTATTGAGGCTATTGTGACGTTCGTCAACAACATCATTCCTTTCCTTAGGATGCTCGATAATATCCTGAGAATTAGCGTCGAGGGCCCTGATGGTGGCCTCCTTTTCCTCCAGCAACTTGCCCCAATATTCCATCCGGGCCTTCTCCTTCTCAGCCCACTCCTTCTGATCAGCAAGCCTCGTTTGTGCAAGTTTGGTCTCGAAGTGGAGCCTGTTGCGCCAACGCCTCAAGGTGTGGCGCTCTTCTTCAAGGACCTTGCTGTCATGGTCGAAGGCGAGCTGGACCTGTCGGAGGCTCGAGCAGACATTGTCAATAGACAACGCCAAAGGAATAGACTCCGAACCTGTTGGGGTCATCTCCGCTAGCTCCAGGGGGTCTTCAAGAACAAAATTGGGTCCCACGCCACAAGTGTGGTCCCCTGTGGTCCTGCGGCACTAGGGTCGCCTTTAGGAGGTGCCTCAGCCTCCACTCTCGCTGAGGAAGGCCCCACCGGGGGGACTTCAACTTCTGGAGCTGATGACGAAGGTTCCCCTGACGGAATTTCCACCATTGGCTCGGCGGGGGGTGGACTTGCCACAGACTCCTCAGGGTGCTCCGGCTCGGACATGGGCGCCTCTGGAGCTATCACCTTCGGGGCAGATGCTGGAGCTTCGTTTGGATCCTCACCCCCGCCGGCTCAGGCGCCGATACATCCTCCATCGGTTCAGGCGCTGAAACATCAGCCATCTCTGGTTCAATGGCCGGAGCTTCAACTATCTCAGGCATAGAGGTCGGAGCTTCGGGCACCTCCTCCTCAATCGCTGGATCTTCAGCCACTTCTGACAAAGGTGCCGGAGCTTCGGGTACCCCCGTCTCAAGTGTCGGAGCTTCTGACACCTATGACTCTTGCACTGGAGCCTCAGTCTCTGGCGCTGTTGCTGGTGGTGCATCTTCAACAACTTCTACCCCGTGGTCCGACGCTACCATGGGAGCTTCTGGCGTCTCTTCTGGATCCAAGTCCACGATAGCTGGCGCCGAAGCTGTCGTGTCTTCTGCCACCACCTAGGGAGGCTCAATGGTTGAAGCCGGAGCTTCAGCATGCACAACTCTAGTCGCTGTAGCAGATGCCGAAGCCTCAGAGTTTTTTCTTGACACCCTGGAAACAAAAGGTCGAGAAGATTAAAAACATAATAAAAATAAGATTAGCATTTCAAGGTAATTTGCTGATGCTTACCTAGGGATGCTATCGCCCCGGTCGCTGCAGAATCTCTTCTTATGAGGCCCAGAGTCAGAGCCCACCAAATGTGGTGAGACAGTAACTTCAGACCTTGGTCGGGGGCCGTCTGCAGCAGGTGGAGTCTTCTCAGCCGGAACCCTCCTCAGCTGGGAAGGACCTCCGGACCCGGAGCTCACAGCCGGCACCAGAGCTGAAGTTGACCTGCCGGAGCTTGTAACCCTCGAGGGCGCTAGCACCAAAGCAGGTGTGGTCACCGAAGGTCTCCTTCGCCGAGGAGAAGGGGCTGTTGGAGTTGGAATAGACCCGATGGGGCTCCCGTCAACATGCCTCAACTTCATCTTGTGGTTGGAAGATTCAGTCGGGTCCTTGAATTTACACGTGCCCTTGCCGACGTCATCGACTTTCTGGCTTGTGGTAGGGGTAGTCACCCTCTCAGAAGCTCTGGGGATTGTAACCCCACAGACAGGGTGCCTCTCTACCACACCCAGGTCATCCAATGCCGACATTCTCCTCCAGATCTCCCTGCTGACCTCCGGAACCATGTTCAGAGGCAGGAAGGCAGCCGGCGGAGTCAGGGCATCACGGGAGACACCTCCATTTTGAAATTTTTTGAGATGGATCTTCAAAGCTTCATCATCCAAGTTGGTGTTCAAACCGACTTCAATTCGGTCATGATCCATCTCACTATTGAACGCCCATGCGGGCCGTTCCCTAGTCTTCAGTGGGTCCCACCTGTTCACCAAGAAATTGTTGAAGACCATTTGGGGGTCACTCCTCCCTCTATGCATTCTTTGATCCTTTACAGGATGGGCTTGTACACATTCGATAGCTTCGGAACTACGTTCTAGGCATCAATGTTGATATTGGAAAAGCCCTCGGGCAGCTCTAGATTATCATGCTCCTCCACAGTGATGATCGCCCAATACTTCTTCCAATCATCACATTTGCCGGAGGGGAAGGACCTTAAGTACTTGAAGGGGCAATTCCTCCACTTCATGACATAGTAGAAGTCGATGAGCTCCGTTCCCTTGTCGGTGGTGTGGACCGTGAAGAAGGTCCAAAACAGGTCGATGCAGGGAGGCACACCCACCCACATCTCGCAAGAAGTGGACGCAAGTTGCCACTAGCAAGAGGGAGTGGGGGTGATATGATAAAGCTGGAGGTCGTGGAAATCCAGCAACATCAGGAGGAAGCTTGAGAAGGGCGGGATCAGACCCACCATGGCGTACACCGAGAAGTACACCATATATCGGGTGCGCTCCTTCTTGAAGGGGAGCTTGCCGAAGCAGATGTACTTATTGCAGGAGTCGCTGGACCAACCCATGTAGGTCCGGACACTCGCCATCTCCTCCTTGGTCTCGACCTTGCTGCGGGGAAGAACCAACTCCATTGCAGCAAAGTGGAGTGAAAGTTAGAAAGCTATGCGGTGGTTGGGAGGCTCTGAGCGCGAGTTCGATTGAAAGCGTGAAGAGTCCTCAAACCGTGCGGACTTTCCTTCTTAAGAAAGCCTCCGCAACGCTTGGATGGAAAACCACAATGGGACCGAGATTACATTTTCAAAAATCTACCCTGCCAATGACGAATGAGGCCGGTCCACTTTGGCAGAAAGGCCCAAGTTATTATCCCAGCTGAATCATTGTCATGATGGGCGGCGGGAAGCCCGAGGGCGGCAGCGTGACAAGACGCTCGGAACCGATACAATTTTCGCATTGGGAACCGACGACGTTCATTTTCGTGAGATCTGTCGCGCGGATATCACCTGCCACATTCAAAGAAAGACACGCAACGATGGTTCAACAGCGAACTGTCACCCCAACAACACCTTTGAATTCACGGCGTGGGAATCGAAGATGGCCCCACCTCCGATAGATTAACTTAACCAAATTGGTTTCTCCCGGAGGTGGGCCCAGGGCCCACTGTCGGTACCCTGCGTACCGGGTACCCCATGATATTGCGAGAAAATCTAAGGAGTTCCTCCCATTCAAGTTGAAGACCTCTGAAGGACACACGTGTAGCGCAGTGCTGGACTCGCCTCCCTCGCTTGGGTAGCTCCAACACTAACACGTGTATCACAAGATCGGACCTAACACCCATCATAGGAAAGCTCCAGTCCTTCCACGTGTCTAGTGACCCCGGACCTAACCCCCAGTAGAGGGAAGCTCCGGTGCTACCACGTGTATAGTGGACCCATACCTACCTCCCCATGATGGGAAGTTACAGAGCCACCACGTGTCGAACCTCCAGAGCTAGGACTTCAACGGAAGACGGAGAGAACTCCAACGGCTCGGACCTTCAAGGGACAGTTTAAGCAACAGTTACAAGACCTGATTACGTGTTATTAATGCCATATTAATGACACGTGATCTGTAGACTGTTAATAGGGGTAATGCCATCATTAAGGCACGTTATCACCTATTAACCACACATAATATTCAGCGATCATGTATTAGACAGTTAACTACGCCAGGGCCACATGTCGGGCCAGGCAAGTGACGTAACGACCAGTCTTTAGACTATAAAAGGGTTGTGTCTGTGAGACCTATGTGTGTTGAATATATTGGCTTGTACTGAATACATTGACTTTGATGATAAAAGTTCTAAAATTCTGCTAAAACATCTTTTTTAGCAAGGTCCAACTCTAGCTCCGACCTTTTGCAAGGTCCGACATAAGGTCCGATATGTTTTGCTAGGTTCGACTTATGTTGGTTAGCTCCGGCATGTCTTTGATAGCTCTGACATGTCTTTGTTAAGCTCCGACATGTTTCTCTAGCTCTAACTTTTGGGGATGACTAGTTCCGACTAGTTTTGGTAAGCTCCGGCGCTAGGTTGTACTAATTTGTGTAAGCTTCGGTGCTAGGTTGTACTAGTTTCGATAAGCTCCGGCGCTAGGTTGTACTAGCTTTGGTAAGCTCCGGCTCAAGCTCCGCTTAGCTTTTTTTACGTTTGGAGCTTGATCGCAATGTTCCTGCTTTTATCTTGCAATGTTTCAAACTTGCTTTATATTCTTAGAAAGATTGCTTAGTATTCATTTGCTAAGTTTTTGGTGCGTTTTGGTTGATATGGCTGATATCGTTTTGATATGCTTTGCAACATGCTTATGTGAGGTGCTCTTGTAAGGTGTTGTGTTTTGGAACTGACTTGAGTCAAGTCGTGGACTTGGGCTCGTACGGATTGGTTGTTTGTTCACGTGCAGGTGTTGCTTGAGTTCAAGTCATGGCTGGTGACAGGATCCTTTGGACTAGTCTCAGGGAGCAGATGAGGTTCCAACAACCAAATTCAGGAGGAATTGTGGTTGAGCGGGTCAGGAGGTCGCGCAGGATGATTGAATCAAGGGCAGTGCATATGAAGGTTATTGGACGTCAAAGGAAGGTGTTTGCACGTATGCATGCGGTGCATGACGTGGCAACATGGTTCTGAAGATGGGTTATGGATGGAAAGATCTGATTGGAAGGATCGGATCGTATCGGTTGATGACTTTGGCTGCGGCGGAGTCGGTTATGGCTCGATATGGAAAGTATCGAGTTGGTTATGACAGGATTTCGTGTGGGTCACAAATTTGAGTTGTTTTAGGAATGTGGGATACGTTCCTAAGGTGTTTGGAAGTCTTAAGATTGCTTCTATCTGTGTATAGAAGAGTCCTAAGCAGTTATGGAAAGTTTCGATTCATGATCTGAGTAGGATTAGAGTCCTAGTTGAGATTGGGTTGGCCTAAGGGCTGATTATATAAGCAAGGGAGGCTAGAGCTCGTGGTTCACGACTTTGGGGCTGTTCCTCTTGTGTTATATTGAATAAAATTTATAGTTTGAAGGAACTTTTGTGCCTTGTTCATCCCACTTGTTCCAGACAAGTTTTACTCATCGAGTTTCTGGACAGCACTACCTTTCATCAGTGGTTTTATCATAACTCAAGTTTTACAGATCCAATTGACGTGATTCTTTTTGGGTTGTGTTCACAACTTGATTATATATCATCTGTAAAAATTTCACGGTCATTGGATTTGTGGTTTCTGATCTACATGAGCTTCTTTGCAGCGTTCCAGAACTGTTTTTTCTCGGGTAGGGTAGATTGACCTTTGTTCGATCTTTCGATCATAACTTGAGTTTCTCTCGACGGATTTGAGTGATTCTTCTTGTGTTTTCTTTGTGACTTGATTATCTCTGATATATATCACATTTGTCACGGTGAAACACGTTTAGATTAGTTTCACACATGATTTCTCTAACAGATCATTTTTCTGCCAAAGGGGTTGGGATTTATTTGTTTCTGTTGCGTAAGATTTTTAAATCTACTATTCACCCCCCTCCTTCTGGTAGATTTTCACGTGCTCTTCGATCCTACAATTGGTATCATAGCCATGGTTCTCCAATCATTGTGATTTGCACGTGTTTTTGACTAATCATCATGGAGAAATACTCCGCCAAACCTTGGGTGTTTGCTGGTATTGATTTTCAGGTTTGGAAGGCACGCATGGAGGCTTTCATCCAGGCGCAAGGCTTCGCAATATGGGAGAAGGTGTACAAGCCTAACGAAGTGCCACCTAACGATCAAGTTACGGCTACAAACCTACGAGACATCAACAACAACAACAAAGCCCGAAACTTGATCATCCAAGGACTCACTCAGAGCGACTTCGACCGCGTTGCACATCTTCGATCGGCATATGATGTATGGAGAGCACTTTGTGACTATCACAAAGGATCCAGCACGATCAAAGAGGTAAGGAAAGACATGTTCAAGAAAGAATACATGCACTTCGAGATGCAACTCGGTGATACCATCGATGATCTCTTTGCTCGCTTTAACAAAATTCTCAGTAACTTGCGTAGTGTCAACGTTAATTTTTCTAATGCTGAAAATGCTAGGCAACTTCTTAGTGCATTAGACATGTCAATCTGGGAGATGAAAGTTACATCTATTCGTGAATCTACTATCATGAGTACACTTACTTTAGATGTGCTTTACTCTAAACTCAAAACTCATGGAATTGACATCTTATCACGTAAGAATCCAAATAAGTCTATTGCATTTGTCTCACAATGTGATATGCCTAGCTCTGGCCAATCATCATCTTGCAATACTCTTGCTTTGTTGTCCTCACTAACCCTGGAGCAGATCGAGGAATTTCCAGAGGAGGAGATAGCACTTCTCTCTACTAGGTTCTCAAAAGCATTGCAAAATGTGAGAACTAGAAGGAGAGGAAGCTTCGGACCTCAACGATGCTTCGAATGTGGTAAGATAGGACACTTTGTACAGAATGCCCTAACCTTTCAGGTTCTACTTCCCGAGAAGAAAAACAATCAAGGACGAAACACTCCTCAACAAATGATAAGAAGAAGAAGAAAGGCTTTACAGGTCGCCAACTGGTGAATAATTTTATCTCCGCACTCCAGGAACATGGCTCAAAGTGACGAAGATGAAGATGATTTGGCCAACTTATGCTTCATGGCAGGCAAAACAAGATCAAGTTCAAGTCAGGAGGATGCAAAACACAACAGTGACGACGATGAGGTATGTTCTACCTGTAATGAAATGTGTGATGCAATTTCTCGTGCAACCATTATTGTTAAGAAAAAGGACAAAAATCTTAGGGATAATGCTGCTAAAATTGAATCACTAGAATCTGAAATCAACCATTTGAAAACCTTGATTCCCAGTGATGATTCTATGTTGCTAACCCCAATATTGAGTCATCGACGTATTATGCTTCTATGTAGTTTACATGCTTGAGGAAGGAGAACATTTGGATTGTGGATTCAGGTTGCTCACGCCACATGACCGGTAACAAAGGATGGTTCTCCTCCCTCTCTTTTGTGTCACGTGTAGAGAATGTTACTTTTGCCGATAATTCTTCAACTCCTATAATTGCTAAGGGTTCGGTTAGAGTAAATGATCATTACACTTTGAAGGATGTGGCACTTGTCAAAAATTTGAAATACAACTTGCTTTCTGTTTCACAATTGCTAGATGAAAATCTGGAAATTATTTTCAATAAAAACTGCTGCAAAGTTGTAGGTTCAAATAGTGAGCTTATTTTTAGCATGTCTCAGTTTGGAAGACTTTTTAAAGCTGATTTTGATATGTCTTCCTCTAAGCATAGGTGTCTAGTTGCTAATGATTCAAATGACTTATATTTTTGGCATCGTAGACTTGGTCACGTAGGCTTTGATCACCTAACGCGTGTTAGTGCTCTTGATCGCATGCGTGGGCTGCCTAAGCTTAAAGAAGACAAAGAAATTGTATGCTCTTCTTGTAGACATGCTAAGATGGTTGCAGGTTCACATACTCCTCTCACAATGATCATGACAACTGAACCAGGTCAAGTTTTGCATCTTGACACTGTAGGACCTTCACGAGTTCAAACCTTCGGAGGTAAATGGTATGTTCTTGTGATTGTTGATGATTATTCTAGATACTCTTGGGTTTACTTTATGGCATATAAGAATGAAGCTTTTAGTCACTTTAGAACTTCATTTCTTAGATTATCAATTGATCACTCAGGATCTTTAAAAGCAATTAGAAGTGATAACGGAACGAAATTTAAAAAATCAATCTTTTGATCACTTTTGTGCTGAAAATGGAATAGATCATCAATTTTCTTCACCATATGTACCTCAACAAAATGGTGTTGTAGAAAGAAAGAATAGAACCTTAGTTGAGATGGCTAGGACTATGCTTGATGAATATCAAACACCTAGGAAATTTTGGGCTGATGCGATTGCAACCGCTTGTTATGTCTCAAATCGTGTTTTCTTGCGCGCTAAGCTAGGGAAAACACCATATGAGCTCTGGTTTGGACATAGGCCTAGTGTTACGCACTTTCGGGTCTTTGGTTGCAAATGCTTTGTTAAGAAACATGGTAATCTTGATAAATTTGAACCTAGATCCATTGATGGCATATTTCTTGGTTATCGATCTCATACTAGAGGTTACCGTGTGCTTTTACTTGACACTAACAAAATTGTGAAGACTTGTGAAGTGTCTTTTGATGAATCTATCCCAGGTACTAGCTCAATCATTGCAGGTCCAGATCCATATCCGCAGGGGAGAGCATTTTCGTTGAAGATGAGGAAGAGGTGGAGCTGCTGCCCGAAAATTCAGCAGCTAATGACAATGTTCGAGCTCCTGATTTTAATTCACAGCCAGCACCGAGGACCTCCATTGCTGGTCCAGATCCTCCTCAAGTCACAAGCTCATCGATTTGTGATGAGCATGAAGAAGAAGAAGCTTGTGAAGTATCCACTCCCCTCCGGGTTCTCAAAATTCATCCTCCACAACAGATTATTAGAAGCTTGCATGAATGAGTTACACGATCCAGGTTTTGCGATCCAAACTCTCATGCTCATTCTGCTTTTGTTGTTTCTTTTGAATCCAAAAATATATCACACGCAATCACTAATGAATTTTGGATTATTGCCATGCAAGAAGGTTAGAAAATTTTGAAAGAAATAATGTTTGGAAACTTGTACCTCCTCCTCAAGGTCACACTTTAATTGGAACTAAATGGGTGTTTAAAAATAAACAAAGTGAGGATGGGGTTGTGTTTAGGAATAAGGCTAGGTTGGTTACTCAAGGTTTCACTCAAGTTGAAGGTTTAGATTTTGATGAAACTTTTGCTCCTGTTGCTAGATTAGAAGCCATAAGAATTTTGTTAGCTTTTGCTGCATGTAAAGGTTTTAAGCTATATCAAATGGATGTTAAAAGTGCTTTTCTCAATGGCTACATAGATGAGGAGGTTTATGTCAAACAACCACCGGGTTTTGAAAATTTAGATTTTCCTAATCATGTTTACAAACTGTCCAAGGCCTTGTACGATCTCAAACAAGTCCCTAGAGCATGGTATGATAGGCTAAAAAAATTCTTACTTATAAAGGGGTTTACCATGGGCAAGGTTGATAAAACTCTTTTTGTGCTTAAGCATGGCAATGAATCATTATTCGTTCAAGTGTATGTGGATGATATTATCTTTGGTTGTGCTTCTCATGATCTTGTGTCCAAGTTTTCAGCTATGATGAGTTCATAATTTGAGATGAGTATGATGGGAGAACTCACGTACTTTTGGGGGCTGCAAATCAAGCAAACCAAGGAGGGTACCTTTGTGCATCAAACGAAGTATACAAAAGACCTCCTAAGGCGCTTCAACATGGACAAAAGCAAGCCTCTTCGGACACCAATGGGAACAGCAACAACACTTGAACTTGATGAAGATGGTGAACCCGTGGATCAAAAAGAATATAGAAGCATGATCAGATCACTTTTGTACCTTACGGCATCAAGACCGGACATACAATTCAGCGTATGTCTTTGTGCACGGTTTCAAGCTTCCCCACGTGCTTCACATTGTCAAGCCGTCAAAAGGATTCTCAGGTACTTACATGGAACTCAAGAATTTGGCATTTTTCTTCCTTCTTCCTCAATCGTTACTTTGAAAGCTTTTTCTGATGCTGATTTTGGAGGTTGTAGGATTGATAGGAAAAGTACTTCCGGTGCTTGTCATTTTCTTGGTAATTCTCTTGTTGTTTGGTCCTCTAGTAAACAAAGCTCAGTTGCACAATCCATGGCTGAATCTGAATATGTAGCTGCTGCTAGTGCTTGCTCACAAATTCTTTGGATTGTTCAAACACTTAAGGACTATGTGGTTGATCTACATAGTGTTCTACTATTTTGTGATAACACTAGTGCCATTTGCATTGCTATAAACCCCGTGCAACATTCTAGAACTAAGCACATTGACATTAGGTATCACTTTCTCCGTGATAATGTCGAAAAAGGAAACATTGTGCTTCACCATGTAGATACCGAACAACAATTGGCTGACATTTTTACAAAACCTTTGGATTTCACTTGTTTTTGTTACATTCATAGTGAAATAGGGGTTATGCATCCTCATGGCTTAAATTGAGGAGGAGTTTTAAAACTTGGAAGTCTATGTGTGAATCTGAAATTAAAATAATATGAGCATATTATTTCATACATATATGACTTTGTGATTCCTTTTACATGCTGAAAGTTCTTACTACATTACTCATGTTATAAATTTTGTAGTTTTTGCCATGTCTAGTAATTGGACTAATTACTTACACTAAATCTGGTCATGGTCGAACTTTCTTGCTGTTTTGAACTTATTGCATGCTCACAAGTGCTTTTATTCATATAGAACTAATCAAGTAATCAACTCACTTGTTGGTTTTTTTGGAACAAATATAAGTTGAGAAAAGATCAAGAGAATATGCATGCATCGCACTTCTTCTTTTGAGATGGCTTATCATAGCACTTAGATATGAACTTGGAAGAAGTTGTGTATGACTAAAACCATGTCCTTAAGCTTCTGATTTTCAAATGACATAGGCTTGGCTTGGTTGGTTAGAATAAGACAGATGCGCATATAATCTCTTGCAAATATCATATGATCTGAATTTGTGCTTTGAAAAGTAATACAATGCAGCAACAAGTGTCACGCTTTCAGGTTTTGAAATAGTTAAGTTTGTGAGTGTAAGACCTATGTGTGCTGAATACATTGGCTTGTAGTGAATACACTTGGCTTTGATGATAAAAGTTTTAAATATCACCAAAACACCTTTTTATCAAGGTCTGACTCTAGCTCCGAGCTACAGCAAGGTCCGACGGTAGGTCCGACTTGTTTTGGGTAGCTCCGGCTATGTTTGAAGCTAGGTCCGACTTCTTGGTAAGGTCCGACTAGCTTTGGTTAGCTCCGGTGAGCTTTATCTTTAGCTCCGACATGTCTTTGATAGCTCCGGCATGTCTTTGATAGCTCTGGCATATCTTTGATAGCTCCGGCATATATTTGATAGCTCCGGAATGCTTTTGCTAAGCTCCGACGTACTTTGTCTAGCTCTGGTTTTGGGTTGACTAGTTTTGACTAGTTTTTGGTAAGCTCCGGTGCTAGGATCTACTAGTTTTGGTAAGCTCCGACAGGTGCTTCATTGTACTAGCTTTTGTTAGCTCCGGCTCAAGCTCCGGGTTGCTCTGGCAAGGTCCGGAACTTGACTGCAGTGCTTCTGCTTTTCATTTGCAATGTTTCATACTTGCTTTACATTGTTGGAAAGATTGCTTAGTATTCATTTGCTATGTTTTTGGTGCGTTTTGGATGATATGGCTGATATCGTTTTGCTATGCTTTGCAACATGCTTATGTGAGGTTCTCACGTAGGGTGTTGTGTTCGGAACTAACTTGAGTCAAGTCAAGGACTTGGGCTCGTATGGATTGGTTGTTTATTCACGTGCAGGTGTTGCTTGAGTTCAAGTCATGGCTGATGACGAGATCCATTGGACTAGTCTCAGGGAGGAGATGAGGTTCCAACAACCAAGTTCAGGAGGAACTGTGGTTGAGCTGATCAGGAGGTCGCGCAGAATGATTGAATCAAGGGCGGTGCATATGAAGGTTTCTGAATGTCGAAGGAAGGTGTTCGCACGTATGCATGCGGTGCATGATGTGGCCACATGGTTCCGAAGATGGGATAAGGAAGGAAAGATCTGGTTGGAAGGATCGGATCGTATCGGTTGATGATTTTGGCTGCGGCGGAGTCGGTTATGGCTCGGTATGGAAAGTATCGAGTTGGTTATGTTAGGATTTCATGTGTGTCATGAATTTGAGTTGTTTAGGAATGTGGGATACGTTCCTAAGGTGTTTGGAAGTCTTAAGATTGCTTCTATCTGCGTATAGAAGAATCTTGAGCAGTTATGGAAAGTTAGGATTCGTGATCTGAGTAGGATTGGAGTCCTAGTTGATATTGGGTTGGCCTAAGGGCTGGTTATATAAGCAAGGGAGCCCAGAGCTCGTTGTGGACGACTTTGGGGCCGTTCCTCTTGTGTTCTATTGAATAAAATTCGTAGTTTGAAGGAACTTTTGTGCCTTGTTCGTCCGACTTGTTCCAGACAAGTTTTACTCGTTGAGTTTCTGGACAGCACTACCTTTCGTCGGTGGTTTTATCATAACTCGAGTTTTACAGATCCAATTTACGTGATTCTTTTTGGGTTGTCTTCACAACTTTATTATCTATCATCTGTCAAAATTTCACGGTCATTGGATTTGTGGTCTATTATCTACACGAGTTTCTTTGCAGCGTTCCAGAACTGTTTTTTCTCGGGTAGGACAGATTGACCATTGTTTGATCTTTTGATCATAGCTTGAGTTTTTCTCGACGGATTTGAGTGATTCTTTTTGTGTTGTCTTCGTGACTTGATTCTTTCTGATATCTATCACTTTTGTCACGGTAATATTAGTCTCACAATTATTTCTTTAATATATCGTTTTTCTGCCTAAAGGGTTTGGGGTTTTATTGTTTCCGCTGCGTAAGATTTTTAAATCTACCATTCACCCCCCTCTGGTAGCTTTTCACGTGCTATTCGATCCTACAATTGGAATCAGAGCCACGGTGCTCTAATATTTGAGATTTGCACGTGTTTTTGACTAATCATCATGGAGAAGTACTCCACCAAATCTTGTGTGTTTGCTGGTATTGATTTCTAGGTTTGGAAGGCACGCATGGAGGCTTTCATCCAGGCACAAGGCTTTGCAATATGGGAGAAGGTGTATAAGCCTTATGAAGTGCCACTCAATGATCAAGTCACAGCCACAAACCTACGGGACGTCGATAACTACAACAAAGCCCGAAACTTGATCATCCAAGGACTCACTCAAAGCGACTTTGATCGTGTCGCGCACCTCCGATCAGCATACGATGTTTAGAGAGCTCTCTATGATTACCATGAAGGCTCCAACACAATCAAGGAGGTAAAACAAGATATGTTGAAAAAGGAATATATGCGTTTTGAGATGCAACCAGGTGAGTCTATCGATGACCTCTTTGCTCGTTTCAATAAAATTCTCAGCAACTTACGTAGTGTCAATGTCAATTTTTCTGATGCTGAGAATGCTAGGCAACTTCTTAGTGAATTAGACATGTCAATTTTGGAGATGAAAGTAACATCTATTCGTGAATCTACTGTCATGAGTTCTCTTACATTAGATGTACTCTATTCTAAACTAAAAACTCATGAAATTGACATTCTAGCACGTAAGAACCAAAATAAGTCTATTGCATTTGTTTCACAACGTGATATGTCTAGCTCCGGCCAATCATCATCTTGCAATACTCTTGCTTTGTTGTCCTCACTAACCCTGGAACCGATCGAAGAATTTCCAGAAGAGGAGTTGGCACTCATCTCTACTAGATTCTCAAAAGCATTGCAAAATGTGAGAACTAGAAGGAGAGGAAGCTCCGGACCTCAACGCTGTTTTGAATGTGGTAAAACAGGACACTTTCGTACAGAATGTCCTAACCTTTCAGTTCCGACCACCCGGGAAGAAAAACAAAGCAAGGTCCGGACCTCCTCTGGAAATTCCAACAAAAAGAAAAAGAAGGGTACCATAGGACGCAAGATGATTAACAGCTTCATCACCGCACTTCAAGAACTTAGTTCAAGTGATGTAGACTTTGAAAGTGATGAAGATGATGACGATCTGGCCAACTTATGCTTCATGGCGGGCAAAACAAGATCAAGATCAAGTCAGGAGGATGCAGAACACAACAGTGAAGACGATGAGGTATGTTCTACCTGCAATGAAATGTGTGATGCTATTTCTCGTGCAACTATTATTGTCAAGAAAAAGGACAAAAAGCTTAGGGATAATGCTGCTAAAATTGAATCACTAGAATCTGAAATTAACCGTTTAAAAACTTTGATTCCTAGTGATGATGCATGTTCCTCATGTGACTTAATCTATGAACAATTGTCCACATTAAGAAGTGCACACTCCTCCACTCTAGATAGACTTGATGAAGAAATTGAAAAGAACAAAGAGCTTGTTGCACTTAATATTGGAAACTTAAAAGATGCTTCTTGTTCTACAATTGATTTGCATTGTTCTAGTTGTGATGATCTTGATAAAAAACTGCAAGATGCTATGAATGAAATTTCTATATTGAACAATGCTTTACGTTCTCATGAAGTTAAATTTTGTTCCAATTGCAAACTAAAAGGAAGAACTTCATGTGAAAATTGCCTTGATCTGTCCAATAAACTTGATGACATGCATAGGACATTAGATCGGTTTTGTAATGGGAATAAGAACCTAAACTTGCTGCTGAATTCTTCCAAGTCTTGAAATGATAAAACTGGTTTAGGTTTTGATTCTCATGCTCATGCTAAGGCACATCCACCTAAAATTGTAAAGTCATTAGGAAGTGGTTTGATTCAAACAGTTCCTAAACAAGAAGGAGTGGTTTTCAAATCTGCAGGAGTGTTGCCTCATTCGGTTTCAAATAAAAATATTGCTTGCTCATCTAGACATGAACATAAAGTTAAATTTCATTGTACCTTCTGTGGTAGAGATGGTCATGTCATAGATTTTTGTTATAGACTAGCTAAACAACAGAAAAAGGAAAGAAAAATTTCTAGATCTTATAACTTTCATGCAATTAGAAAAACACAACCTGCTTTAGTGAGTCAGAAATTTGAAAAGGTAGCTTCCGGACCTTCTGTAAGAAATCCGCAAAAGCAGCTCCGATAGTTTCGATAGCTCTGAGAGCTCCCGGACCTTCTGTTGTTTCCTTCGGAACTTCAGCTTTTGTTTCTGGAGCTTTAGCCTTGTCTTTTGGAACTGCTGCTTTTATCTCCGGAGCTACTGGTTTTTGTGCCAAAAGAGCTAAGAATAGAAAACCTCAAACTTCAACTCATAAACCTACTGTTTTGTCTCAGCTTTCGCGTGTTTTTCCTGCTGCACGTCGTGTGACTCAGTACTGGATACCTAAATGCCTTTTGACTAACCCCAGTATTGAGTCATCGACGTATTGTGCTTCTATGTAGGTTACACGTTTGAGGAAGGAGAACATTTGGATTGTGGATTCAGGTTGCTCACGCCACATGACCGGTAACAAAGATTGGTTCTCCTCTCTCTCTTTTGTGTCACGTGTAGAAAATGTTACTTTTGCCGATAATTCTTCAACTCCTATAATTGCTAAGGGTTCGGTTAGAGTAAATGATCACTACACTTTGAAGGATGTGGCACTTGTCAAAAAATTGAAATACAACTTGCTTTATGTTTCACAATTGCTAGATGAAAATCTGGAAATTATTTTCAATAAAAACTGCTGCAAAGTTGTAAGTTCGAATAGTGAGCTTATTTTTAACATGTCTCGGTTTGGAAGAGTTTTTAAAGCTGATTCTGAAATGTCTTCCTCTAAGCATAGGTGTCTAATTGCTAATGATGACTTATATTTTTGGCATCGTAGACTTGGTCACGTAGGCTTTGATCACCTAACGCATGTTAGTGCTCTTGATCGCATACGTGGGCTGCCTAAGCTTAAAGGGGACAAAGAAATTGTGTGCTCTTCTTGTAGAAATGCTAAGATGGTTGCAGGTTCACATACTCCTCTCACAATGATCATGACAACTAAACCATGTCAACTTTTGCATCTTGACACCGTAGGACCTTCACGTGTTCAATCCTTAGGAGGTAAATGGTATGTTCTTGTTATCATTGATGATTATTCTAGATACTCTTGGGTTTACTTTATGGCATCTAAGAATGAAGTTTTTAGTCACTTTAGAACTTTATTTCTTAGATTATCAATTGATCACCCAGGATCATTAAAAGCAATTAGAAGTGATAATGGAACTGAATTTAAAAATCAATATTTTGATCACTTTTGTGCTGAAAATGGAATAGATCATCAACTTTCTTCACCATATATACCTCAACAAAACGGTGTTGTAGAAAGAAAGAACAAAACCTTAGTTGAGATGGATAGGACTATGCTTGATGAATATCAAACTCCTAGGAAATTTTGGGCTGATGCGTTAGCAACCGCTTGTTATGTCTCAAATCGTGTTTTCTTGCGTATTAAGCTAGGTAAAACACCATATGAGCTTCGGTTTGGACATAGGCCTAGTGTTACACACTTTCGGGTCTTTGGTTGCAAATGTTTTGTTAAGAAACATGGTAATCTTGATAAATTTGAACCTAGATCTATTGATGGCATGTTTCTTGGTTATCCATCTCATACTAGAGGCTACCGTGTGCTTTTACTTGACACTAACAAAATTGTGGACACTTGTGAAGTGTATTTTGATGAAGCTAGCCCAGGTACTAGCTTCGGTGTTGCAGGACCAGATCCGTATCCTCAGGGGGAGGGAATTTTCGAAGATGAAGAAGAGCCGGTGATACTGCCTGGTAGTTCCGAAGTTGACATGTGTCCAACTCCGGACATTGAACAAGCTCCGGCTATCACCTATGCTGGTCCTGATCATCCACAAGTCACAAGCTCATCAATCTACGATGAACCTAATGAAGAAGAAGCTTGTGAGACATCTGTTCCCCTACGTTTTTACAAAGATCATCCCCCACAACAGATGATTGGAAGCTTGCACGAACGAGTCACACGGTCCAGGTTTTGCGATCCAAACTCTCATGCTCATTCTGCTTTTGTTGCTTCTTTTGAACCCAAAGATATATCACACGCACTCACTAATGAATCTTGGATTATTGCCATGCAAGAAGAGTTAGAAAATTTTGAAAGAAATAATGTTTGGAAACTTGTACCTCCACTTCAAGGTCACACTTTAATTGGAACTAAATGGGTATATAAAAATAAACAAAGTGAGGATGGGGTTGTGGTTAGGAATAAGGCTAGGTTGGTTGCTCAAGGTTTCACTCAAGTTGAAGGTCTAGATTTTGATGAAACTTTTGCCCCTGTCGCTAGATTAGAAGCCATAAGAATTTTGTTAGCTTTTGCAGCATCTAAAGGTTTTAAGCTATATAAAATGGATGTTAAAAGTGCTTTTCTTAATGGCTACATAGATGAGGAGGTTTATGTCAAACAACCACCGGGTTTTGAAAATCCAGATTTTCCTAATCATGTTTACAAACTGTCCGAAGCCTTGTACGGTCTCAAACAAGCCCCTAGAGCATGGTATGATATGTTAAAAACATTCTTACTTGAAAAGGGGTTTACCATGGGCAAGGTTGATAAAACTCTTTTTGTGCTTAAGCATGGCAATGACTCATTATTCGTTCAAGTGTTTGTGGATGATATTATCTTTGGTTGTGCTTCTCATGATCTTGTGTCCAAGTTTTCAGCAATGATGAGTTCCGAATTTGAAATGAGTATGATGGGTGAACTCACTTACTTTTTGGGGCTGCAAATCAAGCAAACCAAGGAGGGTACCTTTGTGCATCAAACGAAGTATACCAAAGACCTCCTAAGGCGCTTCAACATGGATAAAAGCAAGCCTCTTCGGACACCAATGGGAACAGCAACAACACTTGAAATTGATGAAGATTGTGAATCCGTGGATCAAAAAGAATATAGAAGCATGATCGGATCACTTTTGTACCTCACGGCATCAAGACCGGACATACAATTCAGCGTATGTCTTTGTGCATGGTTTCAAGCTTCCCCACGTGCTTCACATCGTCAAGCCGTCAAAAGGATTCTCAGGTACTTACATGGAACCCAAGAACTTGGCTTTTTTCTTCCTTTTTCCTCAACCGTTACTTTGAAAGCTTTTTCATATGCTGATTTTGGGGTTGTAGGATTGATAGGAAAAGTACTTCCGGTGCTTTTCATTTTCTTGGTAATTCTCTTGTTGCTTGGTCCTCTAGAAAACAAAATTCAGTTGAACAATCCACAGTCGAATCTGAATATGTAGCTGCTGCTAGTGCTTGCTCACAAACTCTTTGGATTGTTCAAACACTTAAGGACTATGGGGTTGATCTAGATAGTGTTCCACTATTTTGTGATAACACTAGTGCTATTTGCATTGTCAAAAACCCCGTGCAACATTCTAGAACTAAGCACGTTGACATTAGGTATCACTTTCTCCGAGATAACGTTGAAAAAGGAAATATTGTGCTTCACCATGTAGATACCGAACATCAATTGGCTGACATTTTTACAAAACCTTTGGATTTCACTCGTTTTTGTTTCATTCGTAGTGAAATAGGGGTTATGCATCCACATGGCTTAAATTGAGGGGGAGTTTTTTTTTTTGAAACTTGGGAAGTCTATGTGTGAATCTTAAATTAAAATAATATGAGCATAGTGTTTCATACATATATGACTTTGTGATTCTTTTTACATGCTGAAAGTTCTTACTACATTACTAGTGTTATACACTTTGTAGTTTTTGCCATGTCTAGTAATTGGAATAATTACTTACACTAAATCTGGTCATGGTCGAACTTTCTTGCTGTTTTGAACTTGTTGCATGCTCACAAATGCTTTTAATCATTAAGAATTAATCAAGTAATCAACTCACATGTTGAGTTTTTATGAACAAATATAAAATTTAGAAAAGATCAAGAGAATATGCATGCATCACACTTCTTCTTTTGAGATGGCTTATCATTGCACTTAGATATGAACTTGGAAGAAGCTGTGTATGACTAAAACCATGTCCTTAAGCTTCTGATTGTCAAATGACATAGACTTGGCTTGGTTGGTTAGAATAAGGCATATGCGCATATAATCTCTTTCAAATATCATATGATCTAAATTTATGCTTTGAAAAATAATAAAATGCAGCAACTAGTGTCATGCTTTCAGGTTTTGAAATAGTTAAGTTTGTGAGATCATGACTTGCTTAAATTGAAAATTACATTTGATCTCTAGCATGGCTTACACTACTTTATGTATTTCATTGATGTGATAATGTAAGGTACTTGATAGTATGACTTGGATGAGCTTTGTTTATATGTATATGTTATAATATGCTCATAACAACTAAAGAGGGAGAGATAATTTGTTTATATGCTCACGACTTGCTGAATACATTGTCAAAGGGGGAGAGATAAGCATGAAGAGAGAGAGAATATAGAGAGAGAATATGTGCATAAGAAGAGATAATAAAGGGGGAGAGATAATATGGGATAATTTTTTTTCTTCTCATTTTACTTTTGATTTACAAAGGGGGAGAAATTGTTTTCAAAACTTTTATGTGAATAAGCCAATGTTCGGATTTTAAATGGTGTTGCCAATGCATTCATCAAGGGGGAGATTGTAAGACCTATGTGTGCTGAATACATTGGCTTGTAGTGAATACACTTGGCTTTGATTATAAAAGTTTTAAATATCACCAAAACACCTTTTTATCAAGGTCCGACGCTAGCTTCGAGCTACAGCAAGGTTCGACGGTAGGTCCGGCTTGTTTTGGGTAGCTCCGGCTATGTTCGAAGCTAGGTCCGACTTCTTGGTAAGGTCTGACTAGCTTTGGTTAGCTCCAGTGAGCTTTATCTTTAGCTTCGGCATGTCTTTGATAGCTCCGGCATGTCTTTGATAGCTCCGGCATATGTTTGATAGCTCCGGCATATATTTGATAGCTCCGGAATGCTTTTGCTAAGCTCCGACGTACTTTGTTTAGCTCCGGTTTGGGTTGAATAGTTTTGACTAGTTTTTGGTAAGCTCCGGTGCTAGGATCTACTAGTTTTGGTAAGCTCCGACAGGTGCTTCATTGTACTAGCTTTTGTTAGCTCCGACTCAAGCTCCGGGTTGCTCTGGCAAGGTCCGGAATTTGACTGCAGTGCTTCTGCTTTTCATTTGCAATGTTTCCTACTTGCTTTACATTGTTGGAAAGATTGCTTAGTATTCATTTTCTAAGTTTTTGGTGCGTTTTGGATGATATGGCTGATATCGTTTTGCTATGCTTTGCAACATGCTTATGTGAGGTTCTCACGTAGGGTGTTGTGTTCGGAACTAACTTGAGTCAAGTCAAGGACTTGGGCTCGTATGGACTGGTTGTTTATTCATGTGCAGGTGTTGCTTGAGTTCAAGTCATGGCTGGTGACGAGATCCATTGGACTAGTCTTAGGGAGGATATGAAGTTCCAACAACCAAGTTCAGGAGGAACTGTGGTTGAGCTGATCAGGAGGTCGCGCAGGATGATTGAATCAAGGGTGGTGCATATGAAGGTTTCTGAATGTCGAAGTAAGGTGTTCGCACGTATGCATGCGGTGCATGACGTGGCAACATGGTTCCGAAGATGGGATAAGGAAGGAAAGATCTGGTTGGAAGGATCGGATCGTATCAGTTGATGATTTTGGCTGCGGCGGAGTCGGTTATGGCTCGGTATGGAAAGTATCGAGTTGGTTATGTTAGGATTTCGTGTGTGTCACGAATTTGAGATGTTTAGGAATGTGGGATACGTTCCTAAGGTGTTTTGAAGTCTTAAGATTGCTTCTATCTGCGTATAGAAGAATCTTGAGCAGTTATGGAAAGTTAGGATTCGTGATCTGAGTAGGATTGGAGTCCTAGTTGATATTGGGTTGGCCTAAGGGCTGGTTATATAAGCAAGGGAGCCCAGAGCTCGTTGTAGACGACTTTGGGGCCTTTCCTATTGTGTTCTATTGAATAAAATTCGTAGTTTGAAGGAACTTTTGTGCCTTGTTCGTCCGACTTGTTCCAGACAAGTTTTACTCGTCGAGTTTCTGGACAGCACTACCTTTCATCTGTGGTTTTATCATAACTCGAGTTTTACAGATCCAATTGACGTGATTCTTTTTGGGTTGTCTTCACAACTTGATTATCTATCATCTTTCAAAATTTCAAGGTCATTGGATTTGTGGTCTATCATCTACACGAGTTTCTTTGCAGCGTTCCAGAACTGTTTTTTCTCGGGTAGGACAGATTGACCATTGTTTGATCTTTTGATCATAGCTTGAGTTTTTCTCGACGGATTTGAGTGATTCTTTTTGTGTTGTCTTCGTGAATTTATTCTCTCTGATATCTATGACTTTTGTCACGGTGAAACACGTTTATATTAGTCTCACACATGATTTCTTTAATAGATCGTTTTTCTGCCTAAAGGGTTTGGGGTTTTATTGTTTTTGCTGTGTAAGATTTTTAAATCTACCATTCACCCCCCCTCTGGTAGCTTTTCACGTGCTCTTCAATCCTACAGTGAGATCATGACTTGTTTAAATTGAAAATTACATTTGATCTCTAGCATGGCTTACACTACTTTATGTATCTCATTGATGTGATAGTGTAAGTTACTTGATAGTATGACTTGGATGAGCTTTGTTTTATATGTATATGTTATAATATGCTCATAATAATTAAAATTTCTTTTTTGAACCTTGTTGAATACATTGTCAAAGGGGGAGAGATAATATGTGGATATTTAAAGATAAGTATGCAAGAGGGAGAAATTGATTGCACATTGCACATATTCACAATTGTTTTGGCATGATTCTTCTCGGGGGAGAATTTGTTTTTCTTCTCATTTTATTTCTGTTTTACAAAGGGGGAGAAATTGTTTTAAAATTTTTTAATGTGAATAAGCCAATGTTCGTATTTTAAGTGGTGTTGCCAATGCATTCATCAAGGGGGAGATTGTGAGACCTATGTGTGCTGAATACATTGGCTTGTACTGAATATCTTGGCTTTGATGATAAAAGTTCTGAAATTATGCTAAAACATCTTCTTTAGCAAGGTCCGACTCTAGCTCCGAGCTTTTGCAAGGTCCGACGTAAGGTCCGATATGTTTTGCTAGGTCCGACTTATGTTGGTTAGCTCCGACATGTCTTTGATAGCTCCAACATGTCTTTGTTAAACTCCGACATGTTTCTCTAGCTCCGACTTTTGGGATGACTAGTTCCGACTAGTTTTGGTAAGCTCCGACGCTAGGTTGTACTAGTTTTGGTAAGCTCCGGCGCTAGGTTGTACTAGTTTTGATAAGCTCCGGTGCTAGGTTGTACTAGCTTTGGTAAGCTCCGGCTCAAGCTCCGGTTAGCTTTTTCTAGGTTCGGAGCTTGATCGCAATGTTCCTGCTTTTATCTTGCAATGTTTCGAACTTGCTTTATATTCTTAGAAAGATTGCTTAGTTTTCATTTGTTTATTTTTTGGTGCGTTTTGGTTGATATAGATGATATCGTTTTGATATTCTTTGCAACATGCTTATGTGAGGTGCTCACGTAAGGTGTTGTGTTTGGGACTGACTTGAGTCAAGTCGCGGACTTGGCTCGTACAAATTGGTTGTTTGTTCATGTGCAGGTGTTGCTTGAGTTCAAGTCATGGCTGGTGACAGGATCCTTTGGACTGGTCTCAGGGAGGAGATAAGGTTCCAACAACCAAATTCAAGAGGAATTGTGGTTGAGCGGGTCAGGAGGTCGCGCATGATGATTGAATCAAGGGCAGTGCATATGAAGGTTACTGGACGTCGAAGGAAGGTGTTTGCACGTATGCATGCGGTGTATGACGTGGCAACATGGTTCTGAAGATGGGTTATGGATGGAAAGATCTGGTTGGAAGGATCGGATTGTATCGATTGATGACTTTGGCTGCGGCGGAGTCGGTTATGGCTCAGTATGGAAAGTATCGAGTTTGTTATGATAGGATTTCGTGTGGGTCACGAATTTGAGTTGTTTTAGGAATGTGAGATATGTTCCTAAGGTGTTTGGAAGTCTTAAGATTGCTTCTATCTGCGTATAGAAGAGTCCTGAGCAGTTATGGAAAGTTTCGATTCGTGATCTGAGTAGGATTAGAGTCCTAGTTGAGATTGAGTTGGCCTAAGGGTTGGTTATATAAACAAGGGAGGCCAGAGCTCGTGGTGCACGACCTTGGGGCTGTTCCTCTTGTGTTATATTGAATAAAATTCGTAGTTTGAATTAACTTTTATGCCTTGATCGTCTGACTTGTTCCAGACAAGTTTTACTCGTCAAGTTTCTGGACAGCACTACCTTTCGTCGGTGGTTTTATCATAACTCGAGTTTTACAGATCCAATTGACGTGCTTCTTTTTGTGTTGTCTTCACAAGTTTATTATCTATCATCTGTCAAATTTTACGGTCATTGGATTTGTGGTTTCTGATCTACATGAGTTTCTTTGCAGCGTTCCAGAACTGTTTTTCTCGAGTAAGACAGATTGACCTTTGTTCGATCTTTCGATCATAACTTGAGTTTCTCTCGACAGATTTGAGTGATTCTTCTTGTGTTTTCTTTGTGACTTGATTATCTCTGATATATATCACTTTTGTCATAGTGAAACACGTTTAGATTAGCTTCACAAACGATTTCTCTAACAGATCGTTTTTCTGCCGAAGGGGTTGGGATTTAATTATTTCCGCTGCGTAAGATTTTTAAATCTACCATTCACCCCCCTCTGGTAGTTTTTCACATGCTTTTCGATCCTACAGCGTCGCACGATACAGAACAACCAAGCTCATACGCATGCAAGCACCAGTGAATCCCGAATACAACAACACACACCTCGTGGAGTAGGGTATTACGCTCGGGCGACCCGAACCACATAAATCTTTTGTGTCATCATCTTGTCTAGAATCTCCGCGTGCCCAAACCGATCCAAGAACCTCCGCAGGCTACAATTTAGTAGTACTGGGGGAAGTGTCATTCGTACGCTTCGACATAACTGTTTATCACTATTTGTCATACATGTATGGTAAAACTGATCCTGCCATACATGTATTAAGCAACTGGTTTTATTCTTAATAAAACTGGGTGTGACAAATGGGGTGGTGCAAAGGGAAGGAGAAAAAATAATGACGATGAGGATAATGATATTGATCTGCTTGGTGATGAAGACGAGCAGCTAGCAGATCAGGAGATGATATATGCCAGTAGGTAGGAGGAGGCAAGGAGAAGTACTGCTCCGAAGTAGGGATGAAAATGGATCGGATATTTTCCGATCTGTTCGGATACCGGATCCGGAAATATCCGATCTATATCTGTTTTTGTTGGTGTAGGATCGAAGAGCACGTGAAAATCTACCAGGGGGGGGGGGGGGGTGAATGGTAGATTTAAAAATCTTACGCAGCGGAAACAATTAAACCCCAAACCCTTTCAGCAGAAAAATGATCTATTAAAGAAATCATGTGTGAGACTAATCTAAACGTGTTTCACCGTGACAAAAGTGATAGATATTAGAGAGAATCAAGTCACGAAGACAACACAAAAAGAATCACTCAAATCCGTCGAGAAAAACTCAAGTTATGATCGAAAGATCAAACAATGGTCAATCTGCCCTACCTGAGAAAAAACAGTTCTGGAATGCTGCAAAGAAACTCGTGTAGATCCTAGACCACAAATCCAATGACCATGAAATTTTTAAAGATGATAGATAATCAAGTTTTAAGACAACCCAAAAAGAATCACGTCAATTGGATCTGTAAAACTCGAGTTATGATAAAACCACCGATGAAAGGTAGTGCTGTCCAGAAACTCGACGAGTAAAACTTGTCTGGAACAAGTCTGACGAACAAGGCACAAAAGTTCCTTCAAACTATGAATTTTATTCAATAGAACACAAGAGGAACAGCCCCAAAGTCGTGCACCACGAGCTCTGTGCTCCCTTGCTTATATAACCAGCCCTTAGGCCAACCCAATATCAACTAGGACTCCAATCCTACTCAGATCACGAATCGTAACTTTCCATAACTGCTCAAGATTCTTCTATACGTAGATAGAAGCAATCTTAAGACTTCCAAACACCTTAGGAACATATCCCACATTCCTAAACAACTCAAATTCGTGACCCACATGAAATCCTATCATAATCAACTCAAATCTTTCCATATTTGAGTCAAACCCGACTCAGCCGCAGGCTGAGTCCATAACCTAGTCGGTTGGACCTTTCCGACCAATTCTTTACGTCCACATCTCTTCATCACGTCTTGGAACCATGTAGCCACGTCCATGCGCTCCTTGCACACGTGCAAACATCTTCCAATGACGTCCATGATACCTTCATATGCATTGTTCTTGATTCAATCATATTGCGCAACCTCCTGATCAGCTCAACCACAATTCCTCCTAAATTTGGTTGTTGGAACCTCATCTCCTCACTGAGACTAGTCCAATAGATCCCGTCACCAGCCATGTCTTGAACTCAAGCAACACCTGCACATGAATAAACAACCAATCCATACGAGCCCAAGTCCTCGACTTGACTTAAGTTAGTTCCGAACACAACACCTTACGTGAGAACCTCACATAAGCATGTTGCAAAACCACAATAACACGATATCATCCATATCAACCAAAACGCACCAAAAACTTAGCAAATGAATACTAAGCAATCTTTCCAACAATGTAAAGCAAGTACGAAACATTGCAAATGAAAAGCAGAAGCACTACAGTCAAGTTCCGAACCTTGCCAGAGCAACCCGGACCTTGAGTCGGAGCTAACAAAAGCTAGTAGAACCAAGCGCCGGAGCTTACCAAAACTAGTACAACCAAGCTCCTGCCGGAGCTTACAAAACTAGCAGGACCTAGCGCTGGAGCTAACCAGAACTAGTCGAAACTAGTAAACCCAAAAGCCGGAGCTAGAAAAATCAACTTCGGAGCTTAGCAAAAACACGGCGGAGCTATCAAAAACATGTCGGAGCTATCAAAGACATATAAGAGCTAAAGACAAAACTTCATCGGAGCTGACCAAAGCTAGTCGGACTTTGCTGTAGCTCGGAGCTAGAGTCGGACCTTGATGAAAAGGTGTTTTGGTGATATTCAAAACTTTTATTGTCAAAGCAAGTGTATTACTACAAGCTAATGTATTCAGCACACATAGGTCTTACAACCTCCCCCTTGATGAATGCATTGGCAACACCATTTAAAATCCGAACATTGGCTTATTCACATAAAAGTTTTGAAAACAATTTCTCCTTCTTTGTAAATCAAAAGTAAAATGAGAAGAAAATCCAAAAAACAAAAAATTATCCCATATTATCTCTCCCCCTTTATTATCTCTCCTTATGTACATATTCTCTTTCTCTTCATGCTTATCTCTCCCCCTTTGACAATGTATTCATCAAGTCATGAGCATATAAACAAATTATCTCTCCAACTTTAGTTGTTATGAGCATATTATAACATATACATATAAAACAAAGATCATCCAAGTCATACTATCAAGTAACTTACACTATCACATCAATGAGATACAAAAAGTAGTGTAAGCCATGCTAGAGATCATATGTAATTTTCAATTTAAGAAAGTCATGATCTCACAAACTTAACTATTTCAAAACCTGAAGGCATGACACTAGTTGTTGCATTTTATTATTTTTCAAAGCATAAATTTAGATCATATGATATTTGCAAGAGATTATATGCGCATCTGCCTTATTCTAACCAACCAAGCCAAACCTATGTCATTTGACAATCAGAAGCTTAAGGACATGGTTTTAGTCATACACAACTTCTTCCAAGTTCATATCTAAGTGCAATGATAAGCCATCTCAAAAGAAGAAGTGCGATGCATGCATATTCTCTTGATCTTTTCTCAATTCATATTTGTTCATAAAAACTCAACATGGGAGTTGATTACTTGATGAATTCTTAATGATTAAAAGCACTTGTGAACATGTAACAAGTTCAAAACAGCAAGAAAGTTCGACCATGGCCAGTTTTAGTGTAAATAATTATTCCAATTAATAGACATGGCAAAAACTACAAAATGTATAACACAAGTAATGTAGTAAGAACTTTCAGCATGTAAAAGGAATCACAAAGTCATATATGTATGAAATACTATGCTCATATTATTTTGATTTCAGATTCACACATAGACTTCCCAAGTTTCAAAACTCCCCCTCAATTTAAGCCATGAGGATGCATAACCCCTATTTCACTACGAATGTAACAAAAACGAGTGAAATCCAAAGGTTTTGTAAAAATGTCAGCCAATTATTGTTCGGTATCTACATGGTGAAGCACAATGTTTCCTTTTTCAACGTTATCTCGGAGAAAGTGATACCTAATGTCAATGTGCTTAGTTCTAGAATGTTGCACGGGGTTTTTAGCAATGCAAATGGCACTAGTGTTATCACAGAATAGTGGAACACTATCTAGATCAACCCCATATTCCTTAAGTGTTTGAACAATCCAAAGAATTTGTGAGCAAGCACTAGCAGCAGCTACATATTCAGATTCGGTTGTGGATTGTGCAACTGAATTTTGTTTTCTAGAGGACCAAGCAACAAGAGAATTATCAAGAAAATGACAAGCACCTGAAGTACTTTTCCTATCAATCCTACAACCCCCAAAATCAGCATCCGAAAAAGCTTTCAAAGTAACGGTTGAGGAAGAAGGAAGAAAAATGCCAAATTCTTGGGTTCCATGTAAGTACCTGAGAATCCTTTTGACGGCTTGACGATGTGAAATACGTGGGGAAGCTTGAAACCGTGCACAAAGACATACGCTGAATTGTATGTCCGGTCTTGATGCCGTGAGGTACAAAAGTGATCCGATCATGCTTCTATATTCTTTTTGATCCACGGATTCACCATCTTCATCAAGTTCAAGTGTTGTTGCTGTTCCCATTGGTGTCCGAAGAGGCTTGCTTTTGTCCTTGTTGAAGCGCCTTAGGAGGTCTTTGATATACTTCGTTTGATTCACAAAGGTACCCTCCTTGGTTTGCTTGATTTGCAACCCCAAAAAATAAGTGAGTTCACCCATCATACTCATTTCAAATTCGGAACTCATCATTGCTGAAAACTTGGACACAAGATCATGAGAAGCACAACCAAAGATAATATCATCCACATACACTTGAACGAATAATGAGTCATTGCCATGTTTAAGCACAAAAAGAAATTTATCAACCTTGCCCATGGTAAACCCCTTTTCAAGTAAGAATGTTTTTAACCTATCATACCATGCTCTAGGGGCTTGTTTGAGACCATATAAGGCTTTGGACAGTTTGTAAACATGATTAGGAAAATCTGGATTTTCAAAACCCGGTGGTTGTTTGTCATAAACCTCCTCATCTATGTAGCCATTAAGAAAAACACTTTTAACATCCATTTGATATAGCTTAAAACCTTTAGATGCTGCAAAAGCTAACAAAATTCTTATGGCTTCTAATCTAGCAACGGGAGCAAAAGTTTCATCAAAATCTAGACCTTCAACTTGAGTGAAACCTTGAGCAACCAACCTAGCCTTGTTCCTAACCACAACCCCATCCTCACTTTGTTTATTTTTAAATACCCATTTAGTTCCAATTAAAGTGTGACCTTGAGGTGGAGGTACAAGTTTCCAAACATTATCCCTTTCAAAATTTTCTAACTCTTCTTGCATGGAAATAATCCAAGATTCATTAGTGAGTGCGTGTGATATATCTTTGGGTTCAAAAGAAGCAACAAAAGCAGAATGAGCATGAGAGTTTGGATCGCAAAACCTGGACCGTGTGACTCGTTCGTCCAAGCTTCCAATCATCTATTGTGGGGGATGATCTTTGTAAAAACGTAGGGGAACAGATGTTTCACAAGCTTCTTCTTCATTATATTCATTGTAGATTGATGAGCTTGTGACTTGTGGACGATCGGGACCAGCATAGGTGATAGCCGGAGCTTGTTCAATGTCCGGAGCTGGACACGTGTCAACTTCAGAACTACCAGGCAGTATCACCGGCTCTTCTTCATCTTCGAAAATACCCTCCCCTAAGGATACAGATCTGGTCCTGCAACACCGGAGCTAGTACCTGGGCTAGCTTCATCAAAAGACACTTCACAAGTCTCCACAATTTTGTTAGTGTCAAGTAAAAGCACACGGTAGCCTCTAGTATGAGATGGATAACCAAGAAACATGCCATCAATGGATCTAGGTTCAAATTTATCAAGATTACCATATTTCTTAACAAAGAATTTGCAACCAAAGACCCGAAAGTGTGTAACACTAGGCCTATGTCCAAACCGAAGCTCATATGGTGTTTTACCTAGCTTAGCACGCAAGAAAACACGATTTGAGACATAACAAGCGGTTGCTAACGCATCAGCCCAAAATTTCCAAGGAGTTTGATATTCATCAAGCATAGTCCTAGCCATCTCAACTAAGGTTATGTTCTTTCTTTCTACAACACCGTTTTGTTGAGGTACATATGGTGAAGAAAATTGATGATCTATTCTATTTTCAGCATAAAAGTGATCAAAAGATTGATTTTTAAATTCAGTTCCGTTATCACTTTTAATTGCATTTAATGATCCTGGGTGATCAATTGATAATCTAAGAAATAAAGTTCTAAAGTGACTAAAAACTTCATTCTTAGACGCCATAAAGTAAACCCAAGAGTATCTAGAATAATCATCAACAATAACAAGAACATACCATTTACCTCCGAAGGATTGAACACGTGAAGGTCCTACGGTGTCAAGATGCAAAATTGACATGGTTCAGTTGTCATGATCATTGTGAGAGGAGTATGTGAACCTGCAACCATCTTAGCATGTCTACAAGAAGAGCACATAATTTCTTTGTCCCCTTTAAGCTTAGGCAGCCCACGTATGCGATCAAGAGCACTAACACGTGTTAGGTGATCAAAGCCTACGTGACCAAGTCTACGATGCCAAAAATATAAGTCCTTTGAATCATTAGCAACTAGACACCTATGCTTAGAGGAAGACATATCAAAATCAGCTTTAAAAACTCTTCCAAACCGAGACATGTTAAAAATAAGCTCACTATTTGAACCTACAACTTTGCAGCAGTTTTTATTGAAAATAATTTCTAGATTTTCATATAGCAATTGTGCAACAGAAAGCAAGTTGTATTTCAAATTTTTGACAAGTGCCACATCCTTCAAAGTGTAGTGATCATTTACTCTAACCGAACCTTTAGCAATTATATGAGTTGAAGAATTATCGGCAAAAGTAACATTCTTTACACGTGACACAAAAGAAAAGGGAGGAGAACCAATCTTTGTTACCGGTCATGTGGTGTGAGCAACCTGAATCCACAATCCAAATGTTCTCCTTCCTCAAACGTGTAACCTACATCAAAGCATAATACGTTAATGACTCAATACTGGGGTTAGTCAAAAGGCATTTAGGAATCCAGTACTGAGTCACGCGACGTGCAGCAGGAAAAACACGTGAAAGCTGAGACAAAACAGCAGGTTTATGAGTCAAAGTTTGAGATTTTTTATTCTTGACTACTAACCTATAAGGTGTTACTTGTGTAGCACAAAAATCAGTAGCTCCGGAGGCAAAAACAGAAGGCCCGGAGGTAAACTTTGAATGCTTTTGACTCAAAACAGCAGGTTGTACATTCGTTCAATGTGTGCAGCAAATTTTGCATGAAAGTTATGAGATCTAGCAACCATTCTTTCCCTTTTCTGTTATTTAGCTAGTCTATAACAAAAATCTATAACATGACCATCTCTACCACAGAAGGTACAATGGAATTTAACTTTGTGTTCATGTCTAGATGAGCAAGCAATATTTTTATTTGAAACCGAATGAGACAACACTCCTGCAGATTTGAAAACCACTCCTGTTTGTTAAGGATCTGTTTGAATCAAACCACTTCCTGATGACTTTACAATTTTAGGTGGATGTGCCTTAGCATGAGCATGAGAATCAAAACCTAAACCAGTTTTATCATTGCAAGACTTGGAAGAATTCAGCAGTAAGTTTAGGTTCTTATTCTCATTACAAAACCGATCTAATGTCCTATGCATGTCATCAAGTTTATTGGACAGATCAAGACAATTTTCACATGAAGTTTTTCCTTTTAGTTTGCAATTGGAACAAAATTTAACTTCATGAGAACGTAAAGCATTTTTCAATATAGAAATTTCATTCATAGCATCCTGTAGTTTCTTATCAAGATCATCACAAGTAGAACAATGCAAATCAATTGTAGAACAGCTAGCATCTTTCAAGTATTTATCATTAAGTGCAGCAAGCTCTTTGTTCTTTTCAATTTCTAACTCAAGTTTATCAAGTGTGGAGGTGTGCGCACTTCTTAATGAGGACAATTGTTCATATATTACATCATATGAGGAACATGCATCATCACTAGGAATCAAAGTTTTTAAATGGTTGATTTCAGATTCTAGTGATTCAATTTTAGCAGCACTATCCCTAAGCTTTTTGTCCTTTTTCTTAACAATAATAGTGGCACGAGAAATAGCATCACACATTTCTTTGCAAGTAGGACATACCTCTTCATTGTCGCTGTTGTGTTCTGCCTCCTCCATACTTGATCTTGACTTCGCCGCTATGAAGCACAAGTTTGCCAAATCATCTCCATCTTCATCACTTCCAATGTCCACGTCGCTTGAACTGAACTCTTGAAGCGCGGTGATGAAACTGTTGATCATCTTGCGTCCTATGGTACCTTTCTTCTTCTTGTTGGAATTTCCAGAGGAGGTCCGAACCTTGCTTTGTTTTTCTTCCCGGGTGGTCGGACCTGAAAGGTTAGGACATTCTGTACGAAAGTGTCCTGTTTTACCACATTCAAAACAGCGTTGAGGTCCGGAGCTTCCTCTCTTTCTAGTTCTCAAATTTTGCAATGCTTTTGAGAATCTAGTAGAGATGAGTGCCAACTCCTCTTCTGGAAATTCTTCGATCTGCTCCAGGGTCAGTGAGGACAACAAAGCAAGAGTATTGCAGGATGATGATTGGCTGGAGCTAGACATATCACGTTGTGAAACAAATGCAATAGACTTATTGGGGTTCTTACGTGAGATTATATCAATTTCATGAGTTTTTAACTTGGAATATAGCACATCTAAAGTAAGTGAACTCATGACAGTAGATTCACGAATAGATGTGACTTTCATCTCCCAAATTGACATATCTAATGCACTTAGCAATTGCCTAGCATTTTCAGCATCCGAAAACTTAACATTGACACTACGCAAGTTGTTGAGAATCTTATTAAAGCGAGCAAAAAGGTCATCAATAGACTCACCGGGTTGCATCTCGAAGCGCATGTATTCTTTCTTGAACATGTCTTGCCTTACCTCTTTGATCGTGTTGGATCCTTCGTGGTAGTCACAAAGTGCTTTCCACACATTGTATGCAGATCAGAGGTGTGCAACACGGTCGAAGTCGCTTTGTGTTAATCCTTGTATGATCAAGTTCCGAGCCTTGTTGTTGTTGTCGACATCTCTCAGATTTGTAGCTGTAACTTGATCGTTTGATGGCACTTCGTAAGGCTTGTATACCTTCTCCCATATTGCAAAGCCTTGTGTCTGGATGAAATCCTCCATGCGTGCCTTCCAAATCTGAAAATCAATACCAGCAAACACACAAGGTTTGGCGGAGTACTTCTCCATGATGATTAGTCAAAAACACGTGCAAATTACAAAGATTAGAGCACCGTAGCTCTGATACCAATTGCAGGATCGAAGAGCACGTGAAAAGCTACCAGAGGGGGTGAATGGTAGATTTAAAAATCTTACGCAGCGGAAACAATTAAACCCCAAACCCTTTCGGCAGAAAAACGATCTGTTAAAGAAATCATATGTGAGACTAATCTAAACGTGTTTCACCATGAAAAAAGTGATACATATTAGAGAGAATCAAGTCACGAAGACAACACAAGAAGAATCACTCAAATCCGTCGATAAAAACTCAAGTTATGATCGAAAGATCAAACAATGGTCAATCTGCCCTACCTGAGAAAAAAAACAGTTCTAGAACGCTGCAAAGAAACTCGTGTAGATCATAGACCACAAATCCAATGACCATGAAATTTTGACAGATGATAGATAATCAAGTTTTGAAGACAACCCAAAAAGAATCACGTCAATTGGATCTGTAAAACTCGAGTTATGATAAAACCACCAACGAAAGGTAGTGCCATCCAGAAACTCGATCAGTAAAATTTGTCTGGAACAAGTCTGACGAACAAGGCACAAAAGTTCCTTCAAACTACGAATTTTATTCAATAGAACACAAGAGGAACAGACTTAAAGTTGTGCACCACGAGCTCTGGGCTCCCTTGCTTATATAACCAGCCCTTAGGCCGACCCAATATCAACTAGGACTCCAATCCTACTCAGATCACGAATCGTAACTTTCCATAACTGCTCAAGATTCTTCTATACGCAGATAGAAGCAATCTTAAGACTTCCAAACACTTTAGGAATGTATCCCACATTCCTAAACAACTCAAATTTGTGACCCACACGAAATCCTATCATAATCAACTCAAATCTTTCCATATTTGAGTCAAACCCGACTCAGTCGCAGCCTGAGTCCATAACCTAGTCGGTTGGACCTTTCCGACCAATTCTTTACGTCCACATCTCTTCATCACATCTCGGAACCATGTAGCCACGTCCATGCACTCCTTGCACACGTGCAAACATCTTCCAATGACGTCCACGATGCCTTCATATGCATTGTTCTTGATTCAATCATGCTGCGCAACCTCCTGATCAGCTCAACCACAATTCCTCCTGAATTTGGTTGTTGGAACCTCATCTCCTTCCTGAGACTAGTCCAATGGATCCCGTCACCGGCCATGTCTTGAACTCAAGAAACACCTGCTCATGAATAAACAACCAATCCATACGAGCCCAAGTCCTCGACTTGACTCAAGTTAGTTCCGAACACAACACCTTACGTGAGAACCTCACATAAGCATGTTGCAAAACCACAGTAACCCGATATCATCCATATCAATCAAAACGCACCAACAACTTAGCAAATAAATACTAAGAAATATTTCCAACAATGTAAAGCAAGTACGAAACATTGCAAATGAAAAGCAGAAGCACTACGGTCAAGTTCTGAACCTTGCCAGAGCAACCCGGACCTTGAGCCGGAGCTAACAAAAGCTAGTAGAACCAAGCGCCGGAGCTTACCAAAACTAGTACAACCAAGCTCCCGCCAGAGCTTATAAAACTAGCAGGACCTAGCGCCGGAGCTAACCAGAACTAGTCGAAACTAGTAAACCCAAAAGCCGGAGCTAGAAAAATCAACTCCGGAGCTTAGCAAAAACACGGCGGAGCTATCAAAAACATGTCGGAGCTATCAAAGACATGCCGGAGCTAAAGACAAAACTTCACCGGAGCTGACCAAAGCTAGTCGGACCTTACTGTAGCTCAGAGCTAGAGTCGGACCTTGATAAAAAAGGTGTTTTGGTGATATTCAAAACTTTTATCATCAAAGCAAGTGTATTACTACAAGCCAATATATTCAGCACACATATGTCTTACAGTTGGATCTTAACATATATGGATCAGATATCGGATATTAGATTTCAGATACCATATCAGAAACGGTATGGCTCAATATCCGTCCGAGTAGTCGGATATCCATATTAATTCAGATATATCTAAATATAATCTGAACAATATACGAATCTTATTTTGGCCCATATATTCGACGGCCTGGCCCAAACCAAAGCCGGCCCAAAGTGAAATGCTCCAAAGGCTAACTTTCATCCAGTCGTGTGCTTCCTCCCGTATCCCTTCAATCAAAGGCGGAAATGTCGGCTGCCGAACATGACGCCCGACGGCCAAGCCGAGCCACCGTTGCCGCTCCGTCACAACCACCCCGCCGCCATCAGGAACACCGACACCATGCACCTGGCGCCGGCAAGCCGCCACCCCGCGCCACCAACCACACCGGCACCCCGCCGCCACCAGGCACCGACAGGCTGCCACCTTGTCGCCACAAGCATGTGACGTCCCTTGGCTGCCGGTGTGCCGTCGCCGGGGCGTGAGCGCGTCGCAAGGTCGCCGGTGGAGCTCGCCGGCGCGGCAGGTAAGGGACGAGCCCGATAGAGAGAGAGAGAGACGTAAGTTCGATCTGTTTTCTGTAATATGTTCAATGCTCACCTGTCCATAAGTAGAGGGTATTATCCCCTTACACTGGCCCACACGTTGGCCCACTCACAACACACGCTGGCCCACACGACGCACTAGGTAGCAGGCATGACATCTCCCCACACCTCAAAATGTGCTTGTCCCCAAGCACTTGCTGTAGAGCATGTCCGGCAGTAGATGTCGCCCTCCCATGTAGCTTCTTCCCTGACAGAGCCGATCGATTGCCTCGCTTGGCCAGACGACGTGCAGTATGACTTGTGGCTTCAGCTCAATCTGAAACTCTTCCTCAGTCCTATTGTTGTCACTAAGCATGACACAGTTCTGCACAGAAGAGCTCCGACATCGATCATCGCTGTAACAACACCTTCCAATTGTCCAGATGTCTCCACAAGACTTGACCAGCAGAGCTTAGCTTGTAGCACAGATACGTGAACATAGTGTTGGAGCTGAAAAAGAACCACCTGGTCCACTGGACACCCCAAGTCAACTATGTTCTTAACAGCCATGTACTGAATTCCATTCTGAAATGCAGCTAGCAAACTGGTTACTGTTGGGCATTCTGGCTCCATCTGGAAGGGTTCTGTCACTGATTGAAGCTGTTCCACTACGGTCATGTACCATATTGGGTGTTCCAATATACCATTGCCACAATGAAGTGCTAACAACTTTGATAAATTCAGTTGCTCCACTGTGCTTACTGCCTGTGACCTGACAGTCTTTCCCCGGACTGAGAACTCTTTCTCTGCTGTCCAAGTACAAGTCATGTGATTGTTGATACTGATTAATCTTGTGAAAATACCACCGACAAAAAGTACTTCCACTACATCTTTAGTAAATATTCCAACATCCCTGAAACAGTTCTTGCATCCTCCAGGCTTCTTCATTTTCACCTTATGCCTCTGCCACTCGAATAATTGTTTGATCTTTTGACCAAAAGCAGAAATCTCTGAATGACTACCCTTCTCAACATATAACTTCCATATTTGAGAGAGTTCCAGAGCCTTAACAAGATCTGGTGCCCAGCTTGTGCTGCTCACAACAAATGCATGTCCATTATGCTTCAAGAAAATTTCCCCATCAATTATACTAGTAAAGACAGTAGTGTTCCTCAACAACAACTGAAAAGTGAGCTTCTCATGTCCCTCAGCAACTGCATTTTCTAATGGCTTCATTGTACTCTCTATCAGCAGCCCGTGTATCATTTGCTTCACTTGACACTCCCTTAGCATGTATTCACTGCATAAGATATCCTCTTCCATTCTTTGCACAAGAACTATTTGCTGAAATAATTTTACTGTGGTGAATTTACTATTAATTGCAGCCTTAACATCATTACATTCTTCCTTATAGTTAACTGGTTTCAGCCCCAGAAACAACACATCAACCCCATGCATTGTTATAACACATTTCTGGATCCAATCTTCACTCTCACCTTCTTCAATGGTCTCAATTTCTCCCACGAATGGAGCCCTCTGAGCATCAAAGGTCTTAGCAACAACCATCTCAGCCTTCTTCACACCCACAACCTTTATGTCATTGTGATACTCAAAGAGTGGACTCATTTCCTTTATCAAGTGAACATTGGTCTGATTCTCACCTTTCTTATACTCAGCAAGAGAGCCCAGCAAAATGATATGTGGATGAACTATCTTACTTCTCGTCTTCTCAGGAGCCACAATATTCTTGGCGTCTTCTTCAGAATATCCTCCACCTCTGCCGAAAACTCTGTCCAGCAGTTCACCTCCTGAATCAAAAACTCGATTCAGCCCCTCTTTGATGTTCACTACATAAGACAAGGTAGATGCTAATTGTTCATTGATAGTCCTTTCAACATCAAGGTCCGCCCTACGGTGAGCATCACCCTTTTGCGCTTTCACAATTCTGAATGGCAGCAACTTCATATCTTCATTGCCCCTCTCAACATCCATAACTCGCAACTTCTCCTTTTCTAGAACTGGAGCAGTACATGCATACTTGACATCACATTTTTGTATGCCATTTAATCCAGGTCGTTCAGACCTCCCTGCTATAGGTACATCTGTAGAGACTGGAAGATGAAGCGTCTCACTGGCACTGTCGGTACCCTGGGTACCATATACTCCTTAGGATTGCAAAGATCTCAAGGGAAAGTCATCTACTTGATTTGAAGACCTTCGGAGTCCCACATGTCAGACATAACCGGACCCACTTCTCCAACATGGTTAGTCCTAGAGTCGCCACGTGTACTATCAAACCAGAGCTACCGCCCACAAAGGGGAAGCTTCGGACTATGTACCGAAATGGCACCCCCGGACCTAACCTCAGACCGAGAGAAGCTCCGGAACTGACACGTGTCGGGTAACGCCGGACCTATCTGTTCCCCACAGTGTGCTCCGGTGCTGCCACGTGTCCAACCGTCGGACCTTCAGCCTCTAACATCCGGAAGACTCCACAACGGCTCCGGATCTTCAAAGGGGAATCAAGGACTTCAAGACCCGATTAGGTGTCATTAATACCATATTAATGATACACGATCGGATGACCTTAATTACCAGTAACGGTGTTGTCAAAGCCCATAACTCGGTCATTAAGGGCAATTAAATGTGTTGAATGTGTATCAATATCAGTAACTGCCGGGGCCACATGTCGGGTCAAGCTAACTTGTAACGGCCTGCCCTTGTACTATAAAAGGATAGGCCGAAGATACATAGGACACTCTCCGAAGACACGCTCACTCTATACCCTGAACTCACTTTGAGCTCAGACAACCAATACAACACCAACACATCCCGTGGAGTAGGGTATTACGCTCAGGCGGCTCGAACCACATAAATCTTCGTGTCTACTGTGTCATTTACACTTCACCTTCTTGAATCTCTACGCGCCCACACCGAACCTCAAACTCCTCTAACACTTTAGTATTGTCGGGAGATCTGCCGGATCAAAACTACCGACAGTTGGCGCGCCAGGTAGGGGTCCGCCTGAGATTTCAAGAATGGTGAACTCAGTTGCTGGATCATTCAACGGTCATCCTGCTGTTCAAGATGTTGGGGGCAATCCCTCCAATATGCAGCCACCAGCAGGAGCCTCAGTGCCAGCAGGAGTCACACTTCCACCACCGCCGCCTCCACCAACAAATGAAGTTGGACAATGCGATGGTGCACCGGCGTCAATCACTGCGTCGGCGAATCTTGACAACCCGGAACACGTGCTCCATGCAGCACGTGCTCTTCTTCAACGCCCACCACCTCCGGATGCATCCCGGGATGCACTAGAGCAGTGGAGGGCTGATGTGGAACAGTTGGTTGCAGCAGAAGCCGACCGCATCAGCAACCAGGGTCCTCCTCCTTCAGGACGGGCCCCGTCGCAGCAACGGACCTTGTCTGGCAGACTTGGTCCGCACGTTTCCAACAATAGGAGACGTGCTGCATCACAGCAGGTGATGTCATTGCTCTCTGGGGCACGACGCACTCACACGGTATCAAGGCTTTCAACTCATGACCTCCGGGCGGAGCTTGATCGCCGATATCGCCAACAAGACGGCCGAGTCCATATTGAGCGTGCTCGTGAAAGACGAGAAGCTCAAGACATTCCTGCTCCTGAAGGAGTAGGAGGAGGCTATCTAGCCCTGGCCATGCATCTGCGTATGGTCAGGTGGCCACAGAAGTTCCGGCCTCACCTGTCGGAGAAGTTCGACGGGACCGTTAATCCTGTCGAATTTCTTCAGATTTACTCAACTTCTATCTTGGCAGCTGGAGGAAATGAGGCCGTAATGGCCAATTATTTCCTAGTGGCTTTAACTGGGACCGCTAGGTCTTGGTTTATGAGCCTTCCACCCAACTCCATCAACAGTTGGGAGGAGCTGTGCCGGCAGTTCACCGCCAATTTTGGGAGTCCATACACCCGACCAGGCACTGAACTGGGCCTTTTTGCAGTTGTGCAAAAAGGGGGAGAATCCCTGCGATCATTCATCCAGAGATTCTCTCAGGTATGAAACACTATCCCTTCTATCTCTAGCGCTTCTGTCATTGTGGCATTCAAACAGGGTGTACGGGATAAGAAGATGCTGGAACTGGCGATCAAGGAGATCACCAGTGTCACGGAACTCTTCAGTTTGGCCGACAAATGTGCCAGAGCTGCGGAGGGCCGTGAAATGCACTCCAAACCAACTCCAGAGGATCACAAGAAATCCTACAAAGGAGAAGCCGCTACCTCCAGGAGTGGCAAGAAGAAGAAAAAGACCAACGACAAGAAGAAGCTGTCGGCCGGTGCATCCAATGCTGCAGCTGCTGCAGCTCCGGGTGGCCGAGGGCCACGCCCCGAGAAGCGACCTCGACCGTCTTCTTAAGACGGTGGCAAACCCAAGGTGTGGTGTCCAATTCACAAAACGGACAGCCACAGTTTGGAAGACTGCCGGGAGGTCCAAAACCTTGCCGAGCGCTACAACAAGTGCCGGGAAGAAGCTCCTTTCCGACAGAGGGAAGGAAAACAAAAAGTTGACGAAGCTCCGGCCGAAGAGGAGTTAGGTTTTCAGGATCCCAAAAAGGTCCTGAAGGCCGTCTACACCTCCGTCGACGACGATTCCGACGTCTCTGACAACGAGCGTCGGAAGACCATGAACACCATTTTTGGTGGATCATGGGACATCACCTCCCGGCGCGTCATCAAGACTATGCATCGGGACATGGCTGCTGTAGCTCCTACAGCCAGGGCGGAGCCTCATCGGAAGTGGATGGACACAACCATCACTTTTGATGCTTCAGACTGCCCTCGAAGCATGGTTGGAGCAGGTCAGTTACCTTTGATGGTATCTCCTACCATCAATAACATCCATCCCCACCATGTCATGGTAGACGGAGGTTCGGGGCTCAACCTCATAAGCTTCGAAGCTTTTACCAAGCTTCAGCTCCGACCTTCGGATCTCCACCCCTCCCGACCTTTCTCCGGAGTAGGACTAGGAGCCATTACCCCACTCGGAGCTATTACCCTTCCCGTTACCTTCGGGACCCGAGAGAAGTATCGCACCGAGAAGTTGGTCTTTGACGTTGCTCAGATCAACTTACCCTTCAATGTCATCTTGGGTAGGCCTGCCTTGTACAAATTCATGGCAGCTGCTCATTATGGTTACCTGGTGTTAAAGATGCCAACACCAGTAGGCGTTCTACGGATCCGCGGAGATCGTACCGCCGGAGTAACTGCTCTGGAAGAACTCCATGCACTTAATACGGCGCAAGAGGAGGACTCCAGGCAGGAGCAAGCTCCAAAACCCCCGAGCATTCATCAGCGAGGCTCAACTTCTGCACCTCGTGTGCAGCCAAGCTGCGACACTGACATTCCCGTCAAAGTCGTCCAAATCGGTTCTGATGCCGCTCAGACCACCCGTATATCGGGAGGATTGAACGACAAATAGGAACTCGCGCTCATCGCTTTCCTCTGGGCTAATGTCGACGTGTTTGCCTGGCAACCGTCACAAATGCCTGGGATCCCCAGGGAAGTGATTGAGCACAATCTGAAGATCTACCCCGATGCCCGGGCTGTGCATCAGAAGCCTCAGAAGCAATCCGTAGAGCGACAGAACTTCATTCGACAAGAAGTGAAGAAATTGCTCGAAGCTGGATTCATCCGGGAAGTCTTCCATCCAAAATGGCTGGCAAACCCAGTCGTTGTGCCCAAGGCCGGCGGGAAACTTCGGATGTGTATCGACTACACAACACTAAATAAGGCATGTCCAAAAGATCCATTCCCACTACTTAGAATAGATCAGATAGTGGATTCCACCTCCGAGTGTGAATTACTGTGTTTCCTAGACGCATATTCTGGGTATCATCAAATCAGAATGTCTAGGGAAGATGAAGAGCATACCTCTTTCATCACAGTAGATGGATTGTACTGTTATACAGCCATGCCATTTGGTCTCAAGAATGCAGCTTCAACCTTTGTACGAGCTATGTACAAAACCTTTGAAGAACTCATTAGAGACATAGTGGAAGTGTACGTCGATGACATCGCGGTCAAGGTCAAGAACAAGGAGTCACTCCTTGACACCTTGCAGGCTGTCTTCGATAAGCTGCGGGTCACCCGCACAAAGCTAAACCCAGACAAGTGTGTCTTCGGGGTTAGCTCCGGAAAACTTCTTGGTTTCCTAGTAAGTCACCGGGGCATAGAAGCTAATCCAGCGAAGATCAAGGCCATTGAAGACATGCGGCCACCAGTCCGCATCAAAGATGTCCAAAAGCTAACTGGATGTCTAGCAGCCCTCAGCCGGTTTATTTCAAGACTAGCGAAACGGGCACTCCCCTTCTTCAAGTTATTGAGGAAGTCCGGACCATTCCAATGGTCTGAAGAAGCAGAAAAGGCATTCCAGGAGCTAAAACAGTTCATCACCACTCTACCAATTCTGGTAGCTCCGAACCCTGGTGAGCCTTTGCTGCTTTACATTTCCGCCACTGACGAAGTCGTCAGTATGGTCCTGGTCACGGAGAGACCAGAACTACCCCATACTCCAAAATTCAGACCCCTTCGGGCGGGTCCGGAGGATCCTGAAAGCGAGTCTGGGTCCCAGCTCCCAGACTTGAATCCACAAGAAGTCACTTCAGAAGACCCAGACCCCTCCGGGAGGGTCCAGGTCGCTTCTGAAGAAGCTCCGGGATCCTCCAGCCAGGACCCGGAGGTCCTCGAAGAAAATCCGGATCCCTCCGGGAGGATCTGGGTCAGTGAAGAGGAAGCGTCGGGCGCCTCCGGGAGGGTCCAGACCATTCAGCGCCCAGTGTATTTCATCAGCGAAGTACTACATGATGCCAAAACTCGATACCTAGAGGTGCATAAGCTGCTCTATGCAGTTCTTATTGCCTCCAGGAAGCTTCGCCATTACTTCCAAGCTCACAAAATCTCAGTGGTGACCTCTTACCCACTTCGAGCAATCTTGCATAATCCCAACTCAACTGGGAATATTGCAAAGTGGGCAGCGGAATTGGCCAAATTCGATCTCGAATTCATTTCAAGGCAAGCAATCAAGAGTCAAGCATTGGCAGAATTCGTGGCGGAATGGACTCCCTCTCCATCAAACCCTGGGGGCCCCAACGAGCAGAAGCCGGAACACAAAGATCCGGTCTTCACCGATCCTCACTGGACCCTCTACTTCGACGGCTCCATGCAAAAGCAGGGGGCCGGAGCTGGAATCCTTCTCCTCGCACCAACCGGAGAGAAGGTAAAATACATGGTACACCTTGACTTCAAGGCGACCAACAACATGGCGGAATATGAAGCACTCATTTACGGACTAAGGGTGGCACTGTCATACGGTGTCAAGCAACTGCTGGTCAAGGGAGATTCGCAGCTCATCATTAAGCAAGTGAAGGGTGAATGCTCCTGCAACAATCTCCAGCTAGCTGCTTACCTCCCTGAAGTCCAGAGGCTTCAGAAGGACTTCGAAGTCCTAGATCTCCACCATATCCAGCGTGCCCACAACGCTGAAGCCGATGAACTCTGGACGAAAGCATCAACCGGAGCTCCGGCTCCTGACGGAACTTTTGTCCGGAGGTTGTCAAAACCCACAGCTCAGCCTGCCGAACTGAGCGAAGGCGGCGAGATCAGCATCCCGAAGCTGACGGTCCCGATGGCCCTGTTACCATGGCAGCCATCAAGGGTCGTAGGTGCTGTCGGAAGCTCCGAGCAACCCAGTACGCAAGACTCAAATGCTCAAGTTAGTTCCAATGCATGGATCTCGGAGATCCGGAACTACTTGAAAGACAACATCCTTCCTGACGATGATGTATCCGCTGACCGGGTAGTCAGATTGGCTAAAAGATACACGTTGGTAGAAGGGGATCTCTACCGGCGCGGTGCCAATGGCATCCTAATGCGGTGCATCACAAGGGAAGAAGGCTGCGAGCTCCTCGCAGAAATCCATGGAGGCGAGTGTGGTAACCACGCGTCTTCCCGCACGCTGGTTGGTAAAGCCTTTCGGCATGGCTTCTACTGGCCTACAGCACTCCAGGATGCAACTGAGCTGGTGAAGAAATGTGAAGCATGTCAATTTCATGCAAAGCAAATTCACACACCGGCCCAGCCCCTACAAATGATACCTCCTACATGGCCCTTCGCTGTGTGGGGGATGGACATCTTGGGACCTTTCCCAAGAGCCGTCGGTGGTTACAAGTTCCTGTACGTTGCCATTGACAAGTTCACCAAGTGGCCGGAAGCAACTCCAGTTGTGACAATCAACAAGCAATCTGCTATCAACTTTTTGCAGTCCATTGTATGCAGATTTGGAGTCCCAAACAAAATCATCACTGATAATGGAACCCAATTCACAAGCTCTGCATTTCAAGGATATTGCGAAGACCTCGGCATTCAATTTTGCTACGCTTTCGTAGCTCACCCAGCAAGCAATGGCCAAGCCGAGAGAGCAAATGCTGAAATCCTTAAAGGAATCAAAACGCACACCTATGAGCGCTTGAAAAAACATGGAGCCAACTGGATTGAAGAGCTTCCGCCCACTTTATGGGCCAACAGGACAACTCCAAACCGGTCAATTGGAGAGACACCCTTCTTCCTGGTGTATGGAGCTGAAGCAATCCTTCCTCCGGAAATCACCTTGGGGTCACTCCGGGTCCGAACCTTCGACGAAGCCACGCAGAACCAGCTCCGGCGTGAAGACCTAGACCTCCTTGAGGAGGGAAGGTGCCAAGCAGCTGTTCGAAATGCCCGATACCGCCAAGCCCTTCGGCGCTATCATCAGCAGCATATACACAACCGACAGCTCGAGGAAAGCGATCTGGTGCTACAGAGAATACAATCCAGAGAAGGGTTAAACAAACTCTCCCCCAGCTGGGAGGGACCCTTCTGAGTGATTAAAGTATCCCGTCCCGGAAGCGTTCGCTTGGCTACCGAGGATGGGACACCTCTCCCAAATCCTTGGAACATTGAGCACCTCCGTAAGTTCTACACTTAATATCATGGAGGTGAGTTTGTAGTAACTTGAGGTGTATGTTATAGAGTCATTGTACAGAGTCGGATAGTTCCTCCGGGAGAACAGCCGGACCTTTCCCGGAAGGTCCGCAAAGTTCATGCAGCACTTGACACAGTCCCAGGACTAAAAGTGTGGCTAGCTATCCTGGGTCAAACGAGAAATTAAACACGCTTAGCCTGGTTCCGTACCCTAAGAGTGTACTTGTTTCCCTTGTACCCCGGACCTATAATGAAAGACATCTTCATGTGAAACAGACTCCACGTGCATTTATTTTGTACAGGCTCAACATTTTTTATTTTTCTCTTTCTTGTCTATAACAAAGACGTGCAATTCTTAAGAAATTTTAGTTCGACCGGTTCATATACGATTCGAGTTGTATTGTCGATTCTTTTGGATTCAAATATTGTTCATGGCCCACTCGCCTGAATGCCGCCAAGCCAACCTAGGGCCGGAGTGTGCTATCGACTTAGCCTGGTCAAGCACCCTAAGTACGCCACTCTACCTACACCCCGGTAGGCCGGAGTAAGGCGGGTCCAAGTACAGTTGGATCTGGAAGAAAAGACAACGCATTCGGTTGTATTTTACTATTTTTCTTGGCTTCAGAGTGCCAGAAAAATAAAAAATCTACGTTGATGGAGAAAAGCCGGAGCTAACAAAGCTTCGACTCCCCTAGGTGGCTTGTAATCGATGTTAAGCATTGGAAACGAGCATCACCGGAGCAACCAAGCTCCGATAGAGCTGGGGGGGGCAGCTGTCGACGCTAAATAAAAGATGGTGAGAAGACCCCACAAACGGAGTCTGCTACCGACAAACTACGTGTTGGCAAAGGTCACTGCCGGAGCTACTAGCTCCGACACCCCGGAGGACTAACTATCGATGCTCTACGCGTTGATAGGGACTATTGTCGGAGATACTAAGCCCCGACGGTAGACAATGCCAGAGCTTCTAAGCTCCGACAACCTCATGGGCCTTCACTATTGAAGACTTCGGGCCTACACTCTACAAGTTCGAAGCAAATGAGTCTTCAACAAAACACAATATCCTCTTGGTACATGTTCACAATAAAATTGTGTACATCTACCAGGGGGCCAAGTGAAGACAAAAGTGTTGAAGACAAAAAGTGAAATTCACAAAAATTTGGGGATTTCATTCATCTGGAGACAAGGGATTATAATATTGAGGAAGAAAAATAGAGAATACAAGTGGGAGCTACGGAGATGGTCCTAGACCCTATGGAAGAACTGGGCGACCTTCTGGGCAACCTCCGACACGTTGGCTCGGGCAGCTTCACCTTCTCCTTCAACGGGACCTTTAAGCACCGGGTCCAGAGGAAATTGGGGATTCTGGCTGGTGTAGCACGTCAGCACATACTCTGCGACGTTCTTTGCCAGGGATTGCCCCTCAACATCCAATTGGTCCGCGATGACGTCACCCACCTTGGAGAGTTTGCTACCTGCCGAGCTCAACGCCTGCAACGCCAGGTCCGGCTCCGGCTCTGGATCATCCGGATGCACGGGACTGAAGCCCATTGGTGTCAGCGCGTCGTTGGCCTTGCCCAGGAACTCCCAAATCTGTAGGGAGTCTGCAGTCCTCAAGCCCTTCAATTCTTCCAAGGATCTTCTGGTCGCCACCAGTTTAGAATTCTCGCGAGCGAGGCGCTCAACTTCTTTGGTGTTTTGCTGAATCTTTTCAGCAACTCGCTTCTCGAGTTTTCCGAGCTCCTCCTCCCGGAGGTGGATCTTGTTCCGGCGGTCAACCAGGTCCTTCTCCCTGCCCCTCACTTTCTTCTCCCTGGCTGTGATGGCACACTCTTGCTCATAGAGTTCCTGCCCCCGCACCCAGGCCTTCTCCTCCTCCTCAGTGCAGCGCTCTTCCAATTTCTTGGCGCGCTCCTCGAGGCCCTTGTCATCCAGAGCCACCTTTTCGGTGAGCTCCTCCTACCTCTTCATGACGTCGTCCCGTAGCTCAAGGAGTTTCTGCTCTTCATCTTCGAGTCTCTTCTCCCTCTCCTCAAGTGCCTCCCGGCGCTTGATGAGAGTAGTATTAATGGCTTCCAGCCTTTCTTGGCGTTCATCAGCCGCACTATTAGCTGCTTTGGCCTGCTCATAAATGGCCCGGGATTGAGCATCGAGGGCGTGAGTCATGCTCTCCCTGTCATCCAATAATTTGCCCCAGTATTCCAGGCGGACCTTCTCCCGCTTTATCCATTCTTTGTCATCTGCTAGCCTCGACTGCGCCAGCTTGGTCTCGAAGTAGAGTCGGTTACGCCACCTCCTAAGGGTTTGGCGCTCCTCTTCAAGAGCCTTGCTGTCGTGGAAGAATGCCAGCTGAACTTGACGCAGACTGGAGCAGGCGTTGTCAATAGACAAAGACAACGGGATAGGTTCCGGACCTGCTGGGGTCTCCTCCGCTGGTTCCAGCGGGTTTTCAGTTACAAAAATTGGGTCCCACTCCACAAGAGTGGTCCCCTGAGCCTCTATGGCACTAGGGCTGTCCTCTGGGATGGCCTCAGTCGCCATCGAGAAAGGTCCCGCTGATGAAGTTCCGACCTCCGGAAGTGGTTCCGAAGGCCCCGCCGCCAGGTCTTCATTTGCCCCCTCAGGCAGGGGGCTAGCAACCTCTTCTGGGCACTCCGGCTCTGCCGCGGGAACCTCCGGCATCGTCATTCCCGGAGCAGGGGTTTCTTCTGACTCCGGCCTGGGCACCTCCTCTATTAGGGGCTCGAGCGCCGAAGCCTCTGCAACAACCGGCTCGGGAGCCAGAAGGTCTTTAACATCAATCGGCCCTGCGGCCGGAGCTTCAACAACGACCGGCTCTGCGGCCAGTGCTTCATAGGTAGCCGGCCCAACCGCCAGGACTTCCTCAACATTCGGCGCGCACGCTGGGACTTCAATTACCTCCAGCTCAACCGCCGGAGCTTCGACAATTTCCGGCTCTGGGGCCAGAATTACTGCTTCCTCCGGCTCAACGACCGGAGCTTCCATCATCTCTGCACCAGGACCCGGAGCTTCAACCTCCGGGGCAGGTGCCGCTGGCGCATCTTCTCTCCTGCGGTCCAGCGATACCACGGGAGTCTCTGGGGATGAGTCGAGGTCCATGACCACGACAGCTGGCGCCGGAGCTGTCGCAGCTTCAGCCACCACTTGGGGCGGCACCGGGACAGGAGCAGAAGCTTCCGCCCTCACAGCTTCAGCTGCTGTGGCTGAGGGTGGAGCCTCACTCCACTTCTTGGGAACGCTGCAGATGATGGATAAAGAAACTTAAAAAAATAGTTACTACAACAAAACAACTGTCTGAGGTAAAGATTAAAAATTACCTCGGAAGGCTTCCACACCAGCTTGCGCGAAACCTCTTTCCCGGGCGTTCTGGGCTGACCATAGGCGCCGCCGGCGTGGAAGCTCCGGAAGGCCCCCCGGAACTCGTTGCAGCCACGGGCATTTCCCTAGTCGAGGCCCCCCTCGATCGGGAAGAACTTCCAGACCTAGAGGCCTCAACCGGCCCTGGTGCTGGAGTCGCATGCCCGGAGCTAGCACCCCGGGAGGACGCCACTCCGGGTGCAGTCGCCGCGGTTGTAGAAGACCTCCCCCTCCAGGGAGAAGGAGCTGATGCAGAGGTGGCAGGCCTGACGGACCTTCCGTTGGCATGCTGCAACTTCCTTTTCCGGCTCAAGGGTTCGTCCGCCGACTCCTTGCCCTTGTCGACGACCTCGACCCTTGGCTTCGAGGCAGGGTCGGAGCCACCTTCGTAAGCTCCAGGGATCACCACCCTAGAGGTCGATCTTCTCTCGACGACACCAAGGTCGTCAAGCACAGGCATCTTCCGCTAGAGCTCCCTGCTGAACTCTACTTCCATGTTCAGAGGGAGAAAAGCTGATGGCAGAGTCAAGTCGTCACCCGCGACGTCGATGCCGTGCTGGAACTTCTTGAGATGAAACTCCAAGGTTGTCCCCACCATGTTGGACTTCAGCCCGGCCTCGACCCGGTCGTCATCCATCACGCTGTTGAGGGCCCAAGCGAGTTTTTCTCTCCTCTTCAGCGGTGCCCACCTGTTGACCAGGAAGTTACAAAACACCGCCTGAGGGGTTAATCCTCCCTCCACGCACTGGCGGATCCTGTTCAGAGCAGGGTTGAAGGCGTCCACCAGCACCGGAGCTTCACTCCAGACTGTTGTGTCAATGTTGGGGAGGCCTTCGGGCAGCTCCAGCCTCTCGTGCTCCTCCACCCGGATGACTATCCAGTCCTTCTTCCAATCATCCCACTTCCCAGAGGGAAACGACCGGAGGTACTTGAATGGGCACTTCTTGCGCTTCACGAAGTAGTAGAAGCCAAGGTACTCATTGCTCCTACTAGTGGTATGGGCGGTGAAGAAGGTCCGAAAGAGTTCAATGCAGGGGGGATGCCCACCCACATCTCACAGAAGTGGACGAAGATAGACACATGAAGAATGGAGTGAGGGCCAAGGTGGTATAGCTGCAGACCATAAAAGTCTAGCAGCATCAAGAAAAAGGAGGAAAAAGGTGGGATCAACCCCACCATGGCGTACGAAAAGAAGTACACCATTTCGCCGGCGTGCTGTTTCTCAAACGGGAGCTCTCCCCCGGCGCGGACCAGACGGTTGAAGAAGTCCGGGGACCATCCCATGAGGGCCTGGACCTTCTTCAGGTCACCGTCGGTCTTCAAACGGCTCTCACGGAGACCCAATTCCATCGCAGCACAGCAAGGCAAGAGAGGAAAGACGAGCACAAGTTGGGAGTTTGAGCACAAGATCATAAGAGAGGCGTAAAGAACTCCAGACGGTGCGCGCCTTCCTTCTTAAGTAAGCCCTCGCAACGCTTGGATGGAAACCGCAAGGAAGTCAAAGATACTACTCAAAAATCCTACCCTGCCGATGACAAGAGGGCCCGGGACCACTCCGATGATCAAGTCGAGTTTCTTACCCAGGCGAACGGTTGTCATCATGAGGCAGGAAGCCCGAAGGCGGCGGCCTGACAAGGCGCGCGGAACCGATACAATTTTCGTACCGGGAACCGGTGACCTTCAATTGCGTGAGATCCGCACGCCAAAGATCTCATCTGCCGCACACGGGATATGCCACGCGGCGAAGATTTAACTCCAAACTATCGCCAACGGCTCATCCGAAGACCTTTGAAGACTCAGTTCAAAAGTCGAAGGATGGACCCACCTCCGGCGGAATGACTCCACCCAAGGGGTCTTCCCCAGAGGTGGGCCCAGGGGGCCACTATCGGTACCCTGGGTACCATATACTCCTTGGGATTGCAAAGATCTCAAGGGAAAGTCATCTACTTGATTTGAAGACCTTCGGAGGCCCACATGTCAGACATAACTGGACCCGCTTCTCCAACATGGTTAGTCCCAGGGTCACCACGTGTACTATCAAACCGGAGCTACCGCCCACAAAGGGGAAGCTCCGGGCTATGTACCTAAATGGCACCCCCGGACCTAACCCCAGACCGAGGGAAGCTCCAGAACTGACACGTGTCGGGTAACGCCGGACCTATCTGTTCCCCACAGTGTGCTCCGGCGCTGCCACGTGTCCAACCGTCGGACCTTTAGCCTCTAACCTCCGGAAGACTCCACAACGGCTCCGGATCTTCAAAGGGGAATCAAGGACTTCAAGACCTGATTAAGTGTCATTAATACCATATTAATGACACACGATCGGACGACCTTAATTACCAGTAACGGTGCTGTCAAAGCCCATAACTCGGTCATTAAGGGCAATTAAACGTGATGAATGTGTATCAATATCAGTAACCGCCGGGGCCACATGTCGGGCCAGGCTACCTGTAACGGCTTGCCCTTGTACTATAAAAGGATAGGCCGACGATACATAGGACACTCTCCGAAGACACGCTCACTCTACACCCTGAACTCACTTTGAGCTCAGACAACCAATACAACACCAACACATCCCGTGGAGTAGGGTATTATGCTCAGGCGGCCCGAACCACGTAAACCTTCGTGTCTACTGTGTTATTTACACTTCACCTTCTTGAATCTCCGCGCACCCACACCGAACCTCAAACTCCTCTAACACTTTAGTAGTGTCGGGAGATCTGCCGGATCAAAACCACCGACAGGCACTGAGCCCCCTTTCACCACCACCCCAGTCAACAACATCACCAATTGAACCGAGACTATGAGAAATCATCCCAGATTCTGATTGCTCACTACCCACTTCCTCTTCACAGCCTGCCTTCTTCTCAGATATGCTCTCATGGAATTCACTGCCTCCTTTACTGCAACCTCCAATCAAACTCTCAATGAAATTAAGCTCCTCCTTGCCATATTGATCCTCCTCTACAAATTGATCATCCCATTTCACCTCTGAGAAAACAATATTTAGTTCCTCTTGCTGCATCTCACTGCCAAACTGATATTCTTTTGCCTTCTCATCTAGCACTCCCTCTTGCACTGCTAGAAGCTCCATGTCAACAGAAGCAGTCAACGAGTCCTTAACATCAATGTTCACTTCCTTCACCTGAGACACACCTAAATATCTAGCAGAATTATGTGCTGACAAGTGGCATGGACAGAATCTAGCTCCACCCTCCTTTCCTTCTCTGTCAGAGCCATAAGCCTTCTGTCGGTCTCAGCAATTTGCTCGCAGGGCATATCATGTTTCTTACTCCCCTCAAATGCGCCAAGATAGACATCTCCCCTTTTGTTGTTCCAACTCCCAAATTTCTTCTGAACGTCACTCACAAATTGATTCCAAGAACCAATCTCCTCAGTGATCCTGTAAACCTGCCACCAACGAGATGCCCTTCCATCCATATGTATCAATGTTGCTCTCACCCAAATACACTCATGAACATTGTAAGTAGTGAAGTATTCAATACATTTATCGATCCAAATCGAAGGATTCTCACCAGAAAATCTGGGAAAGGATAATGTGATCAAGGATTTCTCACCTCCTGCTACATCTCTTCTTGGTCTGTTGTAATCGTAGCCAACACTCCTGCCAGCACCCATGCCTTGTGGCCTCCTGCCACCATCAAGAACATCCAAATGGTAAGTACCACCTCTCTTTCCCCAACTTCGATGCTCCTCTCTCCCATAGTAGTTTTGCCGATCATCATCTCTCCTATCAGCCAACGCCACCCACCTTTTTCCAATATCAGCAACTTGTTGCAGCGCATCATTCACCATGTCAAACCGTTGCGAACTCCTTCCGCGCGTACTGAACGACCTCTCCCATCTCTCCTCTTCCATAGCCTTAATCTCCATGGCGAGGAACTAATCCAGCAACAACTAACCCAACAGCAGATTGCACAAAGCACCACCACACTTCTACTGCGATTCACCAACTCAGCTTCAACCACACCAAAAGGAACCCCGATCACCACATCCAGCTGCAACCCTAATCGCAGAGCAACCCAATGCACCGAGAAAATCCCAAATCGCTGCAAACCCTAGCTGCTAAGGAGACCAAATTCCGGATTCCACCATCACCTCCACAAGGGTTTGAGCGAATCACCTTGTCCAGTAGAATCGCCCCCCTCGTGCGTCTTGAGGCGCCGCTAGAAGAAGATCCACGACAGTTCCTGAGCAGCTCAAAGAGTCGCCGCCGCTGAAGAACGACCACCCTGCTGCCGAGGAAGGACCTTGCTCTGATACCAATTGTGACGTCCCTTGGCCGCCGGCGTGCCGTCACCAGGGCGTGAGCGCATCGCAAGGTCACCGGTGGAGCTTGCCGGCGCGGCAGGTAAGGGACGAGCCCGATAGAGAGAGAAGTAAGTCCGATCTGTTTTCTGTAATATGTTCAATGCTCACCTGTCCATAAGCAGAGGGTATTATCCCCTTACACTGGTCCACACGTTGGCCCACTCACAGCACACGCCGGCCCACACGACGCACTAGGTAGCAGGCATGACAAAGCACTCGTCAGGCCGGCCGCTGCCACCCGCCAAGCCGTGGCACTCCGAATCCCCTGTTCCTGGTAGACGGTAGTCTAGAAATAAAAGACCTGTTAGTTTCCTTTGTTCATTCGTCTTCGTGGATGCTTTGGGTTAGGCATCTTAATGGTGGATTTTAACTTAAGTTCGGTGTATGGAACTAGTTGTGAGAGAAGAAAAAACAGATATTTTGTGCAGCAATCCTCTTCTCGTGCGGCTCGTTTTTCCCGTTTTGGTGATGAGATCCCGAGCTGTTTTGGTTATATAACTTGTTTATTGGTGTGGACGTGTGGTTGCCCCTTGCCCTACATTGTTTTATTTATTGATTGATGAATGGTCACTTAATCAGTACCGTATTATAGCACACACACACGGTTCAATACAAATTAGGATCTGGTTATTGTGTTGTGTCACTCTTTTGCAGAATAATGTCAAGTCTACTTATATGATGTAATATGTGAAATATTTTTTTAAATAAATATCCGATTCTGTCTGATATCCATAAGTTTTCGATCCGATGAATCCGTTTCCGATATATCCGACACCGAATCCGTTTTGAACAACATCCGATCCGAATTCATTTCCGAAATTATTATATGGATATGGATATAAAAAACGTTTTATCCGTCTATATACGTCCGTTTTCATCCCTACTCCAAAGGTAGGAGGTAATGGTCAAGGTAACTTTAACGGGAATGGGAAATACCCCCGTTCATAAGAGTGCAGGAAACAGAGATTATAGAGTGCAATAGACTTGTCAGTAAATAGTCTGTTAGAAGAATTGAGTAACAATGTTATGAATGAAGATGATGAGGATATGAGGCAGATGCAGATGGCTGTTTTTGAGGGGTTGCACAATGAGAAAACACATGATATGGAAGGTGTGAAAGAGATGCAAGGATCTTCCTTGTCAGTGATTACCCAAGGTGGTTTGGCAGAGGTTGTTCAGGGCCAGCTAAAAGAGAATGCAAACACCTGTAACCAAGCTTTGAATATGGTGCAAGTACAAACCAATCCGTGTGATGATTACTTGCAGCATTCAGAAAAGGAGGGGGGAGAAGCCGATTCAGATCAGCTCACTGGAAAGGAGGTTATCGATGCTGTACAGGTGACTAGCTTGGATGTGAAAGATATGACACTAGTTATATTCAAGACAACAGATGAAACATGGGTGTTAAATGACATAAGTTTTGAGCTAAAGGAGATTTTTGCTGTCCAGGCGACACATGAATCTGAGAAGCCAGAACAGACTCTAAATAGACAGTGTACTAATGAAGTTGTCAACAGAGACGCCTACAATACTGCGATGAGTGTCCGGAGATCAACCAACGATTTGGCCTGCACAATATATGAAGAAGAAGAAGAGCAGAGCAGGAGCTGCGGTGGCACATGGGCACCAGCCCACCGTTCAGAAGGATGACCGCACCATGGAGAAGACTGCACGTATCGCAGCTAAACAAAACCTGGAGAAAAAGGTAACATAGTTTTTTTTTCAGTAATAATATTTTTAGGCTTCTGATTTATAGAAAAATTTCAGGCGACGTGTAGGACCGTTGATGTTGCATTAAGATTCGTGCTGCTCCTCCCATATCAGCCAGCCTCCAGCGCCGGCCCTAATGTCTCGGCTTTTCTTCCTCTTCTATCGTACCCGCAGCAGCCGAGCGGCTGCGGCGGCCAAGCAGCACGGACTGTGGACGGGCGATGGCGGAGCCCGCGTTGGCACGCGTGGCGCGGCGAATGAGCCCACATCGGCACGAGTGACGCGGCGGACGAGCCCACATCGGCACGCGTGGCGTGGCAGTGCCCGCAGCGCGATGGAAGAGCGCGCAGCGGCGGCAGAGCCTGCGTCGGTGGCGGCGGCGTCGTGGTGGCGCCGGCTTGCCGGAGCCGGAGAAGATGAGTAATTTCTTTTTGTTAATTGTTAATTCGTGATTTTATGGATTATGTTAATTGTAAAATAAGCAAACAAAAAAATTTGTGATTGATTAACCTATAGATTTAAAAGTTTATAGTTAATTGCAAAATCAATAGTTAATAAAAGTATTTAGCTGCTAATTACTTGGTGCTTGATTTTTTTTTCAAATTTCAAGCACCTGACAAATAGACAAACCCATTTTTTTGTCATTTACTAATTCTCAAATTTCCTTAAACATGAGTCATATTGATATTTCTTTAGGTAGTGATGATAAGGAAATTAGTTGTCAACTGTGAACATTAGAAATGTTGAAAATGATAGATTATATAGTAACATAAAAATCCAATGGCAATGCTAGATGTAGGTAGAGCCGTAGAGAGACCTATCGCAGATAGTAGATAATGAGGATGAAATTGATTTGGATGCCATTCTCGGCCACGCAAGTGGGGATGAAAATGAGAGTGTGCACGAACAATGTGATGATCACGGATTATGTGACATAGACACTGTTCTTTTAAAAACAAAAAGTAAGTCTCTTACCAACATTAAAGTGGGCAGAAATATTAGATTAACAAAGGTACCAAATGAAAGGGTTATTTTGGAATAGCAGATGTCTACGAGACTTATCTAAACATAGATATGTAGCAGAAATGGTTCGGCAGGAGCAAATTAATTTTACTGTACTCCTGGAGATGGGTAGGGATGAATTTCCAGATACGATTCTTAGGAATTTTTGCGGAGGCCGGGATTTTATTTGGCACAGTATTGCACCACGAGGTCGCTGACCTTGGGATTTTTGACATTGGATCCATAGATGAAGGCTGAGTTTTATGTAAAATTCTGCCTTCGAGATAAATCTGATGGATTAAAATTATCACTATATACAGTATATGGACCGGCTCAACATCACAATAAAGAAGCGTTTTTTAACAGAATTGGCACAAGTTGGTACACGTGAAAAACTACCATATATCACTGGTGGTGATTTTAATATTATGAGATACCCATAAGATCAGAACAAAGATAAGTTCGAGACAAAGTGGCCCAATCTGTTTAACGCAGTGATCCAAGGACTAGATTTTAAAGAGATCAAAATGTCTCGGAGACAATATATGTGGGCAGGACCAGGGAGTGAGGCTACTTATGGGAAGCTAGATAGAGTGCTAGTTAGCACCAAATGAGAGATTAAATTCCCATTAGCTAAGGTATTGGTTAGGAATAGAAGTCAATCTGATCACCCACCCCTCATCCTTAACACAGGTGCTTCCACTCATAACAATACACAATCTATGTTCAGGTTTGAGAGGGACTGGTTATTACGGGATGGGTTTATTGATATGGTAGCTAAGGTATGGCAATCAGAACATCATGGATCCACAGCGGTGGAAAGATGGCAAAATAAAATTAGACGCCTACGCCAATACCTTAGAGGTTGGGCTAAGCATATAGCGGGTTCTTATAAAAAGAAAAGAAACAACTGATCGCTGCACTAGAGACCATTGACGAGAAGGCTGAAAGAGAAAACCTTTCTGATAATGAGATAAACTTTAAACATCATCTTAAGGAAAGGTTGGCTCACCTTCTGAGAGAGCAAGAGATCAAATGGTACAAAAGGGCAAAAGTCAAATATCTGCTTGAAGGAGATGATAATAGCAAAATTTTCCACTTAGTAGCCAAAGAGAAACATCGCAAACAACATATATACAGATTAGATCAAGAAGAAGGCATAATTGAGGGAGATATGGAACTGAAACAATATATTACTAATTATTATAAAGGTCTCTTTGGTGAAACAATGGAGAGCAATATTACCATTATTGAAGATTGGTTCAATGATATTCCTCAAGTTACTGAAACTGAGAATGAGATTTTGATCTCAGAATTCACTGAACAAGAAGTTAGAGAGGCAATATTTCAGATGGAACACAACAAAGCAAGAGGTCCTAACGGTTTTCCTGCAGAATTCTACCAGGTATTCTGGTAGATAATTAAAAATGACCTGATGGCGCTCTTCAAAGAATTTATGAAGAACATTTACCTTTGTTTAATATAAATTTTGGACTTATAACGTTATTAACGAAAAACTCTAATACAAATCAGATTCAACATTATACGCAGTGTTGTCCAGAAGTTGCCTAGGCGATGCCTAGTCGCCGCCTAGGCGTCCAGTCGGTGACGGGAGGACACCATGAAGCTTCGCCTCGCCTGGAACGTCCATGGCGCCCGCCTGGGATGACAAGGCCTCGGCTGACCGCCTAGGCGTCCTGCCCAGGCCGACGCCCAGGGCGCCAGGCTGGGCAGAGGAGCGCGAGAGAGGAAGGGGAACTGCCGTGCAAGCAGTAGGAGGCGATGTCCAGAGCAGACGTGGGAGAGGAAGGGGCGGCGCGGCGCTGCAAGCAGTGAGAGGCGGCGCGGCGCGCAGGAGTGGCGGCGCGGCAAGGCGCGGCGCGCAGGAGGAGTGGCGGAGCGGCGATGCGCGGCGCATACGTGGGAGAGGCAGCGCGGCGCCAGGGCGACAGTGAAACTAGTGCGACGGCGGCGATAGAGAATGGTCCAGAGTATCTGGTTCGGTTAGGGTTTTTTAAATGGGCCTATTTTTCTGCTCTTGGCCCAGCCCAATAGTCGCCTCCTCTTATTTTCTTCAACCCTAATCCTCTCTCCTCCTACAGCGGTCGCCTCCAATTCCAAGTTCTGATCCTGCCCGACGCCAGTCCGCCCCGTCGCGCCGCCACTCAAGTCTGGATCCCGCCCGACGCCAGATCGCCCGGCGTCCCGTCACCGCCTGGCCTCCTCCCAGCCCCTGCTCTCTTATTCTGTCTCCTCATTCTTTTGCCTCTCTTCCTTTCACATGCTGAGAAACTAGCTGGTCGCCTGGACGTCGCCTAGGCGCCCGCCTAAGCGTGTAGTCGTCCAGTCGGTTGACGGGCGCCTAGGCGTCCAGGCGTGATTTTACAATACTGATTATACGCCGATTTGCCTTCTAAACGTCAGCTTTAAGATATTTGCTAAAGCCGGTGCAAATAGATTAAATAGGGTAGCCAAAACGATAGTCGGTTCATCTCAATCAGCATTTATGCCAGGGAGAAATATTATGGAAAGAGTGATTATTTTACATGAGACCATTCACGAATTACATAGGAAAAAGCTAAATGGAGTGATTATTAAGATTGATTTTGAAAAAGCCTATGATAAAGTGAAATGGTCCTTTTTACAACAAACATTGCGAATGAAAGGTTTTGTCCCCAAATGGTGTAGATGGATTGAGAGTTTTATCACAAAAGGTAGTGTCACTGTTAAAGTGAATGATGATTTAGGACACTATTTTCAATCTAGGAAAGGACTACGTCAGGGCGATCGGATGTCTCCAATCCTTTTTAACATAGTAGCTGACATGTTGGCAGTCCTAATTAAAAGGGCTAGGGATGACTGAAAGTCGCCTAGAGGGGGGGGGGGGGGTGAATAGCCAATAAGACCTGAAATGGCTTAATCAAACGAAATTAAATCACTGAGGCTAGACTTGTCCGTACAGGGACGGACTAGTCCGCTCAGCACAGAGAGAAAACCTAAAAACTTGATTTTTACAAGTTATTTGCGGAATTTAAGTTCACTAACAATGAATGCAATGTATAGTAACCTAGTACAACTTAGATTAACAAGTTAAAGCAGTTAGGTTACAAGATTTCAACAAAGATCAAAGTAAGGAACAATATGAACCCTAAAAGCAATTCTAGTGATCACGAAATGTAAAGACACAAGTGAGACAAGATTTATCCCGTAGTTCAGCTCCACGAAGAAGCCTACATCAACGTTGAGAAGTCCACATAAGGACCGGGTCTCACTTGACCCTCTTCTCACCAAGCCACCACAATGGCCGACTTGGTTTCCACTATATCAAAAGGAGCACTTGAAGCTCAACTCACACAAACACAACACAATGTGCAAGAGATCAAACCGAGAGCCAAAGCGCGATGATCTTCCTTCACTCTCCTTCTCAAACCCTAACCTCTTCAAGATTTGGTCTTAGAGGGCTAGTAGGACAAGTAGAAGGCTTTGGATGGCTCTAGGTCAGTTGTGGTGGCGCTAGGGTTCGAGAGGTAACAAATAGGGGCCGAGGGTCCCCTTTTTATAGGGGTCCCGACAACTAACCATTGCCACCAGGGCAAACCCGGACTAGTCCGGCCTTTTGGGACCACCAACAACTTCACGTCATCGATCGACAAAACAAATGATGTGCGCGCCAGCGTTTTAATTTCAAACGGCCATTGACAACACAGACTAGTCCGGTCAATAACGGACTAGTCCGAAGTTGGACATAATGGTTTAGTCTGTCCCAAAACAGAATAAACTTGGTAGGACCGGACTAGTCCGACCACAGGGGCGGACATGTACGACCTTCTAGGGTTTGGCTTGGTTTCACACACTAAGTCTCAAACGGACTAGTCCGTGTCACAACGGACAAGTCCGAACTCTTCTAAAATGCTTTGGTCCATCCCAAAACAGACTTCTCTGGGGGGTCCGAACTAGTCTGACTCGTTTGGCGGACAAGTCTGGCCTCCCAGGACTTAGCTCCAACTTCAATCACCAAGGGAAGAACGGATTGGTCCGTACCCGTACGGACATGTCCAAACTCATCTAGAGACATTTAGTCCGACCCACAACAGACTATTATGACTGGCCGGACTAGTCCGGCCCCGAGGTCGGGACTAGTCCAGCCTCCTAGTGTTTTCTCTCGTTTTGGCTTCTCACATAGGTTTTTCTCTCAACCACCACTTTGATCCATCTAGAATGATCTCAATTCTCATGATACAACCGCCCTCACGCATGATACGGCTCGTCTAAACTCAACACTATAGAAACCCTAATTTCTACGCTTGAGCCTTGGACGCCCATTTCAACCTTTTACTTTTTGAGGAATTTTTTGTCTCCTTTCATTTATCACACCCATTGGGATGGCTAGATGCACTTTCAATTTCTCCCCTTTTGGTGATTGATGACAACACATTAAGCTTCAACAAAAAGGTAACAATTGGTTTTCATAACATGTATGTTTATGAGTGACTCCCCCTCAATGTATGCATCATGAATAAGATAAATTGAGATAGTTCTCATACATATACATGTTATGGTGAGGTGCCTAAGTGATGTGCTCATAAATTGTGATAAAGCAACAAATATGCAAGATAAACATGTAATTCAAGCATAACATCGCAATTTAGACATAATACATAAGAAACATAGATTAAGTCTTGCATCAATTGAAATGAGAGTTTTAAAACATAGTCCATAGTGGATCAAAAGACATAAAACTATCTAAGTACCCCCTTCCAATCTCTCCCCCTTTGACATCAAGACAGCAAAAAGGAAAATACATAAGGAGAGCCCTAAGATCTATTCTTCATCATCATCATCGTCATCGTCGTCATCTCCACCTTGCCTTTCACTGTCGCTTTCCGTTGCCTCCGGATCATTGGCATCATCATCATATTCTTCCTCGGATGGAGCCGCCGTGGAGGTGCTGACTTCATCAAATTGGGCAAGTTCTTCGGCGGTGAACTCCGGGAATGGAGTCATCTCCCCATCACTCTCCACAGTGGGAGACATGGGGACCTCGAGCTTGTCGCACATCGCCTTGAGATACTTCTCTTGGTGACGCTCTATGTGACGTTGTCGAACTTCTGCATTCCGACAAGAGGTAAAGATTGCCTTGAAGCACTTGAAGAAGCCGCTGCCAGACTGTGATAGAGGAGGAGCTGGAGGTGGTGAAGGCACAAAGTGAGAGGACGAGGCAGGAGGATTCACATTCTTTCTTCGCGGTGCAGCAGGCTCCGGAGGAGGGATCTGAGGATGAAGTCTTCGATGAATAATGTCCTTCTTGAAAGTAAGACACGATACCTTCTCAATCATGAACATGATATAGGGAGCGTAGCCACATGATCGGTTAGGAATGTGCGAGATGTTGAAGATGTCATCAAAGATGTAGTCCACCACGTTGAATCGGACATCTCCATCAATAAGCACCATTAAGTGCCTCAAACTCCCTTGAATAATGCCCGCATTTCCATCCTTGGGGGCAATGGTCTTCAGAAGCACTCGATTGAGAACACTGTAGAAGGGCTTAATGTTCCTTATATGCCCCACCTCATATTGGACTCCATGACTTGGATACATGTATTCCAAGGTGTCTCGATCAATTGGCTTTAGGTTTGAGATGATGATCTCGTTCTCCCGTTGATATTCCAAGTCACGGAATTGAGCAAACTCCCAATAAGTGGTGGAGTATTGCTCTCCATGGGTCATCCACGTGATCCTCCGATCTCCATCGGTGTGGAAGTAGACGGTGGAGTAGAATTGAGCAATAACCTCCACATTCCAATCATATTGGAATGCCACGAGCTTCTTAAATCCATGACGCTCAATGGCCTCAATCACAATATTGAAGGCCAAATGATCCTTCTGGGACATGTAATCCCAATCAATCCACTGGGCATCTGTCACTGGCGTCTGCTTGGACATGCAGACTGTGCTATAGTAGTCACAGTGAAAATCACACCAGAGGCGAGGATCCGTAGTGCTCCTCTCGCGTTGATACACATTGATCTTTCTTAACTTCCTTGCTTTTTCAGCCCCTTTGTCTCTAAAGATGTTAGCATCAAAGGCAGCTGAATGGTTGGGGTTCCTTGCGGGCGAGGTCATCCTCAAGGAACCTATGGGTTGAGAGGACCCCTTCTTTGCCTTGCTTGCAGGCTTCTTATCAACCAGATCCCTTTTCTTGGGCGCATCATCCACTGGCGCCTTTCCCTTGTCCTCAGATGCCCTAGCCTCTTGAGTTCTAGTCTTCTCTCCCATGGTGACAAGTCTCTTCCTTTTCTGAGGTGCTGCCTCGGCTGCAGCTAAGTTGTGAGCTTCTCTTTGCTTCTTCTTGGCCTGCCTTGCCTCCGATTGCGACTCCAGGTATGCTATGGCAAGCTCGCGCTCCTCGCGAGCACGACGATGAACCTCTCGCCTTCCCGCCTCGTCCTTGGGATCGGAAAGGGAAACGTAGTCAGAATCCGACATTGTCACTGATAAGAGATGCAAAGAGACAATATACGAGTCCAATGAAGTAGAACATTGTGGTAGAATTCACAGAATCGATCGAGGTTAGAGTTTTCACTGTGTAACCCGGACTTGTCCGCCCAAGGCGCTGGACTAGTCCGCATATACCGGACTTATTCGCCTTGTGGTCGGACTAGTACGGTATACACAGTAAGAACCCTAATCTTGAGAAATTTTGCAAAAACTACGAATCTGACCACCAAATTCGAGGTACATGATCACAATGATATAGAGAACAACTTTTGTGAAGAGGTTTCTATCAAAAGACCTAAAAGAATTGAGTTGTGAAGGATTTGGAGTTAGGTCAAGAATACCTCTTCAAATCTTCGAATCGACACAATGTGGATGAAGAATCGCCTTAGGAAGCTTGGGGAAGAGTTCCCACGCACCTAGAGGCTTCAATCCACGGTTTTGAATCGAGTTTTGGTGGAGAGAATCGAAAATCGCTGAGTTGGTAGCGGTTTTCGTGCGTTTTGAGGAGAGAGAGCGTTTGAATGAAAGTGAGGAGGTCGAGGGATCCCTAGGGAGGTTAAGTCTCCAGGGGCCGGACTAGTCCAGTTGGATACCCGGACTTGTTCGGCCACCGAACTGAGTCTGAACTACTCTGACCAGCCGGACTAGTCCGATCAATGTCTAGTCCGGTTCTAAGGCTGAGAATTCATATATATTGAGTTTTTAACGGAGATTTGATCCTTTTTGCACTAGATTTTCATAAAAGATCTTTGCAAACATGGTCAGTAAGCAATCAACAACCAAACTATGACCATAATTCACAAAGATTCAATAATTTCAAAATAACTTACAGAAAATTGAGGAGGAAGAGTTTTTCGCAAGTATGTGTGAATTTTGAAGTAACAATCAGATGTGCAATACTCAAGCCACATTTCAAGAATCTAGGATGTTGAGCTCTCTCCTAAGTTCACAAAATCTTTTCTCATCTAGGGGCTTGGTAAAAATATCGGCCAATTGTTTTTTAGTTCTTACATGGGAAATTGCTATGTCTCCTTTGATGGAGTGATCTCTTAAGAAATGGAGCCGAATATCGATGTGTTTGGTCCTTGAGTGTTCAACTGGATTGTGGGCTATTTTGATGGCACTCTCATTGTCACATAGGAGGGAGATATGGTGCAAGTTTATGCCATAGTCCCTAAGAGTTTGTCGCATCCAAAGAAGTTGTGCACAACAACTTCCGGCGGTGACATACTCCGCTTCGGCTGTGGAGAGAGCAATGGAGTTTTGTTTCTTTGAGGACCAAGACACTAAAGATCTATCAAGGAATTGGCAAGTTCCGGAGGTACTCTTCCTATTAACTTTGCACCCCGCATAATCCGCATCAGAATATCCAATGAGGTTAAGCTTAGAGCCCTTAAGGTACCAAAGTCCTAGGCTTGGTGTGTGAACCAAATATCTAAGAATTCTTTTAATAGCGGTCAAATGACACACCTTAGGAGCATCTTAAAATCTAGCACACATACAAACACTAAGCATGATATCAGGCCTAGATGCACATAAGTAAAGCAATGAACCTATCATAGAGCGATATACCTTTTGGTCCACACTTGGACCATCTTCATTAAGATCGAGATGCCCATAGGTTCCCATGGGAGTCTTGATGGGTTTGTCCTTGTCCATGTCAAATTTTTTAAGTATGTCTTGTGTGTACTTCATTTGATTAATGAACGTGCCTTCCTTGAGTTGCTTCACTTGAAAACCTAGAAAGAACTTCAACTCCCCTATCATGGACATCTCAAATCTCTCGGTCATTATCTTTGAAAACTCATCACAAAAGGCTTTGTTACTAGAACCAAATATAATGTCATCGACATATATTTGGCAAACAAACAAATCATCATTGAAATGCTTAGTAAATAAAGTGTAATCCGCTTTCCCAATTTTGAAACCATTTTGAGTTAAGAAGTCTCTAAGGCACTCATACCAAGCTCTAGGAGATTGTTTGAGGCCATAGAGAGTTTTACGCAATTTGTAGACATGGTTTGGGAACTCTTGATCTTCAAAACTGGGGGTTGCTCCACATACACCTCTTCCTTAATTGGACCATTGATGAATGCACTCTTGACGTCCATTTGATATAGCTTAAAATCATGGTGAGTAGCAAAGTCAAGTAATATGCAAATTGATTCAAGACTAGTTACGGGAGCAAATGTTTCACCAAAATCCAAATTTTCGACTTGTGAATAACCTTTGGCCACAAGTCTTGTTTTTTTCATTGTAACCATCCCGTGTCCATCTTGCTTGTTGTAGAACATCCACTTTGTGCCCACAACATTTGCATTAGGCCTCTTCACGAGCTCCCACAATTGATTTCTTTCAAAGTTGTTGAGCTCTTCTTGCATGACCATCACCCAATCCGGATCTCGTAGCGCTTCTTCAAACTTGTGAGGCTCCAAGGAAGAAACAAAAGAGTAATGTTCATAAAAATTTGCAACACGAGATCGAGTAGTTACCCTCTTGGAGATGTCTATAGGATGTTGTCAACGGGATGATCCTGTTGAACACTTTGATGCACTCTTGGGTGAGGTGCTTGATGTCTTGAATCTTCATCTTCGTCTTCCTCATTTTCATTGTCTCCCCCTTGATTGATGCCTCCATTTTTATCTTCTTGGAACGCATCTTGGGGAACTTGAACTTGATCATTTGAGGGAAAACTTGCTTGAGGCATAGCATGATCACTTGGGTCTTGAGATTGTTCTTGTGGTCATATGTCTCCAAGTGCCATCCTTCCTATCACCACTTGTGGAGCTTCTCCTTGATCTAGCACATGACGATCAACTTGCACTTGGGAGCCATTAGTCTCATCAAACACTACGTCACGTGCTACTTCAACAATTCCGGAGGATTTGTTGAAGACACGATAGGCGTAAGTGTTTGAGTCATAATCAAACAAGAAACCTTCATCGGACTTAGAAGCGAACTTTGAAGTCTTAGGCTTCTTGTTAAGAATGTAGTATTTGCTCCCCAAAACACGAAAGTAAGAAATGTTGGGCTTGTTACTGGTTAGGAGCTCATAAGACGTCTTCTTAAGAATGCGGTGAAGGTACAACCGATTTATGGCATGGCAAGCAGTGTTAACCGCTTTCGCCTAAAACCGGTCCGACGTCTTGTATTCGTCAAGCATGGTTCTTGCCATCTCGATGAGAGTCCTATTCTTCCTCTCGAGCCACCCCATTTTGTTGAGGGGAGTAGGGGGCCGAGAACTCATGCTTGATGCCTTCTTCATCTAAGAATTCTTCAACTTGAGTGTTCTTGAATTTGGTGCCATTGTCACTCCTTATAGTCTTGATACTTAAGGAGAACTCATTTTGAGCTCTCCTCGAGTACTTCTTGAGGACACCTTGAGTCTCACTCTTATCATGCAAAAAGAACACCCAAGTGAAACGTGAAAAATTATCAACAATTACAAGACCGTATTCGTTACTGCCAATACTAATGTAGGCGATTGGACCAAAGAGGTCCATGTGAAGAAGCTCTAATGGTCTTATTGTCGTCATGATGTTCTTGGATGGATGTAGAGCTCCAACTTGCTTTCCGGCTTGGCATGCGTTACATGGCCTATCTTTTTCAAACACAACATTCTTCAAACCTCGGATGTGCTCGCCCTTAAGAAGTATTTGCAAATTCCTCATCCCAACATGGGCTAGTCTTCTATGCCAAAGCCAACTCATGTTAGTTTTTGCAATTAATCATGTATCAAGTTGGGCTTTATCCGCGGAGAAATCCACACGAGAGCTTTCGCTTGAGTACACTCTTAAAAGCAATTGAGTCATTGCTTCTCCTTATGACGGTCATACCCTCATTAGTGAATAAACAATTATAACCTTTGTCACATAGTTGTGATATGGACAAGAGGTTATAATCAAGTGAATCAACATGCAAAACATTTGAAAGAGTATGATTAGAGGATATAACAATTTTATTGGTGCCAATGATTTTTCCTTGGCTATTGTCTACAAAGTAGATTCTTTCACTTGGATCTTCATTCTTCTCATACTCTACAAACACATTCCTCTCTCCAGTCATATGATTAGTGCATCCGATATCAAGAACCCACTTGGTTCTACTGAAGGAGTATGTCTACAAGAAAGATTTAAGCCTTAGCTTTAGGTACTCAAGCGGTGTTGGGTCCTTTGATGTTAGTCAAGAGGCACTTGGGCACCCACACACAAGGTTTAGGACTCTTGCGGTGTGGGCCAACATACCTAGCATAAGATTTACCAAACTTGTTCCTTAATAACACATATGAAGCATCAAAATCATGGAACAAGGGATGAGGTTCCTTCTTAGGCATTTTAGGAATGTAGCAATGTTCTTTCATTTATTAGTGTTGTATGAACATCCTTTGAAAAAAACAATCAAGTCTTTGCCATTCTTAGGAGTTTTGGCATTTTGCCTCCTCTGCCTAGAATAGCCAAGACCATCCTTAACAAGGGGATGTCTTGTGTTGGTGTATGCACTACGTGCATATGCCATCTTCTTCTTGTCAAAGATGCCACCTTTTGGTGCTTGGTTGTTTTGTGCTAACTTAAGCTCATGTTTATGTTTTAGAATCAACTTTGAGCATTTGCAAGATTGAGGTGCTTCGGTTTTGATATTTGTGGAAGATGAGCATGTGCATTGACCTTGAGAGACTCCACTTGTGTTTCAAGGATCTTGTTAACTTTTGTCAAGATAACAAGTTCACCCTTGAGCACAATTGTAGTGTTCTCAAGGTTTGAGCTAGTTTCCTTGCTCAAAGTGAGTTCACGTTCAAGTGCCTTGCTTCTTTCCCTTTCAAGCTCTAAGATCTCCTCAAACTCTTGACATCTCTACTTTTGTTGGATGAGCATGTCCTCTTGACGCTTGATGAGTTTTTCCTTCTCAAATATCTCATCCGTCAACAATCTCAATCTTTTCAAAGTGCTCTTACTCATATCCTTAAGCATATGTTCATTCTCACTAGTACTATCAAAATCATCATACGAAGAAATTGAAGAAGAGAAATTAGATTTAACCTTCTTTCTTCCCTCCTTGGCCATGAGGCAAGTTGGCCTTGAATTCTCCAAGTTGGGGAAGAGCTTGTTCTCCGTAGTTGACTTCTTCATAGCAATAGTTTCTATCTTCTCGTCTTCATCGGAGGAGGATTCTTCATTTGAATCCCACTCCTTTCCAAGGTGGGCATGTCCCGATTGCTTCTTCTTCTTGAAGTACTTTTTCTCTTTGGACTTGCCTTCTTTATTCTTTTTGTTTTCCTCATGTGGGCAATCCAATGAAGTGTCCATACTCTCCACAATTGTAGCAATCCCTTTTTGATCTTGTCTTTGGCTTGTCTTTGATCTTGTTTTCGTGATGGTAGCTCCCCCTCTTTCTTCTCCACATCCTCTTGAAGTTGTTGATGAAGAGTTACTCTTCCTCATCGGTGTCGGGGCTTTCTTCATCACTTTCTCTTTTTTCTTGAGATCTTGAAGATGTTGCCTTGAATGCAACATCCCTTTTCTTGGAGGAGGAGAGCTTTTGTAGATCGTTGTAGAACATAGCTTCTTGCTCCATCATCTCATGGTTGATGATCCTCTCTAGCACTTCTTCGGGAGTCATCTTATGGAATCCCGGACTCTCATAGATTAGTGAGCAAAGAGTGACATTTCTAGGCATGAATGCCCGGATCATCCTCTTTACCACCTCATGGTCGGTCCACTGGGTACTTCCATAAGATCGACTTCCATAAGATCGACTCTTGTTGATGAAGGTCTTGAGGCGGTTGTACATGTCTTTGGGAGACTCACCATCCATGATAGTGAATCTCCCAAGTTCTCCTTCAATCATCTCGATCTTCGCCTCCTGTATGACACGGTTGCCCTCATGTGCCATCTAGAGGGTGTCCCATATCTCCTTGGCCACCTCCAATCCTTCAATGCGGTTGAACTCCTCTCTAGTCGATGAGGAGGTAATTACTCCAACATCTTGAACATTGCGATGAAGGAGGGCAGCTTGCTCCGGAGTAATATTGTCACGCCCAATCATCGTAAAGATGAACAAACGCTTATCACATGTACGCCAGGATCAGTTGAATCGTACATGCATCGACGAAAGTGTAATATCATCACATAGCCATGTTCGAGTACATAAATGGTCTTACAATATGACCCGAAGGTCTACAAATACACACCACAACTATTTACAACACTTAAACAGTTCACAAACTTCAAACTACACCAGAAGGGGAAATAGGTAAGCGTGGCTCCATCTTCACAGGCAGCAGTTGCGCATACGGTCGCCAGCCTAGGCCAGGTCCTCCGGATTGACGAAGAAGTCCTCCGGTGCCGCTTCTTCTTCTTCGTATTCTAATAGAAAATTAAACGCTTGAGTACATAGAGTACTCAGCAAGTGCAGGAAGAGATGACATGATTGGCTAAAGCAAGGGAAGGCCAATTATGGCTTAGCACTATGCTTAAAATCTAACCTTAGCTTTCAATTACCAATAACATAATTCAAGAAGTAATTAACACACGAGTAATGATAATGAATGTAACTTGAATCAAAATTAACCACCATTTCCCAACCATAGACTAATTATGAACTGGCCCCAAGCCGCTCTTGTCCGTGAGCACGGCTGTCATGACAGTTTTACCATATCTCTGCAGAGAGTGTACCCTTTCCCCACAAGCAGTGATTCCATCCCCTGTTGCCAGGTGGACTGAGTAAACCTCTATGTAGCCCGTGGTGATCAACCACATTTCACACTTCCGTAGGTGTGTGGCCAGGAGATCACTACATGGTCTTTACAAAGGTGCTCCCAACTAGTGCTAGCCCTCTAAGGTTTCCACCACTGAGGATTCTCGAAGTAACCCTTCGCCTCAGAGCCCCCTCTTGAGCCTTGCGGATCCCAAGAGCAGTTCCCCTGCATCATTCCCCGCACCATCCAACTACTAGCATTTCATCGGGAAAAACCTAATTAATTGACCAAGCTGCCCCATCTCAGTCTCGTGGTGGTACTATAAATCTTAGTGGCTTCCTCCATAAACCGGTCCTTAGAATCCGGTGGTAACAAACCCCAATCCCGGGTCTCGTGCAAACTGCACCATACCAAAACTATCCAACCACCAGATTCCTATCCACTACTATTGTGTAATCACCACAGATTAAAGTAACCATAAAGTTTAACATGTCACAATTGTATGAAGTCCCAATCCCAATGTCTAAGCATGGCTAAGCATAAATAAGACCTATCTACTTCCCAACCCATTCCAGGTAACAAGGAATTATATGGAACAGGGCATGTAAACATGAAATAGGACATCAATTTAATTAGCATGCATCTATTCTAAATTCCTAAAATTGGTACAAGATGGTCAAGGGCACTTGCCTTCGTTGAAGACTTGAGTGTTAGTGAAGTCTTGGTCTTGGAGGTTAAGATTGGGGTCGTAGTACGACTCTAAATATATACCCAAGCATGTCAAGAATAAAATCAAGCTAAATAAGTAAAGGGCACGCAAAACAATACATCACAACACACACATAAGCATAAAATCCTATACTAATGCGTCCCTACGAAGTATTTATTACTTAACATGGCCAAAGTATGCATTTTAGATTTATCCTAAATTTTTGGGATTTAATTATAGCCTAAAACCATTTTTATTGAATTTTCTATGGCCAAAATGTATTTTTAAACGCTTATAATAAATGTTTCCTGGACAAAATATATTTTATATGCAATCTACAATTTAATCACAGCATAAAGTATTTTATACTAATTTTTCCTACCATTTTTACACTTAAATACTATTTTTATCTATTTTCTACACATTAAATACACCTATAAACAATATTCAGCAATTAAATAAAAGTCCAGGGACTGAAAAATAAGATTACTACACTGTACAGGGGCTAAATCCACAATTCTATAAATTTCCAAGGGTTAAATTGACTATTTAAATGATTTAATCCAATTCCAGAAAGTCCAGGGGCTAGATTGTGAATTCTGGGGGCTAGATTTGAATTCCAGCAAAGTCCAGGGGGTAGCTGGTGATTTTCCAGGGGCTGCGGTGAAAAAGCAACTGCGGGAAAAGTAAATTCAATGTGGGCCGTTGGATCTTAAATGGACGCGCGGGATTTTATTACACGAACCGTTACTATGATCTAATCTGGGCCGTCGGTCTCAAACCAACGGCCGAGATGCGGCCACGTCGCCCCTGGCGACGCCGGCCACACGCGCGCGGCGGCGCTGGTGTCCGCGGCGGCGGACCTCGCTGGAGTTGGCCAAATCGGTCCAAATCTCGACTAAACTAGGCGCAATCTACATCAAACTGAAGAGGGGAAGAAGGGGAGCATACATAGTGGAGTTTCGGGGTCCGAAATTGAGTGGAAGCAAGTCGGCGACGATGGCTTGCGGTGAACGGCGGCGGCTCTTGTCAAACTCGGTGAAGCCTCGCCAAACTCTCCGTGCGACCGTGCCCGGCGAGTTCCTAAAGCCAACACAAAGCCATTAGCGAAGAGCAGAGAGGAAGGCGAGCATCGAGGCGCCGGGAACAAGCACGACATACCGGGTATGGCGGTTGTCTAGGGTTTGGCGCGGAGGAGAGGAAAGAGAGGGGGAGAGGGGGAGTTTATAGCGGGGACGGGTGCGGCGGTTTCTGGCGTGCTCGAGGGAGGTTTTCTCGGGGGTGATCCGTGCGTGGAGCGACGGTTGTAGGGGAGGTTTCAGCGTGGGCGCGGCGCGGGAAAGAGGGAGTGGCGGTTACTCCCTGGAAGGGATGACACACGGGCCCCGCCTGACAGAGAGAGGGAGAGAGGGAGGGGTTGGCTGGGCTGCGGTTGAGGGAAGGGATAAGTTGGGCCGGGGGAGAAGTTTGGCCCAATAGGGGTTTAATCCTTTTTCTTTTTCTTTTTCATCTCTTTTTCCTTTGATTTGAATTCAAATTCAAATCGTTTGCTACATGTTTGAATTTCAAAAATCACCCAAAAATGCATACAAGAATGTGCAAGGGTTTGATCAAATATTTTATACATAAAATATGGGTGTTACAACTCTACCCCCCTTAAAAGGAATCTCGCCCTCGAGATTCGGACGTCCTAAGAGAAAAGATGAGGGAATTCAGCCTTAAGATCTTCTTCTCTTTCCCATGTTGCTTCTGCTTCCGAATGATGCTTCCATTGCACCTTACACATGCGAATAACTTTGTTTCTTGTGACCTTTTCTAGTGTCTCAAGTATCTTGACAGGCTGCTCCACATAAGACATATCTTCCTGTACATCCACTGCTTCCATAGGCAATTGCTCCTCAGGAACTCTTAAGCACTTCTTAAGCTGCGATACATGGAACACATTATGCACATCTGACAAGTGTGGCGGAAGCTCAAGCTGATACGCCAGTTCACCTCGTCGTTCTAATATCTTGAACGGACCAATGTAGCGGGGTGACAACTTGCCTCTTACTTTAAATCTCCTCAATCCTCTCATATGTGACACCTTCAAGTACACATAATCACCAACCTCAAATGTTAGATCACGTCTTCGGGTATCCGCATAACTCTTCTGTCTTGTTTGGGCTGCTTTTAGATTCTTTCGAATTTCTTGTACTTTCCTTTCAGCCTCTTCTAATACATCAGGCCCAAAGACTTGACTTTCCCCAGTTTGATTCCAAAACAACGATGTTCTACATTTCTGCCCATATAATGCTTCAAAAGGAGATATCTTCAAACTGGCTTGATAACTTTTGTTGTAAGAAAATTCGGCATATGGCAGGTTCTTATCCTAACTTATGCTATTCTTTAGAGCACACGCTCTCAACATGTCTTCTAATATCTGGTTGGTGCATTCTGTCTGACCATCAATTTGAGGATGATACGCCGAACTAAAATTTAGACGGGTATCCATTGATTCATGCAACTTCTGCCAGAATCTTGAGGTGAATTGAGTGCCTCTGTCTGAAATGATCTTCTTAGGAACTCCATGTAAGCATACAATCCTGGATATGTACAGTTCCGCCAACTTGGGACCATTGTACGTTTCTTTCACGGGAATAAAGTGAGCAACTTTAGTTAGATGATCCACAATAACCCATATAGAATCATATCCAGACTGTGTTCTTGGTAGTCCCACAATGAAATTCATGCTAATTTCTTCCCACTTCCATTCTGGCACTTTGATTGGTTGCAATAACCCTGCTGGTCTTTGATGTTCTGCCTTAATCAATTGACATGTATCACATATGGCCACATATTCCGCTACATCCCTTTTCATCCCATGCTACCAATATCGATCTTTAAGGTCTTGATACATCTTTGTGCTTCCGGGATGAATGGAGTATGATGAGTTATGAGCTTCCCTTAGTATCAACTCTCTAATCTCCTTGATATTCGGAACACAAATCCTCTTTCCAAGCCATAGGGTTCCTTGTTCATCCTCCCTAAAGTTCGAAGCTTTTCCCTTCTTCATCAGCTGCTTGATCTCCTTGACCTTCTCATCATTCTTTTGTCCTTCTCGTATATCACGTTCAAGGGTTGAGTCCACTTCCATAGCAACTGCTTCAGTGCTAGACACTAGATATAAGTTTAACCTTGCAAACTCTTCACATAACTGAGGTTTAAGAGCTTGTACTGACAAGTTATTACACTGTCCCTTCCTGCTTAGAGCATCAGCGACCACATTAGCCTTTCCTGGATGGTAGTTGATTCCCACATCAAAGTCATTTATTAATTCCAACCAACGACGTTGTCTGAGATTAAGATCCGGTTGTGTGAATATGTACTTCAAGCTCTTGTGATCTGTGTATATCTCAGTTCTTTTTCCCATTAAGTAGTGTCTCCAGATCTTCAATGCATGGACAACGACTGCCAATTCCAGATCATGGGTTGGATAATTTCTCTCATGTTTCCGAAGTTGTCTTGAAGCATAGGCTATAACATGTCCTCCTTGCATTAAAACACATCCTAAACCATGACCAGATGCATCACAATAGACCACAAACTCCTTCTGCATATCAGGCATCACTAATACCGGTGCACTGGTTAACCTTTTCTTCAACTCGGTAAAGCTCACTTCACATTCGGGGGTCCACTTGAAAGCAACTCCTTTCTCAAGCAGCTTGGTTAGTGGTCGAGAAATCTTTGAAAATCCCTCGATGAATCAACGGTAATAACCAGCCATGCCTAAGAATCTTCGTATGTCATGTACACTCTCAGGTGTTTTCCATTTAAGGACATCGGCCACTTTTCCTGGATCCACTGCTATACCTCCTTCAGATATGACGTGACCCAAAAATGATACTTCCTTTAGCCAAAACTCACACTTACTAAGTTTGGCATATAATTGGTGTTGGCGAAGCTTCTGTAGAGCCATCCTGATGTGCTCCTCATGCTCTTCTTCAGTTTTGGAGTAGATAAGTATGTCATCGATGAACACCATTACAAACTTGTCCAAGTACTCCATGAATACCTTGTTCATTAGATACATGAAATATGCTGGAGCATTGGTCAGTCCAAACGACATAACCGTATACTCATATAGTCCATATCGAGAGACAAATGCAGTCTTGGGAATATCTGAGGGTCTAATCTTCAGTTGGTGATAACCTGAGCGAAGATCAATCTTAGAGAACACACATGCTCCTCTCAACTGATCAAATAAATCTTCAATTCTTGGTAGTGGGTACTTATTCTTGATCGTTACCGCATTTAAGGCACGATAATCAACACACAACCTTTGAGTACCATCCTTCTTTGGTACAAATATGACTGGTGCTCCCCAAGGCGATGAGATAGGACGAATATATCCTTTTCCCAATAACTCCTCAATATGATCCTTTAGTTCAGCTAATTGTTTAGCGTCCATTCTATACGGCCTCTTATATATTGGGGTCGTTCCAGGTACTAACTCAATGACAAATTCAATCTCTCGATCAGGGGGCATACCTGATAAGTCATCTGGGAATACATCCGGAAATTCCTTCACAACCCTGATGTCTTCGGTACTCTCAAGATGGTTGAGTTGTACTACTGCCTCTTGTGTTTGATCTGGCTTGAACTCCACTGTAGTGCCATCCGGTTGTGTTAAGCAAACTGTTCTAGTTGCACAATGAATTACTCCCTGATTCTTCGTTAACCAGTCCATTCCCAGAATGATATCTAATCCTTGTGAGTCCAACACTATTAGGTTGGCCCAAAAGACTACCCTCCTTATGTTTATACTCACTTTTCGGCATAGATGCCTTGCCACCATCTCTCCTCCAGGAGAGTTTATCAACAGTGGCCGATTCAAGAATGTAACTACCATGTCATGCTTCTTTATGAAATCCTTGGATATAAATGAATGTGTAGCACCCGAATCAAACAATATAGTGGCGGGGTGGGAGTTAACAGAAAACATACCGATCACCACACCAGGCGCTTCCTGTGCTTGCTCTAGTGTCACATGGTTGACACGACCAGGTGGGTTTTGTTGCTTCTTTGGACAACTGCTGGTGTAGTGTCCCCATTCTCCGCACTTGTAACATTGAACTCCCGCAGCATTACTCTGGCCCTTGTTGCCTCCTGATTGGTTTCTTGGGGGTTGGCCATTTGGACGGTTAGCTGGAGCTGAAGGGCGGGGTGGCTGCATTTGCTGACGTGGGGGTTGCATTGGCTGGGTGGCTGCTGCTGCTGGCGCATTTGCTGATTGTAGGGAGTGGGTGGCTTGTAGTTGGAGTTTGGAATTCTCGGTCCCGAGTAGTTCATGGGACGAGTCATATGGGTTGCAGGCTGAGGGTTGAGACGGGGGCGTACATTGCTGCTAGAGGCATGTGCTATAGTCAACTTCCTTTTTCTTTCATCATCGTCCAGCTCCTTTTTAGTCCTCTCTACCTCAAAAGCTTTGTCGACCAACTTCTGAAAGTCGCTGTAGTCGCTGGATGACATGGCAAACTTCAACTCCTTATCCAGTCCATTCTTGAAACAGAATTGTTTCTTGGAGTCAGTATCCACATCGGTTGGAGCATAGCGGGACAACTGGGTGAATGCATTCAAGTAGGCCCTCACAGTCATACGTCCCTGCTTCAACATAAGGAACTCTTCACGTCTTGCTTGTATTTCTCCTTCCGGCACAAAGTGATTACGGAAGTTGGTCCTGAATTCTTCCCAAGTGATGTTCTCTGGATCCTGGTGGGCTTCAGTGAAGGCAGTCCACCAGTCGGCTGCCGGTCCTTGGAGTTGATGGGAGGCTAATAATACCTTCTCTCTTCCTTCACAGTGTATGAGCCTCAACTTGCTTTCAACTGTACGGAGCCAATCATCGGCATCCATGGGTTCAGTGACTGTGGCAAAAGTGGGTGGATGAGTGTTTATGAAGTCCCTTAGAAAGGACCTAGGTGGAAAAGGTGGTGGTGGCGGAAGGTTGTAGTTTGGTGGTGGTGGGGGTGGGGCTTGCTGCATGTTGGTGACAATCTGAGTAAGGTTGTTAAGTAGTTGGGTTTGGAGGGCCATCATCTACTGCATTTGTTGAGATGTTGGGGCTCCTCGAGCACCCCTACCATTCCATCCGGGAACACCTCCAAGTCCTTCATCTAGGGGCACAACACTCCTTCCACGACCTCTACCTCTACCTCTTCCAGACATCTGTATAGGGAATAATGGAAACTTTAGGACAAAAGATAAGATATAGAAGGGTACGCTATGGCAAACGGTCCCAACTAAATGCATCAAGGGAAACATATATATAAAACAAGCAAATTCATTAACCAACTAGTGCGGATGTGGACAAGATGCTAATGCATTCCACAACTCGCACGACACATTAACAAGCCTATATACTAATGACATGGATGTGGACAGGATGCCGAAGCATTCCACAACTCATGTCGCACACCAACACACACACACCACATAAAGCAAACTACTAGCATAACATCATAAATAACACAACTCAAGACTAAAGAGGGCATAGCTACACGCTCCTACATACTAAGGATAGGTGTCCTAAGTCGTCCAGCGAGGAAACAAGTCCACTCCTACTCATCGGAGTCCTCCTCAACCTCCATCTCCGGGTCTTCTTCTTCATAGTCCTCTCTTGATTCCTGGGGGGAGTTCATACGACGATCTGGAGAGTTCGTGTCCCAAGGCTCAACGTCCGAAGCGTACTGAGGAGAGTTCGGATCAGCTGCAGTGATCCTCGCGTAGCATCGGCAAAGTCGCTCGTAGCGGTCAACCAGGTCCCTGCTGTCCTGTAGCTCCTGCTAACAACACTGGAGTCGCGAAGACAACTCCACCACGTCGTGCACAAGTCTCTCGCACTTGGCGTGGTGCAAAGGCCCCTCGACGTCACATCCCGTGAAGTCGGCTGTGCCACTAGGGCGCTGAGAGGTGAAGGTGTGCTCCGTGCACCCGAGGCGGAACCTGTGGGCGTGACTCCAGTAGGTAGTCACCTCTCACGTAGCATCCTCCTCAGCCGCACGCTGGGAGCTCCTCCAGGCCGGAGAGAAGTGTGAGTGCAGCAGCTCCGAGTCGTAGTAGACGGCCAGCTGGGAAGTCCACTCCAGTCCACCAGTATAGGATGCAAAGACCCTAGTGGTGTGGTAGACGTGACGAACACGGTACTCACGGTACCCCGCAGCACAAAGAAGAGAGCGAAGACGGACACGCATCCTTGAGGCAGCACTCCCAGTGGAGAACAACGTCGTCTCCCTCCTGGGGGTGTGAGGTGCGAAGCGACTGGCTAGGGCGTGGTGAGGAACACGACCCCCAGTCGACTTACGAGCCGTCTGCTTGGTGCGCGCCATCTACAAACATTTGAAAAGAATAGAGTGAGAACAATAATCAATAAATTAAGTTAGAATAAAGCAATAAGTACAGCAAGATAAGAAGCACAAGGGTTGAGATGGAGAGCACAAGGTTTTCGAAATACTATTTTATAAGAAAATAGTATAGTCCTTAATTTTCGGCCATTTCTAACTAGGCTTGCATCCTATGGGCAACACGGCTCTGATACCACTTTGTCACGCCCGGTCATCGTAAAGATGAACAAACGCTTATCACATGTACGCCAGGATCAGTTGAATCGTACATGCGTCGACGAAAGTGTAATATCATCACATAGCCATGTTCGAGTACATAAATGGTCTTACAATATGATCCAAAGGTCTACAAATACACACCACAACTATTTACAACACTTAAACAGTTCACAAACTTCAAACTACAGCAGAAGGGGAAATAGGTAAGCGTGGCTCCATCTTCACAGGCAGCAGTTGCGCGTACGATCGCCAGCCTAGGCCAGGTCCTCCGGATTGACGAAGAAGTCCTCCGGTGCCGCTTCTTCTTCTTCGTATTCTAATGGAAAATTAAACGCTTGAGTACATAGAGTACTCAGCAAGTGCGGGAAGAGATGACATGATTGGCTAAAGCAAGGGAAGGCCAATTATGGCTTAGCACTATGCTTAAAACCTAACCTTAGCTTTCAATTACCAATAACATAATTCAAGAAGTAATTAACACACGAGTAATGATAATGAATGTAACTTGAATCAAAATTAACCACCATTTCCCAACCATAGACTAATTATGAACTGGCCCCAAGCCGCTCTTGTCCGTGAGCACGGCTGTCATGACAGTTTTACCAAATCTCTGCAGAGAGTGTACCCTTTCCCCACAAGCAGTGATTCCATCCCCTATTGCCAGGTGGACTGAGTAAACCTCCATGTAGCCCATGGTGATCAACCACATTTCACACTTCTGTAGGTGTGTGGCCAGGAGATCACTACATGGTCTTTACAAAGGTGCTCCCGACTAGTGCTAGCCCTCTAAGGTTTCCACCACTGAGGATTCTCGGAGTAACCCTCCGCCTCAGAGCCTTCTCTTGAGCCTTGCGGATCCCAGAGCAGTTCCCCTGCATCATTCCCCGCACCATCCAACTACTAGCATTTCATCAGGAGAAACCTAATTAATTGACCAAGCTACCCCATCTCAGTCTCGTGGTGGTACTATAAAGCTTAGTGGCTTCATCCATAAACCGATCCTTAGAATCCGGTGGTAACAAACCCCAATCCCGGGTCTCGTGCAAACTGCACCATACCAAAACTATCCAACCACCAGATTCCTATCCACTACTATTGTGTAATCACCACAGATTAAAGTAACCATAAAGTTTAACATGTAACAATTGTATGAAGTCCCAATCCCAATGTCTAAGCATAAATAAGACCTATCTACTTCCCAACCATTCCAGGTAACAAGGAATTATATGGAACAGGGCATGTAAACATGAAATAGGACATCAATTTAATTAGCATGCATCTATTCTAAATTCCTAAAATTGGTACAAGATGGTCAAGGACACTTGCTTTCGTTGGAGACTTGAGTGTTGGTGAAGTCTTGGTCTTGGAGGTTAAGATTGGGGTCGTAGTACGACTCTAAATATATACCCAAGCATGGCAAAAATAAAATAAAGCTAAATAAGTAAAGGGCACGCAAAACAATACATCACAACACACACATAAGCATAAAATCCTATACTAATGCGTCCCTACGAAGTATTTATTACTTAACATGGCCAAAGTATGCATTTTAGATTTATCCTAAATTTTTGGGATTTAATTATAGCCTAAAACCATTTTTATTGAATTTTCTATGGCCAAAATGTATTTTTAAACGCTTATAATAAATGTTTCCTGGACAAAATATATTTTATATGCAATCTAAAATTTAATCACAGCATAAAGTATTTTATACTAATTTTTCCTACCATTTTTACACTTAAATACCATTTTTATCTATTTTTTATACATTAAATACACTTATAAACAATATTCAGCAATTAAATAAAAGTCCAGGGACTGAAAAATAAGATTACTACACTGTACAGGGGCTAAATCCAAAATTCTATAAATTTCCAAGGGTTAAATTGACTATTTAAATGATTTAATCCAATTACAGAAAGTCCAGGGGCTAGATTGTGAATTCTGGGGGCTAGATTTGAATTCCAGCAAAGTCCAGGGGTAGCTGGTGAGTTTCCAGGGGCTGCGGTGAAAAAGCAACGGTGGGAAAAGTAAATTCAATGTGGGCCGTTGGATCTTAAATGGACGCGCGAGATTTTATTACACGAACCGTTACTATGATCTAATCTAGGCCGTCGGTCTCAAACCAACGGCCGAGATGCGGCCACGTCGCCCCTGGCGACGCCGGCCACACGCAAGCGGTGGCGCTGGTGTCTGCGGCGGCGGACCTCGCCGGAGTTGGCCAAATCGGTCCAAATCTCGACTAAACTAGGCGCAACCTACATCAAACTGAAGAGGGGAAGAAGGGGAGCATACCTAGTGGAGTTTCGGGGTCCGGAATTGAGTGGAAGCAAGTCGGCGACAATGGCTTGCGGTGAACGGCGGCGGCTCTTGTCAAACTCGGTGAAGCCTCGCCAAACTCTCCGTGCGACCGTGCCCGGCGAGTTCCTAAAGCCAACACAAAGCCATTAGCGAAGAGCAGAGAGGAAGGCGAGCATCGAGGCGCCGGGAACAAGCACGACATATAGGGTATGGCGGTTGTCTAGGGTTTGGTGCGGAGGAGAGGAAAGAGAGGGGGAGAGGGGGAGTTTATAGCGGGGACGGGTGCGGCGGTTTCTGGCGCGCGCGAGGGAGGTTTTCCCGGGGGTGATCCGTGCATGGAGCGACAGTTTAGGGGGGGGGGGGGGTTCGGCGTGGGTGCGGCGCGGCGCGGGAAAGAGGGAGTGGCGGTTACTCCTTGGAATGGATGACACGCGGGCCCCGCCTGGCAGAGAAAGGGAGAGAGGGAGGGGTTGTCTTGGTTGCGGTTGAGGGAAGGGAGAAGTTGGGCCGGGGGAGAAGTTTGGCCCAATAGGGGTTTAATCCTTTTTCTTTTTCTTTTTCATCTCTTTTTCCTTTGATTTGAATTCAAATTCAAATTTAAATCGTTTGCTACATGTTTGAATTTCAAAAATCACCCAAAAATGCATACAAGAATGTGCAAGGGTTTGATCAAATATTTTATACATAAAGTATGGGTGTTACAAATATCTTCCTCATTCTTGGGAAGATGGACACCTGTCAAGACAATTTGCCACAAGCTAGAGTTTAAGGAGATTAGATGCATCTCCATATTATGCTTTCACAGAGAGTAATCATTTCTATCAAATTGAGGAGGTTTGTCAATGAGGCTGCATAGATAATGGTTGCTTGCGGTTAGTCGCTCATAGTTGTAAGGATACCGGGAGTAGTCTTGTGAACTACTCCCATTGTCGGTGTTGATTGGATTGATCGACTTGATTTCCCTCTTGGGGACATTAAGCTTCTCACGAAGCCGCGCCTTGAGTAGACGAACTTCTTCGTCGTCATTAGGATCCTCTTGAAGAACATCGACATTCTTCGTCTTGTCGTCATTGATAATCACTGGAATCTCGTTCTCATCCCTTCTGACCATTTCCTCTCCGAGTTGTTAGACTCTTGGTGGAGAGGCCTCGCTTTGATACCAATTGAAAGTCGCCTAGAGGGGGGTGAATAGGCAATAAGACCTGAAATGACTTAATCAAACAAGATTAAATCACTGAGGCCAGACTTGTCTGGACAGGGCCGGACTAGTCTGCTCAGCACAGGGAGAAAACCTAAAAACTTGATTTCTACAAATTATTTGCAGAATTTAAGTTCACTAACTATGAATGCAATATATAGTAACCTAGTACAACTTAAATTAACAAGTTAAAGCAGTTAGGTTATAAGATTTCAACAAAGATCAAAGTAGGGAACAATATAAACCCTAAAAACAATTCTAGGGATCACGAAATGTAAAGAGACAAGTGAGACAAGATTTATCCCGTAGTTCAACTCCACGAAGAATCCTACATCCACGTTGAGAAGTACACACAAGGACCGAGTCTCACTTGACCCTCTTCTCACCAAGCCACCACAATGGCCGGCTTGGTTTCCACTATATCAAATGGGTAATCACCAAGTTTGATTGGGGCTGCTCACAAGTTGAGGCTCCCAAGAATCAATACATCAAGGAGCACTTGAAGCTCAATTCACACAAGCCACAAACACAACACAATGTGCAAGAGATCAAAATGAGAGCCAAAGCGCGATGATCTTCCTTCACTCTCCTTCCCAAATCCTAATCTAATCAAGATTTGGTCTTAGAGGGCTAGTAGGATGAGTAGAAGGATTTGGATGTCTCTAGGTCAGTTGTGGTGGCGCTAGGGTTCGAGAGATAACAAATAGGGGCCGAACGTCCCCTTTTTATTGGGCTCCCGACATCTAACGTTGCCACTAGGGGAAAACCGAACTAGTCCGACCCTATGCCATAGACTAATCCATCCTTTTGGGACCACCGACAACTTCACGTCATCGATCGACAAAACAGATGACGTGCGCGCAAAATTTGAATTTCAAACAGCCACTGACAACACAGACTAGTCCGGTCAACAACGGACTAGTCCGAAGTCAGACATAATGGTTTAGTCCGTCCCAAAATGGACTAGACTTGGTAAGACCGAACTAGTCCGACCATAGGGATGGGCAAGTCCGACCTTCTAGGGTTTGGCTTGGTTTCCCACACTAAGTCTCAAACGGACTAGTCCATGCCACAACGGACAAGTCCGAACTTTTCCAGAATGCTTTGGGTTGTCCCAAAACGAACTTCTCTGGGGGGTCCGGAGTAGTTCGGCTTGTTTTGCGGAAAAGTCCGGCCTCGCAGAACTTAGCTCCAACTTCACTTAGCAAGGGAAGAATGGACTAGTCCGAACTCATCCAGAGACATTTAGTCCGACCCATAACGGACTATACTGACTGGCCGGACCAGTCCGGCCCTGAGGCTCGGACTAGTCCGGCCTCCTAGTGTTTTCTCTCATTTTGGCTTCTCACTTAGGTTTTTCTCTCAACCACCACTTTGAGCCCTCTAGAATGATCTTAATGCACATGATACATCTACCTTCACACATGATACAGCTCGTCTAAACTCAACACCATAGAAACCCTAATTTCTACGCTTGAGCCTTTGACGCCCGTTTCAACCTTTTCTTTTTTGAGGGATTTTGTCTCTTTTCATTTATCACACCTGTGCTTAAGATCAAATTAGCTCATTAGTCTCTTAATTGTCGTCATCAATCATCTAAAACACACGGGGATGCCTAGATGCACTTTCAATGACAAACAGATTAAAAGTGTCATTCCACACCTATTAGATGATGGGTTGTCAATCTTGCAATATGCTGATGATACAATCATATTCATGGATCATGATATGGAAGAAGCCACAAATATGAAACTTCTTCTAACAGTTTTTGAACAGATGTCCGATCTTAAGATTAACTTCCATAAAAGTGAGATATTTTGCTTTGGCAAAGCAAGAGAATCAGAAGAAGAATACATACAACTTTTTGGATGTGGTGCTGGTCAGTATCCATTTAGATATCTGGGAATACCGATGTATTATAGAAAACTCCTTAATAATGATTGGAGGAGTATTGAGGAGCGTTTCGAGAAGAAGCTTTCATGTTGGAAAGCAAAACATCTCTCTTTTGGGGGTAGATTCATGCTTCTAAATTCAATACTCAGTTCATTGCCGCTGTATATGATGTCCATATTTGAGGTTCCAAAAGGAGTACGCAAAACAGTTGACTACTATAGATCAAGATTTTATTGGCATGCAAATAAGGACAAGAAGAGTTACCGCCATGTGAAATGGGACATATTATGTTGTCTCAAAGATCAAGGTGGTCTCGGTATATTAGATCTAAACACTCACTAAAAAATTATAAAATTGCTTAACGAAGATGGCCGGCGGCAAACCATACTGAGGAACAAATACTTAAGTTCCAAACCACTCACTCAGGTAAAGAGTAAACATAATGACTCACATTTTTGGAAAGGCTTGATCAAGATTAAAGATGAGTTACTTAGATTGGGCTTATTCAATGTAAAGAGTGGTTTGCAACATGCTTTTGGGAGGATAGATGGATTTGTAGTAGACCTTTCGAAGATATTTATCCTGCATTATACAATATTGTTTATCGTCCGCATGATTTAGTGTCTGATGTGATGAAGTCTAATCCTTTGAATGTTTCGTTCAGAAGCAGTGGCATGACCTAGTAGCTAAAAATGTCACATATCACACTGACTGATGGGAGGGATAGAATTATTTGGCACGTGCATAGTACTTGTCAGTCTAGTGTCAGATCAATGTATCTCCACCTAATGAATAAAGACATATTCCTTTTCATAAATAATTCATATGGAAAACAAAAATTCATTTGAAGATAAAGATTTTTTTTGTGGTATCTTCAAAAAGAGGTGACTCTAATCAAAGATAACCAGGTTAGAAAGAATTGGAAAGGAAGTGTAAAATGTTGCTTTTGTAATTGTAATGAAACAATATAACATTTGTTTTTTGATTGCTATAATGCAAAAGCAATATGGAGGATTGTGTACACAGCTACTGGGGTACAACCACCAACATTGGTGTCGCATATGTTTGGGAATTGACTTGCACAATATCATAAACATGAGAAAAAATCCATATGGGTGGAGGTTGCTGCCATGTGCTGGGCACTGTGGATGTGCCGAAATGAAGTTATATTCGATAATATCAAATATTCTTGTTTTATGCAGGCTGTTTTCAGAGGGACATAGTGGCTGCTGGCATGGGATGGGCGCTGTTGCAGAATGATCAGAGAACAAAGAAAATCTTCCATCGGGCGAGCAGATTTTTAGAGTCAGCTGCTTTAGAATTATTCACCAATTTCGGATGAAAATTTCATAAGACTTTGTTAATTTATATCTTTGTGTGTGTTTGACACATGTTCGGGTTTCATACTTTGTTTATTTTGTAATAATTCAGGGCTGCATACTCTGTAGAGGCCGGGATATTTGTTTCCATTATCTAAAAAAATACCGTGCTGAGAGAAAGAATGCTGATCTCTGTGGATACGCGGTGGAGGGTTTGTTTTTTTTTTTCACATACCGTATACTCCAAAATAGAAGGTCAAAATTGAAGCAAAAACTGCTGTTATCAAGGTAATGAACAGTGAAGTGAATGTGCAGAATGTGGACGGCGAGTTAGAGCGCTTTATGCCAGGAAGGTGGAGATGGAATGTGCAGGACATGGGAAATAACATTTTCGATATTGTCTTTCCATCTAGAGCAGAACTCAGATGCAAGATTGAATGGGGAGTATTTCAGTCGAAATTTCATTATGCGTGGCTGAAGATTGTGGAGCTGTCCAGCGGCGTTGAAGCTAATGTTACACCGACAAAAGTATGGATCCATTTTACTCGCTTGCAGCAGGAGCTGAGGGAGTTCTTGATCATTTGGGCGGTGGGTTCTAGTCTGGGGGTAACAAGAGATGTGGATAAGGTGTACACTAGGAGATATGACAGGTGTAGGATTCTAATGAGTGTGCTTGATCCCAACTTGATTCCACAGTCAGTCAATGTGGTGGTAGGCGATGACTTCATGTACCAAATTAACTTTTGAGTCGAGGACAACATGGGCGTCAATACACCTATGCCAGTGGATATGGATTTTGATTGGACTGGGGACGATAAACCTAATCATGGGACTAAGAAGAACACTGAGACAGGACAAAATGACAATATGATAAGGTCGGGTGAGCAGAGTCAAAATATCTTGCCACAGAATGATCAGGGGAATGGTTCCAGTACTTCACAAACAACAAAAAGGGGAGATCAGAGGGAGGCTAACGATGGCTGGAAAAAAATGAGAATAGTAAAAAGAAAGGTAACAAGCGTATTTCATTTTGTAAATCAACAGTGCTACTGTTGGTTCTGGGAACCCTTTTTCTATACTTGCAGTGAAATATCCTCTATTCTTATCTCAGTCGCATATTGATTCTGTAGATCGTCATGCAGATGAATCTATGGATCAGTTTGATGAGGAAGATGAAGAGGATATGAATTCCATGACGGAAGAAATGAAGAAAAGATTTGAAGATATAACTGATCCAGATTATTGTAGCAAGCTGAAAGAGATAAAAGACTTGGCGGCCATTCCAGATGCGTCATCTTCCCTCTAGACTTCCCGGCGCAGCAAAATGAGCGTCGTGAGTGCTGATCAGAATGTGATGGTAAAGGCAGAAAAAATAAAGGCGGCAAAAAATGAAGGTCAGAAATTTTTAAACGATTCATTTCTACATTTTAATGATGCTGAAATAAACAGTAAACTTAGTGTGGTCGGTATTTCTGTTGGTGATACATTTTTTTAATTCTGATGCCTTAGATAAATTTCGAAACATAGGTATCAAACATGACTGCAAAGAGTTTCAAAAATAAAAATATCAATAAATGAAAGTTTTCTTGATCTGTAATGGATTTAAAGACCCAAAAAACATAGGTATCTGAGAGAGTTAACAAAAGAGCAAAATTTGAAATTCATTGCTCTATCGGAAACAAGTGCAAAAAAATTTAATCTCACCTTTCTCAAAAACTTGTGTGCCGCAAAAGAATTTTTATGGCACTACAAGGAGCCCAGAGGAAGGTCTGGGGGTATTTTGTTAGGCGTAGATCTCATGCATTTTGACATAGGAGCCATAGACGAGGGTGACTACCACGTCAAGTTCCATATGTGCAACAAAGTTGATAGCTTCAAATGGATATTGGTAGTTGTCTACGGGCCAGCGCAGGATGAACACAAACAGTGCTTCCTCACTGAACTAGTAAACATGTGTAGATAGGACAATAGCCCCATGTTGATAGGGGGATTTCAATATTCTTAGAAGGCCAGAGGAGAAGAACAATGAAAATTTTAATCATAGATGGCATTTTCTTTTTAATGCAGTAATCAAAGGCCTAAATTTCAAAAAATTAGAAAGAACAGGCCGTAAGTACACATGGGCAAATTCTCTGCCAGACCCCACTTATGAAAACCTTGATCGGATACTATTGTCCACCGAATGGGAGCACAAGTACCCATTATCTACAGTTCGGACATTGATGAGAGATGTATCTGATCACACTCCTCTCTTGCTTGATTCTAGGATATCCTCAGGAGTATTCCAGCCAGCTTTTAAATTTGAGCTGGATTGTTACAGAGGAATGGATTCCATGACATGGTGAGAGAAGTTTGGGGGGCAGAGCAGGGTGGTGAAACGTCAATAGAAAGATAGCAATAAATAATTAGAAGGCTTTGGCAATTTCTCGGGGGGTGGGCTAAAAATACTAGTGGAATTTACAAGAAAGAGAAGAAGGATCTTGTTGGTACACTATGTACAAGGTACCTCTTAGTACCAGAAAGAGAAGTGCTAAGTCCCACTGTCCAGGAAAGTAGGCATCCAAAGGCGACACGCATCCCGCAGTGCCAGACCTGCCTCTCTCCTTAGAGTGGCCCCGGCCCTGCCACGTGTCCCACAGTGCCGAACCTGCCTTCCTTCTTAGGCTGGATCCGGCGCTGCCACGTGGCCCCCAGCGCCGAACCTGCCTCCCTCCTTAGGGTGGCTCCGGCGCTACCACATGTCCCGTGGCACCGGACCTGCATCCCTGGTGAGGGAAGCTCCAACGCTGCCACATGTCCTATAGCATTGGACCTGCCTCCCTGCTGAGGGAAGCTCCGGTGCTGCCACATGTCATGTGTTCGGACCTATGTTTACAACGGGAAAGACTTTTGGATCTCCAACGGTGTGATCATTCAAAAGGACAATCAATCAGCTGTTACAAGACCTGGTTAACGCGTCATTAATCACACATTAATGATGCACGATTAGAAGACTATCAAGATTGGTAAAGCTACCATTAAGGCACGGTATCACACTTTTAACCGCCATTATACATGTAGATCATGTATAGGGTGGTTAATATAGCTGGGGCCACCTGCTCAACACACTGTAACAGCCAATCCTTGGCGTATAAAAGGGACGCGCTGCACGGTAGAGGCATCTAGTCTCATTTAACCTAAGCACAAGCTCTGTACTCACACATCCATACAACCCACACCTCCGTGGAGTAGTGTATTATGCTAAAGCGACCCGAACCACGTAAAAACTCCCTGTGTCACCTATGATCTTGGATCTTGACTCGCACCCCGCCTAAAAAAGAACCTCCGTAGACTACTCTTAGTAGTACCAGGGGATGTGTCGTTGGCACACTTCGACATTTGGCGCGCCAAATAGGGTGGCGCTTTAAGATCTCCAAGATGGTGAAATTTGCTGCCACTTCCATCGGTCCGACTGCTCAAGTCGTTGTTCAAAATGGAGTTGGCAACACCTCTCGCCTCGCCAGTACCCAGTAGCCAGTGAACAATGTTTAACCACTACCACCACCGCCTGCTGCAGCAGCAACCGCTGCACAACAGGATGGTGTCTTAATGTCGGTCACAGAATCGACCAACAACTAGAAGAATGCGCTAAATGCAGCGCGGTCTCTCCTTCAGCGTCCTCCAGCGCCGGGCGCATCCCCGGATGCACTGGAGCAATGGCACGCTGATGTTGAGAATTTGGTTGCTGCTGCGGCCACAATGCTCAATAACTAGGCTATGCCTGATGCAGGGCAGTCACCCACTCGTAATAGGACCTTGTATGGAAGACTTAGTCCTTTGGTGTCGCAGCACAGGAGACGTGCACCCTCTCATCAAGCAACGTTGCGTACTCTCTCCGTGGCTCATCGTACACACACGACATCGAGGCTGCCAACTCGAGATCTCCGGTCAGAGCTCGACCACCGATACGTGAGGCAGGATGGCCGTGTCAACATTGAGCGTAGTCGTGAGAGGCGACTTGCTCGTGAAAACCCTTCTCCTTTAGGATTGGGAGGCGGCAGTTCAACACTCGCTCTACACCTTCGAATGGTGGAGTGGCCACCCAAGTTCAGGCCGCATCAACCAAAAAAATATGACGGGACTATCATCCCTGTTGAGTTTCCGCAGATATACTCCACCGCTATCCTTGCTGCAGGGGGTAATGAGGCCATCATGGCCAACTACTTTCTAGTGGCCTTAACTGAGACAACTAGGTCCTAGTTCGTGAGCTTACCCCCGACTCCATCTACAGTTGGGGAGAGCTATGCCGACAATTCACTGCCAACTTTGGGAGCTCCTACACCCGGTTTGGCACCGAGCTGGATCTCTTTGTCGTACATCTGAAGTCGGGGGGTCACTGCGATCCTTCATGCAGCGATTCTCCTAGGTACAAAACACTATTCCTTCAATCTCGAACACTTCTGTGGTTGTTTCCTTTTGACAGGGTGTTCGAGATAAGAAGATGTTGGAGAAGCTTGCTACCAAAAACGTCAGCAGCATCACTAAACTCTTCAGCCTTGCTGAAAAATGTGCCATGGCTGCTGAGGGCCGAGAGATGCGCTCCAAACTATTGACATTTATTACGTCACAAATCATCTCTCGAAAGAGATGAGGTTTGCAAGCGCACGGAAACTGTCGTGTAGCATTTCACCCAAGAGTATTCACAAGGGTATCATATATATCCCAAAGGAAGGCAATGGAGTAAAGTAAACACTAGTTTTATGATCAAGCTATAGGATACTAATCAATTATCAAGACATAGGTATGTTGATAATATATGGGTAGTATGACACACACCTAAGCAATCTATTCTAAAGGGTAAATGGGTCCTAATGGAGATTGGACTAAGAGTTGGGGAGTTACTCCTACAATGCTTCTAATATACATATACATAGCCTAGGTTAGGTACTAATGAGCATGTCAATTGTGAATCCTTATGCTAATGACATGTGGACTCCACAATCAAACAAGAAACGCTTCATCCACAATGTCACTTGCCTTAGGTTGCATGGGTTTGGTCGAAGGGTAGGAATCCCAACAAGTGATCGTGCGATTTCTTGGATCTTGAATGCTCTTTAAGTTTCTTGTCCTTGGCCAAGAGCTTCATGTTGTTTTGATTTCTTGCTTGGCCATGGACAATATACTTCAAGGTAGGCTGGTTGAACTTAAATCCCTTGAAATTCCCATAGCCTCCTTGATTACAAAAGTGATGTTGATTCTACCCTTGACCTCCTTTTAGGTGATATCCATTGGAGTTGTGTTTGAAAGGAAGAATCCTCATGGGTCTTAGGGAAATGATTGCCCAAATGGCCCATGTTGACATGAATTTTCACAAATCATATGAATAGCCATGGCTTGGATCATCCAAACATTTCTCCATTGGCTTGATCTTCATGATACTTCAATAGGAGGTGTAGTTCCATAACTAGCATGTCCACCTTATTAAATGGTGTGCATGCTAAGCTAAGGAAACTAGAGGATTCTTTAATCCACCCCTTGAGTGGAGGCCATATTCTCATCCATGATGAATGAGAATATGACTCCTTCAGCTCCAGCACAAATGTGGTCATGGATTGGTGGAGCCAACCCATGAATGTTGGATGAAGGGCTAACTATCCACCCCATGATGGAGGCAAACCAAGAAGAACTCTTGGAGCCTCCCCCAAGCTTGGGGATGGATGACTTTGCACCTACTGGAAGCTGAAATTCTTCCGCATAAGGCAATGGTGTTTCCTAGGAGACATCTTTTGAGGTACGCCTTAAATCATCTTGCAGTTGAGCACTTGCGTCCTCATTGGCTATACCATGAAATGGTTTAACCAACACTACCCTAATTTCACACAAAAGGAGAAAACAAACAAGGGTAATACTGTCTAATAACTATTAGTACCTATAGCATAATCACAAGTGATAGCTATCTTTCCCTTCCTTTGCCCGACAACGACACCAGAAATGCTTGTTGACGTTTCTTACATCACAGATCATCTCTCGAAAGAGATGAGGTCCGCAAGCGCACAGAAATTGTCGTTTAGCATTTCACCCAGGAGTATTCGCAAGGGTATCATATTTATGCCAAATAAAGAAAATGGAGTAAAGTAAACACTACTATTATGATCAAGCTATGGGTACTAATAAATTATCAAGACAGGGGTAAGTTGATAATATATGGGTAGTGTGACACACACCTAAGCAATCAATTCTAAAAGGTAAATGGGTCCCGATGAAGATTAGACTAAGAGTTAGGGAGCTACCCTACAATGCTTCTAATATACATATACGTAGCCTAGGTTAGGTACAAATGAGGATGTCAATTGTGAATCCTTATGCTAAGTTGTTCAACACATCGGACACGAGTTTACCCCTAGCAATACTGGGGAGATTCCCACCAAGAGCTTGTGGCATAGCCGAATGTGGAGGATTACAAAGGATAGATAGGACTGTCGCAACTTACTGCCTACCTCTTAAATCTGTGGGTCTACGAAACATCCAACGCAAATTACTATCCTAGCACCATGCTAGCATACTAAGTAAATACCTTAGAGGCTCGAGTACAAGTAACTCTCTAAGGCAATGAATAACCTAAACATCGTTGAACCAATGTTGAAACATAGCATAAGTTATTCATATCAACATGATCATATCATAAATAATTAGACTATAGTGGGGGTTTATAGTGTTTATGATGATAGTATAATGACATTAAGGTATGATCATAAAGACTATTCCTACCACATACATGAAATACACAATCAAACAAAAAATTCTTTATCCAAGTATATGAATAATTGAAGACTAAAGATAATATCTTTATTATGCATAAAGTCACAAATATAAGAAAAGATACATGAGCCATATCTTTCCCAATTTGGACTTGGGACTAGAGACTCTCCTCTATATAGCCTAAATCCACTATGGACTAAGAGAACTAGTGTATACAACATAATGATGCTCAAGTGGTATGTGTTGAAGTGAGGGGTCCTATTTATAGCTTGGAGAAGGGTCGGTTCCCGCCACCAAAAGTGCGCGAATCAGCCATCAACGACTTCTTCAAGTCAGGAGGAGCCAACACGTGGAAGCTGACCGGGTTTGGAGGAAAGACCAGGTTGACTGATTAGGGGGGGGGGGGGGGTTGGCCGACCTGGTAAGCCCTCCAAATGGTTTGTGCTCCTCCAGGTGGCTAACATGTGGGTTCCATGACTATTTCTGAGTGCTACGCCGTTGGATCTCCTCGGATACTTTCGTAAGTGGGCCATTTGATCCATGTGCTGCCACATGTCGGCGTCTGATTGGCTGGGATGATGATTCATAGGATCCATCCCCTTGTTTCACCTCAATTATGTATAAAATACGTGCATGCACCATTTTATCCAAGTACAAGTGGAACTAGGTTATTTATAACTATAATGTGTGTAAGAAATATTCATTCCTTCACATAATTGAGTTATATTGACTGTTGAAATTGGTATATAACGACGGTCAACACAAACTAGCTACGGAGGCAAAACAGTCTACCTCCAAAGCCAAAGCTACTACCGCCCAAAGCAGTGGCAAAAAGAAAAACAAGAAGTCAAGTGGCAAGAACAAGTTACTTGCCAGCGCACCTACTGCTGCTATTGCAGCAGCACCAGATGGCCGGGGGCCATGCCCTGACAAGCGACCTCGACCATCATCTAAAGATGGTGACAAGATGTGGTGGCCGATCCAGAAATCCACGGGCCACAACTTTGAAGATTGTCGCAAAATGTCAAAGAAAGCATCAAGATGACACGCCTTTCCTCCAGCGGGAAGACAAAAGAGGTCGACAAAGCTCCGTCTGATTAGGAGCTAGGCTTTCAAGACGCCAAGAAGGCGTTAAAGGCGGTCTACAACACCGTCGACAACTCTCCGATAGTAAACGTCAGAAGACTCTCCATATGATGTATGGAGGGTCCTGGGATATTAACTCTCGGTGCATAGTGAAAACTGTAGGATCGAAGAGCATGTGTAAAGCTACCAGAGGGGGGGGGGGGTGAATGGTAGATTGAAACTTTTTTAGCGGAAGCAACAAAAACTCCTCGGTAGAAAATCAATCTGTTAAGAAATTGTGTGTGCGACTAATATAGACGTGATCAATTGTGAAAAAACTAGTATATATTGTGGAGAATCAAGTCAATAAGACTTCACAACAAGAATCATGAAAATCCGTCGAGAAAAACTCAAGTTACAATCAAAAGATCGAACAAAGGTTAATCTGTTTTACCCGAGAAAAATAGATCTGCAACACTGCAAAGAAACTCGTGTAGATCCAAAACCACAAATCCAATGACTGTGAAATTTTTACAGATTATAGATAATCACATTGTGAAGACAATCCAAAAAGAATCACGTCAATTGGATCTGTAAAACTCAAGTTATGATAAAACCACCAAAGCAAGGTAGTGCTGCGCAAAAACTCAACGAGAAAGAATTGACGAAAACAAGTCGGACGAACAAGGCACAAAAGTTCCTTTAGACTACAAATTTTATTGATCAAAACACAAAAGTAACAGCTCCAAAGTCGTGCACCATGAGCTCTGGCCTCCCTTGCTTATATAACCAGCCCTTAGGCCAATCCAATCCTATCTAGGACTCAAATCCTACTCAGATTCAACTAAAACTTTCTGTAACTGCTCAAGACTCTTCCATACGTAGATAGAAGCAATATTAAGACTTCAAAACACCTTAGGAATATATCCCACATTCCTAAAATAACCCAACTTCGTGACCCACACGAAATCCTATCATAACCAACTCAAATCTTTCTATATTTGAGTCAAACCCGACTCAGCCGCAGCCCGAGTCCATAACCTAGTCAGTTGGATCTTTCCGACCAATTCTTTACGCCCACTTCTATTCATCACGCCTTGAAACCATGTAGCCACGTCTATGAACTCCTTGCATACATGCAAACACCTTCCAACGACGTCCACGATTCTTTCATATGCATTGTTCTTGATTCAACCGTGCTACGCGACCCCCCGATCAACTCAACTATAATTCCTCCCGAACTTGGTTGTTGAACCTCATCTTCTCCCTAAGAATAGTTCAATGGATCCCATCACCAGCCATGTCTTGAACTCAAGCATCATCTGCACATGAATAAACAACCAATACTTCCGAGCACAAGTCCCCGACTTGACTCTCGTTAGTTCTGAAACCACAACACCCTACGTGAGCACCTCACATAAGCATGTTGCAAACCTTAGCAAAAAGATATCAACCATAACCACCAAAACCAACCAAAAACTTAGTAAAAGAATACTAAGCAAACTTTCCATAGATGTAAACTAAGTTCGAATCAATACAAAGTAAAAGCAAAATCATTGCAATCTAGCTCTGGACCTTGCCAAAACTAACCGGATCTTGAGCTGGAGCTTACCAAAGCTAGCGGGACCTAGCACTGGAGCTTACCAAAGCTAGTCGGATCTAGCGCCGGAGCTTACTAAAGCTTAGTCGGACCTTGCCAAATTAAGTCGGACCTAGACAAAGAAGTCAGTCCTAACCAAAGTTAGTCAGACCTAGACAAAGCAAGTCATACCTTACGTCGGATCTTGCCGGAGCTACCCAAAACAAGTCGGACCTTGCTGCAGCTCAGACCTAGAGTCGGACCATGTTAAAAAAGGTATTTTGGTGATATTCAAAACTTTTATGGTCATAGCCAATATATTCAGCATAGGTCTCACAATCTCCCCTTTGATGAATGCATTGGCAACACCACTTAGAATCTGACCATTGGCTTATTCACATGAAAAGTTTAGAAAACAAAATTCTCCTCCTATACATATTTCTTCCCCTTTGTAAATTAGAAATAAAATGAGAAGAAAAACAAAAATACGAAAATTCTCCCCCTGAGAAGAATCATGCCAAAACACTTGTGAATGTGTGCAATGTGTTATCAATTTCTCCCCCTTTGACAATGTATTCAGCAAGGTAGAAAAGAGAAATTTTAATTGTTATGAGCATATTATAACATATACATATAAAACAAAGCTCGTCCAAGTCATACTATCAAGTAACTTACACTATCACATCAAAGAGATACATAAAATAGTGTAAGCCATGCTAGAGATCAAGTGTAATTTTCAATTTAAGCAAGTCATGATATGACAAACTTGACTATTTCAAAACATGAAAGCATGACACTTGTTGCTGTATTTTTTATTTTTAAATATCATTTCAAGCTCAAATTTTGATCATATAACATTTACAAGAGATTATATGCCGCATCTGCCTTATTCTAACTAACCAAGCCAAGCCTATGTCATTTGACAATCAGAAGCTTAAGGACATAGTTTTAGTCATACACAGCTTCTTCCAAGTTCATATATAAGTGCAATAATAAGCCATCTCAGAAGAAAAAGTGCGATGCATGCATATTCTCTTGATCTTTTCTTATCTTTATTTGATCATAAGAGCTCAACATGTGGATAGTTGACTGATTAATTTTTCATTATTAAAAGCACTTGTCAGCATGCAACAAGTTTAAAACAGCAAGAAGGTTCGATTATGACCAAATTTAGTGTAAGTAATTATTCCAATTACTAGTCGTGGGAAAAACTACAAAATGTATAACATGAGTAATGTAGTAAGAACTTTCAACATGTAAAAGGAATCACAAAGTCATATATGTATGAAATATTATGCTCATATTATTTTAAATTCAGGTTCACACATAGACTTCCCAAATTTCAGAACTCCCCCTCAATTTAAGCCATGAGGATGCATAACCCCTATTTCACTACGAATGAAACAAAAATGAGTGAAATCCAAAGGTTTTGTGAAAATATCAGATAATTGTTGTTGGTATCTACATGGTGAAGCACAATGTTTTCTTTGTCAAAATTATCACAGAGAAAGTGATACCTAATGTCAATGTGCTTTATTCTCGAATGTTTCCCGAGATTTTTAGCAATGCAAATGGCTCTAGTGTTATCACAAAACAGTGGAACACTATGTAGATCAACCCTATAGTGCTTAAGTGTTTGAACAATACAAATAATTTGTGAGCAATCGCTAGCAGTAGCTACATATTCAGATTCGGCTTTGGATTGTGCAACTAAGTTTTGTTTTCTAGAGAACCAAGAAACAAGAGAATTACCAAGAAAATGACAAACACCCGAAGTACTTTTCCTGTCAATCCTACAACCCCCAAAATCAGTATCCAAAAAAGCTTTCAAAGTAATAGTTGAGAAAGAAGGAAGAAAAATGCCAAATTCTCGAGTTCCATGTAAGTACCTGAGAATTCTTTTGATGACTTGACAATGTGAAACACGTGGGGATGTTTGAAAACATGCATAGACATACACTAAATTGTATGTCCGATTTTGATGCTATGAGGTATAAAAGTGATCCAATCATGCTTCTATATTCTTTTTGACCAACTGGGTCACCATCTTCATCAAGTTCAAGTGTCATTGTTGTACCCATTGGTGTTCGAAGATGCTTGCTTTTGTCCATGTTGAAGCGCTTAAGAAGGTCTCTTGTATACTTCGTTTGATGCACAAAGGTACCCTCCTTAGTTTGCTTGATTTGTAGCCCCAAAAAGTACGTGAGTTCTCCCATCATACTCATCTCAAATTCTGAACTCATTATAGCTGAAAACTTGAACACAAGATCATGAGAAGCACAACCAAAGATAATATCATCTACATACACTTGAACGAATAATGAGTCATTGCCATGCTTAAGCACAAAAAGAGTTTTATCAACCTTGCCCATGGTAAACCCCTTTTCAAGTAAGAATGTTTTTAACCTATTATACCATGCTCTAGGGGCTTGTTTGAGACCGTACAAGGCTTTGGACAATTTGTAAACATGATTAGGAAAATCTGGATTTTCAAAACTCGGCGGTTGCTTGACATAAAACTTCTCATCTATGTAGACATTAACAAAAGCACTTTTAACATCCATTTGATGTAACATGAAACCTTTAGATGCAGCAAAAGCTAACAAAATTGTTATGGCTTCTAATCTAGCAACATGAGCAAAAGTTTCATCAAAATCTAGACCTTCAATTTGTGTGAAAACTTGAGCAACTAACCTAGCCTTATTCCTAACCACAACCCCATTCTCACTTTGTTTATTTTTAAACACCCATTTAGTTCTAATTAAAGTACAACCTTGAGGTGGAGGTAAAAGTTTCCAAACATTATTTCTTTCAAAATTTTCTAACTCTTCTTGCATGGCAATAATCCAAGATTCATTAGTGAGTGCGTGTGATATATCTTTGGGTTCAAAAGAAGCAACAAGCAGAATGAGCGTGAGAGTTTGGATCGTAAAACCTGGACTATGTGACTCATTCGTGCAAGCTTCCAATAATTTGTTGTGGAGGATGATTTTTGAGGACCTGGAGGGGAGTGGACATTTCACAAGCTTCTTCTTCTTCATGTTCATCACAAATCAATGAGCTTGTGACTTGAGGACGATCTAGACCAGCAATGGTGGTTGTTGGTGCTGGTTGTGAATCAAAATCAGGAGCTGAAACAATGTCATTAGCTGCTGAATTTTTGGGCAGCAACACCTCTTCTTCCTCATCTTCAACGAAAATAGTCTCCCCCTGCGGATATGGATCCGGACCTGCAATATTTGAGCTATTACCTAGGCTAGCTTCATCAAAAGAAACCTCACAAGTCTCCACAATTTTGTTGGTGTCAAGTAAAAGCACACAATAGCCTCTAGTATGAGATGGATAAACAAGAAACATGCCATCAACAGATCTAGCTTCAAATTTATCAAGATTACCATGTTTCATAACAAAGCATTTGCAACCAAAGACCCTAAAGTGCGTAACACTAGGCCTATGTCCAAACCGAAGCTCATATGGTGTTTTTCCTAGCCTAGCACGCAAGAAAACACGATTTGAAACATAACAAGCTGTTGCAATTGCATCTGCCTAAAACATTCTAGAAGTTTGATATAGTCCTAGCCATCTCAACTAAGGTTTTGTTCTTTCTCTCTACAACACTGTTTTGTTGAGGTAAATATGGTGAAGAAAATTGATGATCTATTCCTTTTTCAACATAAAAATGATCAAAGGATTGATTTTTAAATTCAGTTCCATTATCACTTCTAATTGCTCTTAAAGATCCTGGGTGATCAATTGATAATCTAAGAAATAAAGTTCTAAAGTTACTAAAAGCTTTATTCTTAAATGCCATTAAATAAACCCAAGAGTATCTAGAATAGTCATCAACAATCACAAGAACATACCATTTACCCCCGAAGGATTGAACACGTGAAGGTCCTATGATGTCAAGATGCAAAAGTTGACCCGATTCAGTTGTCATGGTCATTGTGAGAGGAGCATGTGAACCTGCAACTATCTTAGCATGTCTACAAGAAGAGCACAATTTCTTTGTCCCCTTTCATCTTAGGCAGCCCACGTATGCGATCAAGAGCACTAACACGCATGAGACGATCAAAGCCTACGTGACTAAGTCTATGATGCCATAAATATAAGTCTTTGAAATCATTAGCAACTAGACACCTATGCTTAGAAGAAGACATATCAAAATCAGCTTTAAAAACTCTCCCAAACCGAGGCATGTTAAAAATAAGCTCACTATTTGAACCTACAACTTTACAACAATTTTTATTGAAAATAATCTCCAGATTTTCATCTAGCAATTATGAAACAGAAAGCAAGTTGTATTTCAAAATTTTGACAAGTGCCACATCCTTCAAAGTGTAGTTATCATTTACTCTAACCGAACCCTTAGCAATTATTGGAGTTAAAGAATTATCAGCAAAAGTAACATTCTCTACACGTGACACAAAAAAGAGGGAGGAGAACCATTCTTCATTACCGATCATGTGCCGTGAGCAACCTGAATCAACAATCAAAATATTCTCCTTCCTCAAGCGTTTAACCTACATAGAAGCACAATATGTCGATGACTCAATATTGGGATCAGTCAAAAGGCATTTAGGAATCCAATACTCGGTCACACGACGTGCAACAGGAAAAACACACGAAAGCTGAGACAAAACAACAAGTTTATGAGCCAAATTTTGAGAATTCTTGTACCCAACTACTGACCTATGAGGTGTTACATGTGTAGGATGAAAAACAGTAGGTTTGGGAGCACACTTTGCATGTTTTTGACTCATTATAGCAGGTTGCATTTTCCTATCATTCGGTTTAGCATGTGCAACAAATTTTGAATAAAAGTTATGAGATCTAGCAATCATTCTTTACTTTTTCTATTGTTTAGCTAGTCTATAAAAAAATTGTGACATGACCATATCTACCACAGTAGGTACAATGAAATTTAACTTTATGTTCATGTCTACATGAGCAAGCAAAATTTTTATTAACAACCGAATGAGACAACACCCCTGCAGATTTGAAAAATACTTCTTTATATTTAGGAACTGTTTTAATCAAACCACTTCCTAATGACTTTACAATTTTAGGTGGATGTGCTTTAACATGAGCATGGGAATCAAAATCTAAACCAGTTTTATCATTGCAATATTTGGATGAATTCAATAGCAAGTTTAGATTTTTTGTTCCCAATGCAAAACTGCTCTAGTGTCCTATTCATGTCATCAAGTTTCTTAGATGATTCTAGGCAGTTTTCACATGAAGTTTTTCCTTTTAGTTTGCAACTAGAACAATATTTAACTTCATGAGAATGTAAAGCATTGTTCAATATAGAAATCTCGTTCATAGCATCGTGTAGTTTCTTATCAAGATCATCACAAGTAGAACAATGCGAATCAATTGTAGAACAGCTAGCATCTTTCATGTTTTTACCATTAAGGGCAGCAAGTTTTTTGTTCTTTTCAATTTCAAGTTCTAGATTATCAAGTGTGGAGGTGTGCGCACTTCTTAAATAGGACAATTGTTTATATATAAACTCACATGAGGAACAAGAATCATCACTAGGAATCAAAAATTTCAAACCATTAATTTCAGATTCTAGTGACTCAATTTTAATAGCATTGTCCCTAAGCTTTTTGTCCTTTTTCTTAACTATAATAGTGACACGAGAAATAGCATCACATTTCTTCGCAAGTAGGACATACCTCTTCATTGTCGCTGTTGTGTTCTGCCTCCTCTATACTTGATCTTGACTTGCCCGCCATGAAGAACAAGTTTGCTAAATCATCTTCATCTTCATCACTTCCAATGTCCACATCGCTTGAGCCAAATTCTTGAAGTGCGGAGATGCATCGTTGAGGTCCGGCACTTACTCTCCTTCTAGTTCTCAGATTTTGCAATGCTTTTGAGAACTGAGTAGAGATAAGTGCAAGTTCTTCCTCTGGAAACTCCTCAATTTGTTCAAGGGTTAAAGAGGAAAACAAAACAAGTGTTCCACAAGATGAACATGTGCTGGAGCTAGGCATGTCACATTGAGAAATGAATGCAAGAGACTTGTTGGGGTTCTTATGTGAGATTATGTCAACTTCATGAGTTTTCAATTTAGAATATAGAACATCTAAAGTAAGTGTACTCATGGCAGTAGATTCACGAATAGATATAACTTTCATATTCTAAATTGACATGTCTAATGCACTTAGTAATTGCCTAGGATTCTCTGCATCTGAAATTAACATTGACACTACGCAAGTTGCTGAGAATTTTATTAAAGCAAGCAAAGATATCGTTGATGGACTCACCTAGTTGCATCTCAAAGCACATGTACTCCTTTTTGAACATGTCTTGCCTTACCTCCTTGATCGTGTTGGATCTTTCGTGGTAGTCGCAGAGTGCTTTCCACATATCGTATGCAGATCGGAGGTAAGCAACACGGTCGAAGTCGCTTTGAGTTAATCCTTGTATGATCGAGTTCCGCGGCTTGTTGTTGTTGTTGACATCTCTCATGTTGGCAGCAGAAACTTGATCGTTTGGTGGCACGTCATAAGGCTTGTATACATTTTCCTATATTGCAAAGCCTTGCGCCGAGATGAAAGCCTCCATAGGTGCCTTCTAATCCTGAAAATCAATGCCACTGAATACACAAGCTTTTACAGAGTATTTCTCCATGATGATTAGTCAAAAACACATGCAAATCACAAAGATTAGAGCACCATATCTATGATACCAATTGTAGGATCAAAGATCACTGTAAATCTACCAGGGGGGTGAATGGTAGATTGAGACTTTTTCAGCGGAAGCAACAAAAACTCCTCGGTAGAAAATCAATCTATTAAGAAATTGTGTGTACGACTAATCTAGATGTGATCAATTGTGACAAAACCAGTATAGATTGTGGAGAATCAAGTCACGAAGACGTCACAACAAGAATCACGAAAATCCATCAAGAAAAACTCAAGTTACGATCGAAAGATCGAACAAAGGTCAATTTGTTCTACCCGAGAAAAACAGATCTGCAACACTGCAAAGAAACTCGTGTATCCAAAACCACAAATCCAATGACCGTGAAATTTTTGCAGGTGGTAGATAATCAAGTTGTGAAGACAACCCAAAAGAATCATGTCAATTGGATCCGTAAAACTCGAGTTACGATAAAACCACCAAAGCAAGGTAGTGATGTACAGAAACTCGCTGAGAAAGACTTGTCGAAAACAAGTCGGACGAACAAGGCACAAAAGCTCCTTTGGACTACGAATTTTATTTATCAAAACACAAAAGGAACAACCACAAAGTCGTGCACCACAAGCCCTGACCTCCCTTGCTTATATAACTAGCCCTTAGGCCAACCCAATCCTAACTAGGACTCAAATCTTACTCAGATTCAACCAAAACTTTCCATAACTGCTGAAGACTCTTCCATATGCAGATAGAAGCAATCTTAAGACTTCCAAACACCTTAGAAACGTATCCCACATTCCTAAAACAACCCAACTTCATGACCCACATGAAATCCTATTATAACCAACTCAAATCATTCCATATTTGAGTCAAACTCGACTCAGCCGCAACCTGAGTCCATAACCTAGTCGATTGGTCCTTTCTGACCAATTATTCACGTCCAATTCTCTTCATCACGCCTTGAAACCATGTAGCCACGTCCATGCAATCCTTGCATACGTGCAAACAACTTCCAACGAAGTCCACAATACCTTCATATGCATTGTTCTTGATTCAACCATGCTGCGCGACCCCCGATCAACTCAACCACAATTCCTCCCGAACTTGGTTGTTGAACCTCATCTTCTCCCTAAGACTAGTTCAATGGATCCAGTCACCAGCCATGTCTTGAACTCAAGCAACACCTGCACATGAATAAACAATCAATACTTCCGAGCACATTCCTCGACTTGACTCTCGTTAGTTCCGAAACAACAACACCCTACGTGAGCACCTCACATAAGCATGTTGCAAACCTTAGCAAAAATATATCAACCATAACCACCAAAACACACCAAAAACCTAGTAAAGAATACTAAGCAAACTTTCCATAGATATAAAGCAAGTTCAAATTGATTCAAAGTAAAAGCAGAACCTAAAAGTGCATCTAGGACTCCCTTGTGGGTTTTGGATGATTTATGACAAGCAATTGGGATCCTAATCCTTTTGTTGAGATGAATGCAGGCAAATGATGAAAAATGAGCAAAATGCCAAAAAGAAGGGAAATGAGAAGCAAAGTGAATTTGAGCTCAAGAAGAAGAAAATAGTAGATTATTATGTATAGAGTGTGTTAAGGAAACACACCCAAGAGCTCAATCACTTTCAAGCACACACATACAATGCACAAAGTTATACAGGACCGGACTAGTCCGATATCAGCCGGACTAGTCCGATATCACATTCTGCACTAGATCGGACAAGTCCGGTCTCCACCGGACTAGTCCGATATCTTTCTGATCCACTTCGGACTAGACCTCTCCAATGCGGACTAGTCCTTAACACAATGCACAAGTCACACAAAATCGGACAAGTCCGTTGTGACCTGGACTAGTCCGATATTCATTCTGATCCACTTTGGACAAGTCCGGTGTCTACACGGACTAGTCCGATATACACACTGATCTAAATCGGACAAGTCCTCCAAGTGCGGACTTGTCATCCCAAACACTTAGGGTTTCATATGTCCGGACAAGTCCGATGGCAATCGGACTAGTCCGAAGATTTCCAGTAGCGAAATCGGACAAGTCCGTTTTCAACCGGACTAGTCCGATATTCCTGGACACTTAGGGTTTGCTACACACAGCACTCCGGACTAGTCCGGTGACCATCACGGACTAGTCCGATCTTTCTGAACCCTAACGGTCATTTTTAGAAACCCCATATAAATAGAGGTGCACGGCCCACTTTCACAAAACTCTCGAACCCTAGCGCCGTCACACCTCCCAAGAGACTCAAAAACCATCTCTCTCCACGAAATTAAGTGCAAAATCAATCAATCCATTGAAGATCACTTCTAGATCATTGGAGAGACACTTGGCACACATCATTGAGCTCTTGGTTTGATTCCCTAACACACTCTTACGTTTCAATTTGTAATTTTTGAGTGTGTTATTGGTGTCATTGTGAGTTGTAATCAAGGGAGCTCTCAACGTGTGAGAACACCCCTTCAACTTGGTTATTTACCCTTTGTGATTAGTGGAAGAGGATTGGCCTTCGTGGCGATCCGACGAGGAAAGGGTTGGAGAAGACCCGATCCTTTTGTGGGCTCCTCAACGTGGACGTAGGTTGCCTTCGTGGTAGCCGAACCACGGGATAAATCGTGTGTCTTGTCCTTTTTGTGTTCTTCATCTAATTTGATCAACTTAATCTAGGGTTTGATTCACTTTGTTCAATCTAAGTCTAATTGTTGATCAAGAGTTTTAACTTCAATAGAATCTGACATACTACTATTAAATTGAGATTCAAGTTTATATTTCCGCTGCAAACATTAACGAATCAATCAAATTTTCTGAACTTGATCAACCTAGCCCGTGAAAACCGGACTAGTCCGCACATTACCGGACTAGTCCGATATCTCTGGTATTGACCTTGTTGTTGAGTGTTACAGGAACCGAGAAAAATCAAAAAAGGCCTATTCACCCCCCCTCTAGGCCTACATTCAATTGGTATCAGAGCAGGTTCTTCAAGAAAGATTGCAACCACTCGAAGAGATCATGTCGGACATGAAAGATGTTCATAAAATCAACAACCAGGAAGAAGTAAACAAAGACAGGGACCAAAAGCTGGAAAAGTATCTCGAAGCAATTCAAGACTTCGATGATGATGATGAGGAGACACTGGAGCTGAAAGCACTACTCAGAAAGAAAGCACTTTCCAAAGGGAAAGCTAGAGTTGAAGAAAAGAAGAAGGGGAGTAGTCACACCGACTACTCCCGATATCCTTTCAACTATGATCGTTTAAATTCTAACAACAGCCATTACCTATCTATTCCTCTTGGAAAAGCCCCACACTTCGATGGGAGTGATTACTCCATGTGGAGGCAAAATATGAAGATGCACTTGATTTCCCTTAACCCAAGTTTATGGCATATTGTGTGCACAGGAATAGACATCCCAGATGACGACGAAGAGCTCACTCCAAGTCAAGAGCAAGCCATCCACAGAAACGCTCAAGCCGCAGCCGTGATCACCTCCTCTCTAAGTCGAGATGAATTCACAAAGGTGGACGGACTGGAGATTGCCAAGGAAATATGGGACACACTACAAACAGCCCATGAAGGTGACCGACATGTGCGGGAGGCCAAAATTGAAATGATTGAGGGCGAACTAGGAAGGTTCGCAATTGAGGAAGACGAGTCTCCCCAGGACATGTACAACCGATTGAAGACACTTGTAAACAAGGTTCGATCATATGGGAGCAAGAAGTGGAATGACCACGAGGTTGTAAAGCTCATCCTCAGAGCCTTTATGCCTCGCAATGTCACACTATGCTCTATGATCAGAGAAAGTCCCGGGTACAAGAGGATGACTCCAGATGAATTGCTTGGCAAAATCATCAATTTTGAAATGATGGAGAAACAAGCCAAGCACGTCAAAGAAATAGCCGACCTCACATCGGCCAAGAAGAAGGGAGTTGCCTTAAAATCCACACTCAAACCTCTATCCAAAGAAGCAAGAGAAGCTCAGTTTGAGGAGGATAGCGATGACGAAAGCAGTGAGCTGGACGAAGAGGATATGATTTTGTTCATGAAAAAGTTCAAAAGAATAATGAAGAAAAGACAAGGAACAAAAATCTGGTGAAGGCAAGTACAAGGAAAGGACAAAGCCGAAGATGAGGCGAGCGTGCTATAAGTGTGGTGAGTATAACCACTTTATAGTCGATTGCCCGTATGAGGACAACAAGAAGAAGAATAAAGAAACCAAGCCTCAACTGAAGAAATTCTTCAAAAAGAAGAAACAAGCTGAACAAGCACACATTGGAAAAGAGTGGGACTCAAACGATGAGTCCTCATCATCCGATGAAGAAGAGATGGCTAGCATAGCCATTGAAAGCTCATCCAAGAATCCCACACTCTTCCCCACGCTCGGTGCAAAGAAGGGACATGACACTTGCCTCATGGCAAAGGAAGGTAAACGCAAGGTAAACATCAAAACTCCTTCCATGCATTCGTACTCAAGTGATGATGAACTAGATAGTGATGATGAAGATATGTTAACTGGATTAGATAGAAAAACTGCTGCTAAAATGAAATTTTTACTTGTCCAACTTGTTGAGAAGGAATCGCTAATTGATCGTCAAGAAGACATGATTATCTCCCAAAAGGAGAGGTATGTCGAACTTGACAATCTTCTAGCTCTTGAAAAGGAGAAAAACAACTCACTAGAGCTTGAGCTAGCTTCAAGCAAGAAAACTTGTTTGGAATTAACCAACTCAAACGTTGCAATCAAGGATCAACTTGATGACCTGATCAAGGTCAACAAGATCCTTGAAGTGCAAGTTGAGTCACTCAAGCTAAGTGAACCTTCCTCCTCTTCAAGTCTGCCTTCTCAACACACTTCAACTAATCCTGTTCATATGTGCAAATGTGGCAAAGTCGATATCAGCTTGAAGGAAAAGTCTATCTCCGCAAAGGATAAAAATCCTACCCAATGTGGAATATTTGACAAGGAGAGGATCAACTATGCACGTAGTGCATACTTGGTCCAAAGACCTCCTAACGTCAAGTATGGCATTGGTTACTCTTACGATGGAAAGCAAAATGCTGGAAGTCATAAGAATAACAAGGGAAGGATTACCTTTGTGAAGGGAGGACCCTCACAACCTGGTAACTCAAAAATTAAGAATCTGAACTCTCATAAACGCCGGACTAGTCCGGTGGAGGCCCGGACAAGTCCGGTCATTCGGACAAGTCCGGTTACCCAGACTAGTCCGATCCATAAACAACAACAACTCTTGTTCAAAACCTTTGATGCCTCTTATGTATTAATGAGAAACAATATTGGTAAAGCTTATGCTTACTATGCTGGGCCACGCCATGGGAACACAAAATCCCATGTGTGGGTGCCCAAATGTATTGTAACTAACCTCCAAGGACCCAAGCAAGCTTGGGTACCTAAAACCAAGGCATAATTTGTTTCTGCAGGCCTATTCCTCCGGTGGATCCAAATGGGTGCTAGATAGTGGATGCACCAACCACATGACCGGAGAAAAGAGGATGTTCGTGGAATATGAAGAAAACGAGGACCCACACGAAGGCATCTACTTCGGAGATAATAGTCAAGGAAGGGTGCTCGGTACCGGTAAAATAGCAATATCCTCTGAACACACTCTTTCTCATGTTCTACATGTTGAATCTTTAGATTATAACCTGCTGTCGATATCTCAATTATGTGACAAAGGTTATAATTGCTTGTTTACTAACGAGGGTGTGACCGTCTCAAGGAGGAGTGATGGTTCCGTTGCATTCAAGGGTATGTTAAAGGGAAAGCTTTACCTTGTTGACTTCAACAAGGATAAAGCCGAACTCGACACATGCTTGATTGCAAAAACCAACATGGGTTGGCTGTGGCATAGACGGCTAGCACATGTTGGTATGAGGAATCTTCAAAAACTCCTCAAGGGCGATCACATCCGAGGTTTGAAAGATGTTGTTTTTGAGAAAGACAGGCCTTGTAGCGCGTGCCAAGCCGGGAAGCAAGTAGGAGCACATCATCCTGCAAAGAACATTATGACTATGACAAGACCGCTCGAACTACTTCATATGGACTTGTTTGGTACAATTGCTTACATAAGCTTCGGTGGTAATAAATACGGTTTAGTCATTATTGATGATTTTTCCCGCTTTACTTGGGTGTTCTTTTTGCATGACAAGTCAGAAACACAAGGAACGCTCAAGAAATTCTTCAAGCGAGCTCAAAACGAGTTCTCACTATCGATCAAGAGTATTCGGAGCGACAACAGCATGGAGTTCAAGAACATACAAGTGGAGGAGTACCTTGATGAGGAGGGAATCAAGCACGAATTTTCAGCACCATACTCTCCACAACAAAATGGAGTCGCCGAAAGGAAGAACCGAACGCTCATAGAGATGGCAAGAACAATGCTCGATGAATACAAGACTTCGGATCGATTTTGGGCGGAAGCGATTAACACCGCTTGCCACACCGCAAATCGACTCTACCTTCAACGACTACTCAAGAAGACTCCTTATGAGCTACTCACCAGTAACAAACCCAACATTTCATATTTTCGAGTTTTCGGCTCTCCATGTTATATCTTGAACAAGAAACCCAGGACTTCAAAGTTCGTTTCGAAGTCCGATGAAGGTTTCCTTCTTGGCTATGATTCGAACACTTACGCCTATCGTGTTTTCAACAAGGCCTCCGGACTTGTTGAAGTGGCACGTGACGTAGTGTTCGATGAAACTAATGGCTCCCAAAAGGAGCAAGTTGATCAATGTGAATTAGGTAAAGAAGAAGCTCCTTATCAAGCATTGAAGAGAATGGCTCTAGGCGAAGTTCGTCCACAAGAGTCATCGTCACAAATACAAGAGGAAAGTGAACCACAAGAGGATATCAACAATCAAGGGGGAGTCTCGATACAAGATCAATCACAAGAATATGAAGATGATCAACAAATCAACGAAGGCAACCACTCAGGGGGAGAAGAAATTGATCACCAACACTCAACTCCCCAAGTGCCACACCCATGAGTACACCAACGCACTCAAAGGGATCACCCAATCGACAACATCATCGGTGATATCCAAAAGGGAGTAACCACTAGATCTCGTATAGCTAATTTTTGTGAGCATTACTCGTTTGTCTCCTTTTTGGAAACACGCAGGACTGAGGATGCATTGAAGGATCCAGACTGGGTGGTGGCAATGCAAGAAGAGTTGAACAACTTCAAGAGAAACGAGGTTTGAGAACTTGTGGAAAGACCCAATGCAAACATAGTGGGCACCAAGTGGGTCTTCCGCAACAAGCAAGACGAACACGGGGTGGTGACAAGAAACAAGGCACGACTTGTGGCCAAAGGTTACTCACAAGTTGAAGGTTTGGATTTCGATGAGACTTTTGCTCCAGTAGCTAGGCTTGAATCAATTAGAATATTACTTGCATATGCTACTCACCATGATTTCAAGCTGTACCAAATGGACGTGAAAAGCGCCTTCCTAAACGGACCGATCAAGGAAGAGGTGTACGTTGAGCAACCACCCGGATTTGAAGACGAAGAGTTCCTCGACCACGTGTATAAACTGCGTAAGGCTCTCTATGGCCTCAAACAAGCTCCTAGAGCTTGGTATGAGTGTCTTAGAGATTTTTTAATTGATAATGGCTTTCAGATTGGCAAAGTAGATTATACACTATTCACGAAAAACCTAGATAATGATCTTTTTATTTGCCAAATCTATGTTGATGACATAATTTTTGGGTCAACTAACCAATCTTTCTGTGAAGAATTTAGTAGAATTATGACAGACAAGTTTGAAATGTCAATGATGGGAGAATTGAAGTACTTCTTGGGATTCCAAGTGTGGCAACAAAAGGAAGGAACATTCATAAGCCAAACCAAGTACACGCAGGACATACTCAAGAAGTTTGGCATGGACAAGGCAAAGCCCATAAAGACTCCCATGGCTACGAATGGCCACTTGGATCTCAATGAAGATGGACCGAGCGTCGACCAAAAGGTATATCGCTCCATGATTGGATCTTTACTTTACTTATGTGCATCTAGGTCAGATATTATGTTGAGTGTATGTTTGTGTGCAAGATTTCAAGCCAACCCTAAGGAATGTCACTTGACAGCCGTAAAAAGAATCTTGAGATATTTAGTTCATACACCCAACCTTGGTCTATGGTACCCAAAAGGCTCCAAATTCAATCTCATTGGTTACTCCGATGCAGATTATGCCGGGTGCAAAGTTGATAGAAAAAGCACCTCTGGCACATGCCAATTCCTAGGAAGATCCTTGGTTTCTTGGTCATCTAAGAAACAAAATTCCATTGCTTTATCCACAGCCGAAGCGGAGTATGTTGCAGCCGGGAGTTGTTGTGCACAACTTCTTTGGATGCGACAAACTCTAAGGGATTACGCTTACAATATGAACCATATTCCTCTCCTTTGTGACAATGAGAGTGCCATTAAAATAGCCCACAATCCAGTTGAGCACTCTAGGACTAAACACATAGACATAAGACATCATTTCTTGAGAGACCATTCCATGAAAGGAGACATAACCATCTCACATGTCAACACTCAAAAACAATTGGCCGACATATTCACCAAGCCACTTGATGAAAAGCGTTTTTGCAAACTCCGAAATGAGCTAAATATTCTTGATTCTCGGAGTGTGGCTTGAAAAGTTGCATACCTGTATGATTACTTCAAAATGTTGGTTGATTTGTGAAAATTACCCCTCCCTATTTTTCTCTCAAAAAACTATGTCAATTATTAGATCTTGATGAATTTTGATCATTGTATGATTGCTGTATGCTTACTGGTCAAATTCATCAAGATTGCTTGAATTGTTTTGCCTCTCTATTCTCTATTATTGAACCTTCAAATATATATGAATGGGCTATGCAATTCTTTCCTGGTAACCACGGACTAGTCCGTGGTTATCCGGACTAGTCCGCCCATGCAGACTAGTCCGCAGAGTGCCGATTAGGCCGGACTAGTCCGACGGACCACAGACTAGTCCGATATAGGTCTCTGGATGACTTCGGACTAGTCCGGTCGAGTCCGGACTTGTCCGATTTCTCGTGTCCATAACCCTAGCCGCCACCAAACCCTAATCCACTCATCCCCACATTTGCTCACGCCTTTCTCTCTCTTGCGCTCGAGCTCCCAAAACAATCTCTTGTGTCCTCCGTCAAAAAGCCACAAGTTTGGGCGGAGATCAAGCTTGAAGACTTGGGGATTGATTCCACTGGACAAGTCCAGCCTCAAACCCCCAAAACTTCAAGTCTCCGATGATTTCTTCAGTAAAAACCTTCAAAACCCTAGAAATCGTATTTTTCTCAATCATTGATCTTTTGGCCTAGCACCCTGCACTAGTTACATGTTTATCTGATGTACTACGTGTATGCTAGACTAGAATTGCATTAGGGACTGTGTCCAGTTCAATCTGTTAGGTTTTTGAGGATGAACACCGGACTAGTCCGGTCCATGCACGGACAAGTCCGGTACCCCGGACTACTCCGTGCCGAGGCACCGGACAAGTCCGATGTTTCTGAACCTAAACCTAATTCCTTAATTCCCTAATGCCATCCATTACTATCATGTCTCACCTATGCCTTGCATAACCTGTCATTTTTCTTGTTCATTCATTCTCAGATCATGTCGAGCTCCGACAACGAAATCTCCAACTTTGAGGCCGAGTTGGACCACGAGGTGGCATCTCGGTCCTCGGCGGGTGTTGGCAAGAAACGCCAAGAAAGACCTTCCGAGCCTGCTACTTCCCCTCCCCAGGTTCGGAGGAAGGTCTGTGTCAAGAAGCCCGCCTCGAAGGCTGCTCCGTCTACAAGCGGCCTTCGTCAAGCAAAAGGAAAGGGCAAGGGAGTAGCAACGGGGCCAGTTGGGCCCTTGAAGCTACACGCTCCCAGGGAAGGGGTCCGGGACCCCAATGAAGAGAAATTCAAGGGAAAGGCAGTGATATGGCAGCCAAGCTCAGAAGCATTGATTGCTATGGGAGGCCAAAGCAGGCAGCTGATGGAAGGTTTTGGACAAACTTCCATGCAGATTTCTACAGGCTGGTTTACCTGCCGATGAAGACTCTGGTGGTGCGCAGTCAGTGGATTGACTGGGCCTACCTAGAGAAGAAGAAGTGCTCAGCTTTTGATAAAGTCATTGCAGCAGCTGAGAGGCATGGCCTGAAGGATCTGTTTGCCTTCAGACACAATTGGAATGATGAAGTGATTGCACAATTCTATGCAACGTGCCACTTCTCGAGTGAAGATGAAGAGAGTGTGACTTGGATGACCCATGGATCCAAGTACTCCATCACTCAGGAGGATTTTGCAAACCTGCTCCATTTAGACTCTGCTGGAAATGACCACCTGATCATCCACAACATAGGGGTCATTGAGAGGGACGGAATGAAGTTCATGTATGAGCCCAACTCTAAGTATGTTCCTCCCTCCACAAAGAACATGAAGCCCTTCTTTGTGGTCCTGAACAGAGTTCTCCGGAAGACCATTGCCCCCAAGGATGGGGATGCAGGGAGTGTACAGGGCTACCTCCGGACTCTAATGAGGGTCATAAGCAAGAAGAGACAGTTTGATGTTGCAGATTACATTTGGAACGACATGGTCAACATCTCAAGCACCCCCAACCGGTCCTGTGGCTATGCTCCCTACCTGATGTTTATGATTGAGAAAGTCACAGGTATTGAGTTCGTGAAGGATGTGGAGCATACTCCTCTGAGGCCTCAGAAGCCTCAGCCTGTGAGTGTCCAGGCTGCTCCCTCGCCGGCCTCGAGTCCTGAGGCACCGGCAAGAGAAAGAGATACTGATAGGGCTGTCCCTACCTCTAGGGAAGCCCCTCAGAGAGGATCATCTAGTGGGATCCTAAAGTACCTGACCGCCATCTTCTCCTCCTGCAGAAAGACCGAAGTGAAGGTCCACAAACTCAACAAGAAAAGAAAGGAGGACATGAAGTATATAAAGGCCAATGTGGAGCAAATCTGTCGGAAGCTGGAGATCGATCCCATTGGATCTCCAGTGATATCTGAGGAGTCTGACCCGGATTTCACCGAGCTCGGGCCCTTGACCCCTTCCGAGCTTGCTTATTTTGGCATTGGGGGCTCGAGCAGCTCCGCTCCTCCTCCTCCCTCTCCTCCTCGTAAAGCAGAAAGCGAAGAAGATGAAGACGATGACGAGAGGACCGACAGTGAAGAGTGAAGACCCTAGGACCCTCATCTCCTTCTTTTTGGTGTCTTGATGCCAAAAAGGGGGAGAGATTGAGGGGGAGTCTTAGCTTTAGCTGTGTTAAGGTGCGAGGAGAGAGTTCTCTTTATCTATTATTTGTGGTTGTAATAGCTTAACTCTGTTTTCTTATTAAATTTGGTCCTGTGATGAATTGCTTAATTTATTTGGAGTGTGTGATGAAAACTGTGTTTTTGCCCCTGGAATGTCATATGCATTTGATATCGGTTGGTTAATGCAAATTCTGTCATTCTCAATGTATTCATGCACTTAGTATGCATCCCACCATAAAGAATGCACATATGGATAATTCTCTTGTTGCTTGATGTATTTTTGAGTCATATGTGCATACTTTATGAAAATCTCATTTTTTTGCCTTATTTTGTGAAATCTCAATTGGTTGTCATCAATCACCAAAAAGGGGGAGATTGAAAGTGCATCTAGGACTCCCTTGTGGGTTTTGGATGATTTATGACAAGCAATTGGGATCCTAATCCTTTTGTTGAGATGAATGCAGGCAAATGATGAAAAATGAGCAAAATGCCAAAAAGAAGAGAAATGAGAAGCAAAGTGAATTTGAGCTCAAGAAGAAGAAAATAGTAGATTATTATGTATAGAGTGTGTTAAGGAAACACACCCAAGAGCTCAATCACTTTCAAGCACACACATACAATGCACAAAGTTATACAGGACCGAACTAGTCCGATATCAGCCGGACTAGTCCGATATCACATTCTGCACTAGATCGGACAAGTCCGGTCTCCACCGGACTAGTCCGATATCTTTCTGATCCACTTCGGACTAGTCCTCTCCAATGCGGACTAGTCCTTAACACAATGCACAAGTCACACAAAATCGGACAAGTCCGTTGTGACCCGGACTAGTCCGATATTCATTCTGATCCACTTCGGACATGTCTGCTGTCTACACGGACTAGTCCGATATACACACTGATCTAAATCGGACAAGTCCTCCAAGTGCGGACTTGTCATCCCAAACCCTTAGGGATTCATATGTCTGGACAAGTCCGATGGCAATCGGACTAGTCCGAAGATTTCCAGTAGCGAAATCGGACAAGTCCGTTTTCAACCGGACTAGTCCGATATTCCTGGACACTTAGGGTTTGCTACACACAGCACTCCGGACTAGTCCGGTGACCATCACGGACTAGTCCGATCTTTCTGAACCCTAACAGTCATTTTTAGAAACCCCATATAAATAGAGGTGCACGGCCCACTTTCACAAAACTCTCGAACCCTAGCGCCGTCACACCTCCCAAGAGACTCAAAAACCATCTCTCTCCACGAAATTAAGTGCAAAATCAATCAATCCATTGAAGATCACTTCTAGATCATTGGAGAGACACTTGGCACACATCATTGAGCTCTTGGTTTGATTCCCTAACACACTCTTACGTTTCAATTTGTAATTTTTGAGTGTGTTATTTGTGTCATTGTGAGTTGTAATCAAGGGAGCTCTCAACGTGTGAGAACGCCCCTTCAACTTGGTTATTTACCCTTTGTGATTAGTGGAAGAGGATTGGCCTTCGTGGCGATCCGACGAGGAAAGGGTTGGAGAAGACCCGGTCCTTTTGTGGGCTCCTCAACGTGGACGTAGGTTGCCTTCGTGGTAGCCGAACCACGGGATAAATCGTGTGTCTTGTCCTTTTTGTGTTCTTCATCTAATTTGATCAACTTAATCTAGGGTTTGATTCACTTTGTTCAATCTAAGTCTAATTGTTGATCAAGAGTTTTAACTTCAATAGAATCTGACATACTACTATTAAATTGAGATTCAAGTTTATATTTCCGCTGCAAACATTAACGAATCAATCAAATTTTCTGAACTTGATCAACCTAGCCCGTGAAAACCGGACTAGTCCGCACATTACCGGACTAGTCCGATATCTCTGGTATTGACCTTGTTGTTGAGTGTTACAGGAACCGAGAAAAATCAAAAAGGCCTATTCACCCCCCCTCTAGGCCTACATTCAGAACCATTTCAATCTAGCTCCAGACCTTGCCAAAACTAACCGGACCTTGAGCCAGAGCTTACCAAAGCTAGCAAGACCTAGCACCGGAGTCTACGAAAGCTAGTCGGACCTAGCACCGGAGCTTACTAAAGCTTAGTCGAACCTTGCCAAAGTAAGTCGGACCTAGACAAAGAAGTCAGTCCTAGCCAAAGTAAGTCGGACCTAGACAAATCAAGTCGAACCTTACATTGGACCTTGCCAGAGCTACCCAAATAAAGTCAGACCTATTGTTAGACCTTGCTGGAGCTCGGACCTAGAGTCGGACCACGTTGAAAAATGTGTTTTGGTGATATTCAAAACTTTTATCGCCATAGCCAATGTATTCAGCACATATAGGTTTATGAGGACATCACAACATCGGATACGTACATTGAACTGCAAGGACCAATCACAAGAGCACGAGCACAGTTAATAAATCAGCAGGTGAACTCGCTCCTAACTTCCTTTGCATATGAGTTTGAGAATAGATTGCTATGTGATGATTTAATTGTTATTTGGAACAATGGAGAAGATCAACAAGTGAATTGAAGAGTCCTTGGGAACGTGGAGAACCAGCTAGGACGTCCACAAGTTGATGGAATTAGTTTACAACTTGGCTCGAGTTCAACTTGTAGTCTAGGAGCAGTCCACCTTAAAACGGATGCCCAAGATGCATACAAACTTTGTTTTTGACGTTCCACATATGCACGGGAAGAGGAGAAGATAAACTTTCCAATGGATCTAGTCCCACCTCAAAATTCCTCCGGAGTCATTGGGAATCGTCGAAACAAGTCGAGTCCAGATTTCTGTCCGGTGCTGCATCACAGAATCGGGCCTTTGGGACTTGTATCTCATATGAGTCCATTAGGGACGCATCTAAGAGTGTTTTGGCTGAACCATAGACTTTGAATACTGCAGACGCCGGTCATATTTGGTGGATTTTTCTTAGATCAATAATATCGCCGTTCTATGGTTTGTGAGACCCCAACTTGATTTCAGATTGTGTCTTTGATGTTCTTGCTTGTGTTCTAAGTTGCACTTGTAGGGATTAGCCTTCTTGGCGAGGTCAAGTGTGTGCAACATGGTTGATAACCAACGGAGCAGTGTTGTAGTGATTGTAGGGATATTCGAACTGCTCGAGTGCCACGGATCATCAACGTCGAGTTCTCCACCCCAATCGACTTATCTTTCGGAAGATCGGGCCTAAACTACTCATCAATCGGTATCAGATTCCTAGGTTGCCCGTGAGGTATCTTTGTTTTCCTTCCATTAGATCAGTTTTGTTTCGTACCTAGAGTCCATAGAAAAGCTACAAAAAAAGTAAATCGTTTTTACCGCTTCCTAGACTATGGTGCCTGCAGTATCATTTTTCAGTTTACATTCGTGTGGTCGAGTCTTGTTGCTGGTTTAACTTTGTGTTTTGGGTCCTAGTTATCGTGTTTCGTCCTTGTTTTCTTCCTGTTCGACACCTATTCCACAATTCCTAAACAACAAACCGATCCACCACGTTCATCGGTTTGCCCTAGCTAGCCGTCTTGCGTGAAATCCCGCATCGCCAGCCTTAGATTAGGTGACAAACCTTTGTGCCACTCATTCTTGAATCATCACACACCATCCCATTAGTTGTTGTGCAAATTCTCGATCATTTTCATATCCGATTGCAAGTTCTGTTCTCAAACCGAGTAGGAATCAACATCCAAAAATCATAACTCGGACAACCTACCTTAAAGCAAACATATCTTTCACATACGAAGTCAAAGTCGGGCGATTTTTTTTTTCAAATTGATCTACGCGAAATTTTGCATTTGATTTTTTGTCGCGTAGCCGCATTCGGCGAAATTAGATTGTCCAAATTCCTCTCGGAAGATAGGCTATCCGGCCTTTGAAGTTTCAACACGAATTTTAAAGAATCTTCTTTATTTTCTATAGGCCGCATGTTACATCCAATTGAGATGCAAATTTGCGTGCTTCCTATTTTCGTGCTCCTGGGTAATGAAAAAATATCAAAAAAAATACAAAAAAGAAAAAATAGTGAAGAGCATGCATATTAAAGCAATTGGCCTATACCACTTGGTGCTGTTTTGTTGGCTATATCATTCTGTCTTTCTTTTGCCTTGCTACTTCCTTGTGTTGTGCTAGGCCCTATAGCACTTGGTTGACCAGCAATAGTTTCCTACTGACATGAACACGGGGGTGTGTTCGTGATTTTTGTCCCTATGTTTCACGGTACTAACAGGTGTGATAAAAATTTATTCACTCTCAACCAGTAGATCACCAACAAAAGCAACCCTTGAATAGTATATTCGTGACTATCGACAATTTTGTAATGTAGTAGCAACGGAATGGGAGAAGCAATACTCAGGATCAAGTAATTCCAGAGCAGATCAAATAATACAAGTAGTAGCAGTAAAATTGATAGATGAATTTTGCTTACTGTAGATGCAAACCAAACTTAGATAAACTCTCACCCGTGGTACTGAGTTGAACCACGAACAAGAGAGAATATTCACACAAGAACCAAGATCGCACCCAGACTACACCAAGAACACGATCTCACAACAGCCCGGGAAGAATCAGGAGTTTCTGGTCTCCAAAGGTACAATCCTTCAATCGCACACATCAACTCTGAGGAGGATCCTTGGACTCTGACCTGGTAATCTCCGATGGCTCAATATTCCATCCTGTAGTAGATGTAGTCTCTCCTCCACGCTGGGGAAAGCTACGATAGAAAAATATTAACGATCTGATCTATTGCCAAAAAATTGTCCTCATACAGGGGCAATGCCCGGGCTTTATGGCTCGCAGGCCAGCCATAACCTGGTTAGACTCCACCAATAAAATGACCTGGACTCAAACCCTACCAACAAAATGACTTGGACTCTCAACATACATAGACTCTAGCAAAACTGATGCACTCATGCAACTTACGTAAACTACAAGAACTCTGATGCACGCAGGCAACAAACTAGGTCTATTGTAAATAATAAACTACTCCGGCAAGGTTATAATTAACTAAGGGCCTGTTTGGATCTCGACCCCAACTCGCCGCAATTCGCCACGCCGAACCGTAGGCAAGCTGCGGCTGCGCTTGGTTGTCACCTACGCGTAGGCTGCCGCAGGTGCCTGCCACAGTCCGCTAGTTCATTTTTTCTGCCACCGCACGCCGCAAGTGTGGCGTCGATTTTTGCCGCCGCACTTGTGGCGGCGCCGCAGCCTCAACGTGGCGATTTTTGGTAAAGAACCAAACAGGACCTAAATAACCACACAGCAGGACTGGATATTTGTTTTAGTAACTTGACTGCTGATCTCAGTTTCGGATGCAAATATTGCACTTATCCAATCTTTACATGCATAGCACCAATAACAATGTTATTTTGTACCTTCTTCTTTCCTCCTTTCTCTAATAGATTAATTCCTTTGAAATTTAACTTGCGTGAAAGAATACTGCTGGAAGTAGCATGACTCTGCTTCTCCAACTTTATGGAATGCTTCACATCAATATAAAATTCACCGTGCATAGTTGAAGTATTTTGAGAAGCCATGGGCTCATCATTCACTCCCCCTTGGATCAAAGCCGTCCTTGGCTTTGCTGGTGTATCAGTGAATTTTCTCTTATTTGCAACAATTGTATTACTATACTTGGCCTTGAGTTCAACACCCATGAATATATACTTTCTAGGTCTCAGATTACACAAAATGTTTTCCTTCTTCTCCTTCAAGATGATTGTCATAGAACCAATATTAATAGAACTATTTGAATTCTTGCAACTAGATTCATCATCACCAGCAATGTCAACTATTTTAACATCTTTGGGATATGTATCAACATTTACTGGAGCTGTAACAACCACATCACACCCCCCCCCTTGCAGCAAAGCCGTCCTCGGCTTTGGGGTACCTTTGGGTGCTTTTTTTTTTTTAAAAAACAGAAGGAAACTCTTATGCTTTGATAGCATTTTCCTTCATCGGCTTCAGCACATGAGACACACCTTTATGAATGAATAAATAAATATTGGAACGACATCCATGTGTTGCATCAAGATCAAATTGCCATGGCCTTCCTAGTAACAGATGGCACACGCTCATCGGTGCCACATAACAATCAACATCATCAATATACTTCCCCACTGCAAATTTTACTCTTGTCTTGTGAGTAAATTTCAGTGTACCACTTTGATTCATCCATTGCATATAACGTGGAGTAGGCAGCCACCACGTTGACAAAGATAATGCATGCACGACATCTGAACTAATAGCATTAGTGAAACTTCTACCATCAATAATTAATTTGCATACCTTCTCCTTAATTCTGCACTCTGATTGGAAAGTAGTGCGACGCTGACCCTTCACATCAGCAATAGTTCCATCACATTGTACTTCCTGAGAAATCAATGATAAACCTTGCACAACTTTATCAACATCTTCATTTTTTGGCAAATTAATATCACAAGACAGCTCAATAAAAGAATTTTCATCACTTCCAAAAGGATTATTCTCCACTTCAGCATCATTGTGTCCAACAGAAATTTTCTTATGCTCATAAGACAAAGATCTATGTTCAGAAACCGTAGGTTCGGCCATGTTGCATTGTAGAACACTACTGGTGTGCTCAAAAGAAGAAACAGACTGTTTTTCATGATATGTAGGTGCTGAGAAAGTTTCAGAAACAGAAGACTTAACCTTTTTGCAGTGCAGCAACTTATCTGGCAATTCAAGAAACTGAGGCACCTTTTGTTGTTTGCAAATATTTTCACGAGTTGGGGTTGTATCTTTCTTGGTAGCAAGAGAAGAATTTGCTGCACAGACATGCTTCTGTTCAGGACCTATGGTCATATCACCTACATTGATTACTTACTCAACTTTGTTTACCTATTAACGATTTTGTGCTTATTAGCCACCATATTGTGCCACCTAAGATCCACCTTTCTCTTGAGCATAACAGGTACCTTTGCAATCACCTCACGCTTTATTGGTTTATCTCACCATCCACACCACCTGCTGTGTCTGTAAGAACACTTGTAAGAGCGTGGTAAGACGCTTGAGCGAGAGAGATTGTTTTCTTCCACCTTTCACATTGTCACTGTAGTTGATAGGGATAACATATTTTTGTTGTCTTTTGTGTCCTACTAACAATGGCAGGAGAAAACAATGATGACAAATGTGTTCAACATGCTGAGTTATGTGATATGATGAAGGCCATGACAGATATATTCGCCAAATACAACGCATCAACAGAGGAGTCATTAGCGAACTTGAATCGCCAACTTGATGACCTTGCTCTTCGAATGAATACTCTTGAGGCTCGATTGCCTCTCGCTGGAAGACATGAAGACAATGCTTATGATGATATGGAAGATCACAACAATGAGCCAAGACTACCACTTTATCGTCGAGGTGTGGGAGGTAATAATCATCATAACAATTATAATTGTCCTTCTGATGATCCTTTTGCTAAAGTGAAATTTATTATACCCTCTTTTTCTGGTGCTTATGATGCTGAGGATTATCTTGATTGGGAGATGATAGTAGAGCAAAAATTCAATGCCCATCTTGTTCCTAAACAACATAGAGTTCGTCAAACCACTAGTAAGTTTAAGGAATGAACTTGTTAAAACTAGAACTGATCCTCTAACATGGGATAGATTAAAAGAAGCTATGCGTGTTCGATTTGTTCCTCCATCTTTTCGGCGGGACCTTTGCAAAAAATTGCAGTGCTTAGACTAAGGTAACATGTCCGTAGAGGAGTATTATCAAGAGTTACAAAAGGGTATGCTGCATTGTGGGGTAGTAGAGGACATGGATGATAAAATAACTCATTTTTATGGGGGGTTGAGGCGTGAAATTTAGGACATTGTTGATTACAAGAAATATGATACTATTAACAGATTGTTTCAGCTTGCTGTTGGCAGAAAAAGAATTGTAGGGCCGACAACAATAGCAACAACGCACGAGGAGTAACTTCATGCTGCATTCGACGTCTACACCATCCAAAACAGCACCATGTTCGATCCCCCGTGCAGCGACTACACCATCCAATGGCGGCCAATGAACTACACCTGCTGCTCCACCTTCTCGCGCGCCGGAGGGCATTAAGGCGACATCATTCAAGCCTTCGTCATCCACTCCTTCTATGAGTCGTACTTCCAACATTGAGTGTCACCGCTGCCAGGGACTTGGTCATATGATGAGAGATTGCCCGAGCAAATGAGCATACATAGCATGCAACAATGGCGGGTATGATAGTACTTCGGATATTGAAGATGAATATTCTCTTGCTACTGACTTTATATATCCAAATGATGAACACACCGAAGAAGAGGTACTTGGTACAGTGGCGACGGAGAACTATAGGAGCATCATTGTGCAGCGTGCCTTGAGCTCCAAAGTGGAGGCCGACGACAAGCTACAACGACACAATCTCTTCCACATGTTTCTCGTCGTCAAGGACTGCCGTGCACACACTATAATTGATGGAGGTAGCTGCAATTACTTAGTGAACACAGAAGTCGTCAAGAAACTTGGTTTGACAATAGGAGCACACCCTCATCCATACCACATTCAATGGTTCAACAATAGCGGTAAGGTTCGGGTAACACAAACAACGAGAATACATTTTTCAATTGGTTCTTACCATGATTTTACTGATTTTGATGTCGTGCCTGTGTATGCTTGTTCTCTTTTATTGGGTCATCCTTGGGAATTTGATATAGATGCTATTCATCATGGTAGAACTAATAAATATACTCTCATGCATAAAGGAAAGAAAATCACTTTGCTTCCCATGACTCCTACTAAAATTGTGCATTTTGAGAAGAGTAAAATTCGTGATGGCAAAGCAACAAATCTAGAATATGAGAAACAACAAGTCATTAAGTTAATGCTCACAACTAAATCTGACCTTGCTGATTTATTTGATGCTAAGGGGGTGTGCTATGCTTTAGTATGCAAAGAAGCCATATTTTCACTTCATGAATTGTCTATTGCATTGCCCCTTCTATTGCTAACCTTTTGCAGGAGTTTGAGGATGTGTTTCTCTCCGAGATACCCCCTGGTTTATCACCCATGAGAGGCATTGAACACAAGATTGATTTGATTCCAGGAGCAAGTTTGCCAAATCGTGCAGCATACAGGGCGAATCCAAAGGAAACTAAGGAAATTCAGCGACAAGTATAAGATCTTTTGGACCGCGGGTACATTCGTGAAAGACTTAGCCCTTGTTCCGTTCCTGTTTTTTTGGTTCCTAAGAAACATTGCAGTTGGCGCATGTGTGTTGATTGTCGAGCGATTAATAACATCACCATTTGATATCGTTATCCTATTTCTCGCTTAGATGACATGATTGATGAATTTGGTGCTATCATCTTCACAAAAATTGAATTGCTTAGTGGTTACTACCAAATTAGAATAGCACTAGGAGATGAATGGAAAACTGCATTTAAAACCAAGTTTGGACTTTATGAGTGGTTAGTCATGCCTTTTGGTTTAACTAATGTACCCAACACCTTTATGCGATTAATGAACGAGGTTTTAAGTGCTTTCATTGGACAATTTGTGGTGGTTTACTTCGATGATATCCTCATTTATAGCAAGTCATATGATGAACATCTTGATCATTTATGTGCTGTTTTTACTATTTTGAGAGATGCACGTTTGTTTGGTAACCTCGAAAAGTGTGTCTTTTGCACCAATCGAGTCTTGTTTCTTGGCTATGTCGTTTCCTCGCAGGGAATTGAGATGGATGAGGCAAAAATTGAAGCGATCACTAGCTGGCCAGCCCCAACAACAATCATGCAGGTTCGTAGTTTTCTTGGTCTTGCAGGTTTTTATCGCCGTTTTGTGCAGGATTTCAGCACCATTGCAGCACCTCTACATGATCTAACGAAGAAGGGAGTGCCGTTTTGATGGGGCGAACAACAGCAATAAGCTTTTGATGCTCTCAAATCGAAGTTTACACAAGCACCATTGCTACAACTTCCTGATTTTGACAAGACCTTTGAGCTAGAATGCGATGCAAGTGGCATTGGTATTGGAGGCGTTCTTATACAAGGAGGTAAACCCGTTGCTTTCTTTAGTGAAAAACTTCGTGGTCCTTCTCTGAATTATTCTACTTCTGATAAGGAATTGTATGCCTTAGTGCGAGTATTACAAACTTGGCAACATTATCTTTGGTCTATGGAGTTTGTCATACATTCTGATCATGAATCATTGAAGTATCTTAAGTGTCAAACCAATCTAAATAATGACATTCTAAATGGATTGAGTTCATAGAGTCGTTTCCATACATCATTAAGCATAAGAAAGGGAAGGAAAATGTCATTTGCCGATGCATTACCTAGACGTTATACCATGCTATCCCAACTTGATCATAAAATCTTTGGTTTGGAAACAATAAAATATTATATCCTACTGATTTGGATTTCAAAAATACTTTTCAAAATTGTAGAGAAGGAAGAACTTGGAATAAATATGTGCTGCGAGAGGGTCTCCTCTATCGTGCTAACAAGCTATGCATTCCAGCTAGCTCTGTTCGTCTACTACTTTTGCAGGAAGCACATGAAGGAGGTTTGATGGGACATTTTGGAGTGAATAAAAATGAAGACGTGCTTTCCACACACTTCTTTTGGCCAAAGATGAGGCGTGATGTCGAGCACTACGTGTCACGATGCACTACTTGCAATAAAGCTAAGTCTCGTCTTAACCCACATGGTCTTTATATGCCTCTTCCTGTTCCTAGTGTACCTTGGGAGGATATTTATATGAACTTTGTTTGTGCCTAGGACTAAGAGGGGGAGGGATAGTATTTTTGTAGTTGTTGATCATTTCTCCAAAATGGCACACTTTATACCTTGTCATAAGAATGATAATGCCTCACACATTGCTGATTTGTTTATGATAGAAATTGTTCGTTTACATGGTGTGCCAAATACCATTGTTTCTGACCGTGATGCAAAAAATTTAAGTCATTTTCGGAGAACTTTGTGGTATAAATTGGGAGCCAAGTTGCTGTTTTCAATTACATGTCACCCACAAATAGATGGACAAACCGAGGTAGTTAATCGTACTTTATCCACTATGTTGCGGGCTGTCTTCAAAAAAAATTTGAAGTTTTGGGAGGAGTGTTTACCACATATAGAATTTTCTTACAATAGATCTGTTCACTCAACGACATAGGTAAGTCCATTCCAGGTAGTGTATGGTTTCAATCCCCATGCTCCTACTGATTTACTACCTTTGCCTCCTTGAAACTATAAATTTGGATGCTACAAAATGATCTGAATTCATTCTTAAGATGCATGAAACTACAATGAAAAATATTGAAAAGATGAAAGAGAAGTATATGACTGCAGGTAGTAAAGGTAGAAAAGAAGTAAAACTTGAACTGGGTGATTTGGTGTGGTTACATTTGAGAAAAGAGCGATTCCCTGACTTGAGAAAATATAAACTTATGCCACGAGCTATTGGTCCTTTTAAGATTGTTGAAAATATTAATGATAATGCATATAAGCTTGAGTTGCCTGCCGATTTTGGGGTTAGTCCTACATTTAATATTTCAGATTTGCGACCGTACTTGGGAGAAGAAGATGAACTTGAGTCGAGGACGACTCCAATACAAGAGGGGGGATGATGAGGACATCACAACAGCGGAGACACACATTGAACTACAAGGACCAATCACAAGAGCATGAGCACGGTTAATAAATTAGCAGGTGAACTCGCTCCTAACTTCCTTTGCATGTGAGTTTGAGAATAGATTGCTATGTGATGATTTAATTGTTATTAGGAACAATGGAGAAGATCAACAAGTGAAGGGAAGAGGCCTTGGGAACATGGAGAACCAGCTGGGACGTCCACAAGTTGATGAAATTAGTTTACAACTCGGACTCGAGTTCAACTCGGAGTCTAGGAGCAGTCCACCTTAAAATGGACGCACAAGATGCATACGGACTCCATTTTCGATGTTCCACATAAGCACGAAAATAGGAAAAGATAAAATTTCCAATGGATCTGGTCCCACCTCAATATACCTAAGGAGGCATTAGAAATCGTCGAAACAAATTGAGTCCAGATTTCTGTCCGGTGCTGCGCCACTGGATGGGGCCTTTGGGCCTTGTATACCGTATGAGTCCATTAGGGATGCGTCTAAGCGTGTTTTGGCCAAACCCTAGCCTTTAGATACTGCAGCCGCCGGTCATATTCGGTGGGTTTTGCTTAGATCAATAATATCGCCGTTCTACGGTTTGTGAGACCCCAACTTTGCGATTTCAAATCGTGTCTTCGACGTTCTTGCTTGTGTTCTTGGTTGCACTTGCAGGGATTAGCCTTCTTGGTGAGGTCAAGCGTGTGCAACACGGTTGATAACCATGGAGCAGTGGTATAGGGATTGCAGGGGTATTCGAACTGCTCAATTGCCGCGGATCATCAACGTCGAGTTGTCCACCCCAATCGACTTACCTTTCGGAAGATCGGGCCTAAACTACTCATTATAGGTCTCACAAAAACTTTGCGTTGGGAGATGGCTGCTGCTGCTCCCACCACCAAGGCGGAGCCTCATGAGAAGTGTATGGACACTCCTATCACTTTTGATGCCTCTGACTGCCCAAAGAACATGGCTGGAGCTGGTCAGCTACCACAGATGGTCTCGCCGACTGTCAACAATATCCAACTCTTCCACGTCTTCATTGATGGTGGGGCGGCGCTCAACCTCATCAACTTCGCTGCCATCGTGAAGCTGCAGCTCTCCATCTTGAACCTTAGGCCCTCACGCAAATTCTCCGGAGTGGGTCCGGGAGCTATTACTCCACTCGGCTCCGTTACTCTCTCGGTTACATTTGGGACACCGGAGAACTACAGGTCAGAGAAACTTGTATTTGATGTAGAACACATCAACCTTCCCTTCAACACCATCCTCGGCAGGCCAGTCCTGTATAAGTTCATGGTGGTGGCCCACTACGGCTACCTAGTGTTGAGGATGTCAACTCCATCTGGTGTCCTCCGGATCCGAAGGGACCGAAATGCTAGAGTTACTGCATTGGAAAAGCTCCATGCACTCGCAGCTGTGCAAGAAGCTGAATCCAACAAGGAGCAGACCGCTCATCAACCTTCGAGCTCGCGTCAATGCAACTCAAAATCTGTACCTCGTGTGCAACCAAGCGGTAACACCGACATTCATATCAAAGTCGTCCAAATCGGTTTCAAACCTGCTCAGAGCACTCGTATATCGGAAGGTCTTGATGACAAATAGGAACTCGCGCTCGACACTTTCCTTCGGGCAAATGTCAACGTGTTTGCATGTCAACTATCAAAAATCCCTAGGATCACCAGGGAGGTGATCGAACACCATCTGAAGATCTACTCTGACGAACGACCTATACAACAGAAGCCCCAGAAGCAATCTATTGAGTGGTATAACTTCATCTGTGAAGAAGTCAAGAAGCTGCTCAACACTGTATTATTCAGGAGGTACATCACCCACACCGGCGGGAAGCTTCGGATGTGCACCGACTACACCACTTTGAATAAGGCATGTCCAAAAGACCCGTTTACACTACCAATAATAGATCAAATAGTGGATTCTACCCTGGCTGTGAGCTACTTTGTTTCCTAGATGCATATTCTAGATTTCATCAAATTCCAATGTCTAAGGAAGACGAAGAGCACACTGCCTTTATTACAGTAGATGGTCTGTACTGCTACACTGCAATGCCTTATGGTCTCAAGAATGCCCTCTCCAACTTTGTGTGAGCTATGCACAAAACATTTGGGGATCTTATTCGGGACCTAGTGGAAGTCTACGTCAATGACATCGTTGTCAAAGTGAAGAACAAAGACTCACTACTAGAAAATCTCCAGTCAGTCTTTGACAAGCTGCGCTTGAAGCGCACGAAGCTGAACCCAGACAAGTGTGTCTTCGGGTTTCCTCCGTAAAGCTTCTTGGATTCCTTATGACTCACCAAGGAATTGAAGCAAATTCGGCCAAGATAAAAGCTATAAAAGCAATGTAGCCTCCTGCCCGTATCAAGGATGCCTAGAAGCTTATTGGGTCTCTAGTCTCGCTCAGCCGGTTCATCTCAAGGTTGGTTGAGCAAGCACTTCCTTTCTTCAATCTATTGAGGAAGTCGGGACCTTTTGATACGGAAGGTTTAGGCCCAATCTTTCGAAAGGTACTGGATAAGTCGATTGATGGAGATTTCGACATTGATGATCCAAGGCTCTCGAGTAGAACACGAAAAACCCTTGCAATCACTATCCCACCACTCCATTGGTTATCAACCATGCTGCACATGATTGACCTCGCCAAGAAGGCTAATCCCTGCAGTTGCAACCGAGAAAACAAGCAAGAATGTAGAAGACACGATCTGAAATCACGAAGTTGGGGTCTCACAAACCGTAGAACGACGATATTATTAATCTAAGCAAAACCTAATTGTTTATGGCAGCCACCATGGACTACATATAGGTGGGAGGACGTCTAAGGAGAAGGAGGTGTTGTGACCTAACCCTATGACATAAAAATAATAGACTTAGACTTGATACAAGGCCCAATGGTCCAATACGGTGGTGCAACACTCTGACAGATTCTGAACTCGATTTTGTTTTGACGATTGCCGTCGAATCAGAAGAATTTTTGACATGGGACCAGCGGTATTGGAAAGGATATCCTCTTCCCTTTCCGTGCATATGTAGAACGTCCAAAACGGAGATAATATGCGTCCTGGACGTCCGTTTTAGTGCGAACTGCTTCTGGACTCCGAGTTGGACATGATTTTGAGTTGGGCTTGGTTTCCATCTTCTTTGAACGTTTTCTCTGGTCCTCCATGTCCCTAAGACTTCCTACAAGTACTCCTTGAACATCTCCATGGATCCTAATCACAATTAAATCATTAGGTAGCAATCTATACTCAAAAACATATAAGGAAACATATAAGAACGAGCTCACCTCTAAAATTAATTGTTGTGTGTGAACTCTATTGATTGCGTCTTGTATGTTCAATGGAGTGTTGTTTGTATCCATAGAAGTGATGTCCTCATCATCCTCTCCCTCTTAAATTGGAGTCATACTCGACTCAAGTTCATCTTCTCTCATGTGTTGGTCCAAATGTGCAAGCCATCAAATCTTCTTGTATGCATGAAAGGAGGAGGCCAAGGTGGTGGATGACATAGTGCACCATCTTGATCTTGTCCATCAAATAAGAGCGCACATTCACTTGAGCCAGGATCCCAAACAAATAAACATTATGCCATGTTTGTAGGTGCAATGATAACATGCATGATCTCGTCATTCTCCCCTTTTTCATGACAATCCGTCCTCAGCTTGCTCGTATGTCCAGGAAAGAGGCTTTTGGGGATAGTATGAGCGTTGTCCATATTGCACAACCGCAGTGAACAATGCTTTTCTTTTATTTTTTGTCCCCGCTACAAGGAAAAATACTAGAAAAACTTGACAAGGTATTATTATCATTAGTGCATTTATTTACTTTACCATGTTGTTGTAGCACAAAAGGAGCTTGCACATTTGAACATATGTAAACTTTATGCACCATAAATTCACCACTATCTTCATAGTTGCCTATAGCATGAGAAATATTTCTACTTAACAAAGGCAATTCAGATTGGGAAAATATTCTGTTCTCTACGATATCTAGATCACAAGAAGTATCGAATTTAATATATCCCATGGTATTTAGAGAAGACAACAATTTCACTTCATCATTTTCACAAGTAATGGGAATCAAACGCTTAATTTCAGAACGTGTGGGTGATAACGTATCAAACTCATTCACTTGTTCTAGCATAGGTATAATAAAATTATCAACATCCAACTTCTCTTTATCACAAAGACTAGTAGGAAAATTAACTTGTGACAAAGGTAAATCTATAAAATCTTTCATAAGTTGGTGCTCTACAATAGTGTGATTGGTCGAAAAATTCGCCACATCCAAAAACTTCTCACCTTCTGTATTTGTAGAATGTTGTGCCTTACCTTTATCCTTATTTTCAGCAGTGATTTCGAGAGCATTATGAGTTGATCCATCTAAAATTTCACAAGTGTTGTCAAAAACCTCTTTCTCTTTTGCATCATCTACATTATTTTCTATATTGTCCTACAAAACGTTAGACACAAAAGGAGTTACAAAAAGAAATTTCTCCTCAAATTGATGCACTTCATCTTTGCAATTAGATACATTAGCAAAAGTTTCTCGCATAAGAATTTTCATATCTTTCCATGTTTGAGGTTTTTCTGAATCACTTAAGTTGTTCCACCAAGTTAATGCGCAATCATCTAATGCACTAGAAATATTCTTAATATTTCTCCTTTCACACATACGACATTGTCCAAAAATTTTATCCATATCCGTTTCTCAAGTAATATATTCATCGTAACCAAAATCGTCATAAGAAGGAAGAGATGGAAGAATGTAATTACTTCTTGTGGAAGGAGTTGTAAAGGTGGTCTGAATGTCATGTGCAGCCTCGACTGGTGTTTGTTTCTTGGTGAGTAGCCCCATCATCGTCTTCATCATGTCATGTAACTCAACATGTAGAGCACATTCACCATCCTCTCTTTTACCTAACATTGTTAGTAGCAAATAGAAGACAACAAAAATATGTTACCCCTAACTACTACATATGACAATGGCAAGGTGAAAGTGGAATCACATACTCTCAAGCGTCTTACCATGCTCTTACAAGTGTTCTTACTGACACTGCAGGTGGCAAACGGTGGCCAGTGTGAAGAACCAATCGAGAGTGGAGTGATTGCAAAGGTCTACGAATTCAACTCAAGAGAAAAGTGTAGCTTGGAAGGCACTTTATATCATAGCAAATATTAGCAACAATGAAATCAGATAGTAAAGTTGAATAAGTGTCCAAAGTACTTGTCAAAGTTGTTGGCCTAAATGTGTTCCTAGTAGTTCAAGCTAGCAAGACATGAGACAAAACTAGATGACACAAAGGATGCAAGCACTTCTATTTTTTGTTGTTGTTCTTTTTTCTCCTCTTTCTTTTTTTGTGCGGCTTTTGTATCTTGTTTTGCACTTGCCTTTTTCTTTTGTATTTCTCTTTTCAGAATGTGCTGCAAAAGAAGAACATAATGAAAAGCAATCAAATATATCTCGTGGGTCCGTCACAAATTTTTTGCTCAATCTTCCAAAGACAAATAAGCATACTTAGAGGCTCCAAATAGAAAAACTTACAACAGCAAGATTGTAGATATATCTCTCCTTTTTAATTTCAATTTATGTAAAACCTATTTTGAACAAGAATAATAGGAGATATTGCCGCCGAAACACGGACTGTTCAGAAATTCTTGGTAGAGAACAGATTCGATCTAATGCACTTTTGACCATGATAACTATGTTTTATGGGAAACCTATGAATACAAAAATTGTATAGAACTTCTTAAGCTTTCCAGAAAGTACAAGAAAACCAAAATCCGAGTTTGTATGAGTTAGATATGATGAAAATACCAAACTGGATAGAGATAAATCTAATCTGGACGTGATGACGTGATTCAAAAGGATGAATCAACACAATGCAAAACTCAAACTAAAACCAAAAACACTTTCTAAACCAGAAATATGACTCAACCACAGACACAAATTCAATAAAACCAAACTGTAAACAAAAGTTGCAAAGACTCAATGGTGGTTTGGACAAAGTAGTGACAAATCTACTAAACTGCAAGTTTTTTTTTGCTTTTTAGTGGACTCTAGGTATGAAAAAAAACTAATCGAATGGATAAATGAATTATCTATGGGCATCCTGGCTCTAATACCAATTGATAAGGAAGGTTTAGGCCCGATCTTCCGAAAGGTAATGGATAAGTCGACTGATGGAGATCTCGACGTTGATGATATGAGGCTCTCGAGTAGAACACGAAAAACCCCTGCAATCACTACACCACTGCTCCATTGGTTATCAACCGTGCTGCACACGATTGACCTCGCTAAGAAGGTTAATCCCTGCAGGTGCAACTGAGAACATAAACAAGAACGTAGAAGACACGATCTGAAATCGCGAAGTTGGGGTCTCACAAACCGTAGAACGACGATATTATTAATCTAAGCAAAACCCAATTGTTTATGGCAGACACCATGGAGTATATATAGGTGGGAGTACATCTAAGGAGGTGTTGGGGTTGTGAACTAACCCTAATATATGAAAATAATAGACTTAGACTTGATACAAGGCCCAATGGCCCAATACGGTGGTGCAGCACCCTGACAGATTCTGAACTCGAATTTGTTTCGATAATTCCCGTCGACTCAGAAGGTCTTTTGCGATGGGACCAGCGGCATTCGAAGGTTTATCCTCTCCCCTTTCCGTGCATATGTAGAACGTCGAAAACGGAGATAGTATGTGTCCTGGACATCCATTTTAGTGCAATTTGCTTCTGGACTCTGAGTTGGACACGATTTTGAGTTGGACTCGATTTCCATCTTCTTTGAACGTTTTCTCCGGTCCTCCACATCCCTAAGACTTCCTCCAAGTACTCCTTAAACCTCTCTATGGATCCTAATCACAATTAAATCATTAGATAGCAATCTATGCTCAAAAACATATAAGGAAACATATAAGAACGAGCTCACCTCTGAAATTAATTGTTGTGTGTAAACTCTATTGATTGCATCTTGTATGTTCAATGTAGTGTTGTTTGTATCCATATAAGTGATTTCATCATCACCTTTCCATTGGTCCAAACAAGCAGAGAAGGCATTACAGAAGCTAAAATAGTCTCTTACTACGCTGCCGATCATGGTGGCTTTGGAGCCCAGTGAGGCTCTTCTGCTTTACACTGCCGCAATGACAGAAGTTGTTAGCGTGGTCCTGGTGGCAGAGAGACCAGACACATCTCAAAGCTCCTCTACATTGAAGCTCAGACCCCTCCGGGATGGTCCAGAGCTACCTGGAGGAGATAATCATCAAGACGAGTCTGGATCCTAGCTTCCAGGCACGGATCCTAAAGGCAAGTTGCCTTTGGATCATCCTCCCCCCTCCAGGAGAGTTATGACTGCTCAAGAAGGCGACCCCTCCGGGAGGATCTGGGTTGATGGAGGAGAAGGTTCAGACCCCTTCGAGAGGGTCCATATTGTCCAGAGACCAGTCTACTTCATTAGTGAAGTCCTCCATGATGCCAAGGCACAATACATTGGGGTGCATAAGCTGCTATACGCTGTACTTGTAGCCTCAAGAAAGCTGCGTCACTACTTCCAAGCCCACAAGATCTCAGTGGTAACTTGCTACCCACTGTGTGCTATTCTGCATAATCCCAATTAACCGAGAAACATCGCTAGGTGGGCTGCTGAATTGGCGGAGTTCGAGCTCGACTTCCTGCCTCGACATGCCATCAAGAGTCAGGCGCTGGCTGACTTCATGTTGGAGTGAAATCCATCTCCATCAAGTCTAGGGGGCCTCAACGAAGATAAGCCAGAACATATGGTCGTGGTCTTCACTGAGCCCCACTGGACTCTCTATCTTGACGGCTCCATGCAGAAGCAGGGGGTCGGAGCTAGAATCATGCTCTTCGCACCGGCCGGGGAGAAGGTCAAGTGCATGGTCTGCCTTTACTTTAAGGTGACCAACAACATGGTGGAGTATGAAGCTCTTATCTTTGAAATGAAGACAGCACTATCCTTCGGTGTCCAACAGCTGCTAGTGTAGGGAGATTAGCAACTCATCATCAAACAAGTCAAAGGTGAATGTAGTTGTAATAACCCTCAGCTAGCAGTGTATCTTCTTAAAGTCCAGAAGTTGCAGAAGGAGTTCCGGATCCTGGACCTCTACCATGTCCAGCGTCTCAACAATGCTGACGCTAACGACCTCTCGATGAAGGCTTCTACCGGGGCTCCAACACCCGATGAAGTTTTTGTCAGGAGGTTACCAGCACCTGCCGCTCATCCTGCCGAGTTGAGTGATGGGGGCGAGACCAGCACCCTGAAGCTGACAGTCCCCATGGCCCTATTACCATGGCATCCACCATGGATCGTAGGCGCTTCTGGAAGTTCCGAGCAACCAAGCATGCAAGATCCAAAAGCTCAAGTCAGTCCTGATACATGGATCTCGGAGGATCGAGACTACTTGAAAAACAATATCCTTCCTGAAGATAGTGTATCTGCTGAACAAATTGTCAGATTGGCTAAATATATATGTTGGTAGAAGGGTATCTCTATCGATGTGGCACCAACGGCATCCTATTGCGATGCATTTCTTGGGAAGAAGGTTGCAATTTCCTCGTAGAGATCCATGGAGGCGATGTGGGAATCACGCATCATCCCGCACACTATTTGGTAAGCCCTTCCGACATGGTTTTTACTAGCCTACAACACTCCATGATGCAGTAGAGCTGGTCAAGAGGTGCGAGGCGTGGCAATTCTATGCCAAGCAGATCCACACACCAACAAAGTCACTGCAGATGATTCCTCCGCCATGGCCATTCGCTGTGTGGGGGATGGATATTTTGGGACCTTTCCCAAAAATCTGTCGGAGGGTACCGATATGTCTATGTCACCATCGACAAGTTCACGAAGTGGCCGGAAGCAAGTCTTGTTGTGACAATCACCAAGCATACAACTATCAAGTTCTTGAAGTCCATAGTTTGCAGATTTGGAGCCCCGAACAGAATCATCACTGATAATGGGACCCAATTCACTAGTGCAACATTCCAGGAGTGTTGCGAAGACCTCGACATCAACCTCAGCTACACATCAGTAGCGCACCCAACATGTAATGGCCAAGCCGAGAGAGCAAATGCAGAAATTCTCAAAGGACTCAAGACTCGCACCTACGAACGCTTGAAAAAGCATGGTGCCAACTAGATCGAAGAGCTTCCGTCTGAATTGTGGACGAGCCGGACAACACCTAGCTGGGCTATAATAGAAACACCTTTCTTCTTGGTGTAAGGAGCTGAAGTAGTCCTTCCTCCAAAGATCACTATGGGTTCTCTCCTAGTCTGGACCTACGACGAAGCCCCGCAGGACCAGTTTCAGCGTGATGACCTTGACCTCATTGATGAGGCAAGGTGCCAAACAGCAGACCGAAATGCGCGATACAATCAGGCACTTTGACACTATCACCAGAGGCATGTGCGCAATCGCCAGCTTGAAGAAGGCGATCTGGTGCTGCGGCGAATACTCTCTCGGTAAGGAATGAACAAACTCTCCCCTAGCTGGGAGGGTCCCTTCTGAGTCATCAAAGTTTCTCGCCCTGGATGAGTTTGCTTGTCAACAGAGGATGGGGCACCACTTTCCAATCCCTGGAATATAGAGCACCTCCGTAAGTTCTACACTTAGAACGGAGGTTAGTCTGTTTATGTATAGTATTTCATAGTGTCTATGAGCAGAGTCGGGTTGGTCCAAGATGTATAGCACGCTTAACCTAGTCATGTACTTTAAGTGTGTCCTTGCCTTCCTCTGTTATTCAGACATATTATGAAATATAATTACATGAAAATAGACTCTACGTGCATTTGCTTTGCGCATGCTCATATTAAACTTTATTTATACCTTCTTGCCAATAGTGGAACTATGCAATCTTTTTGAAATTTGGTCCTTAAGAATTCATGTGTAATATGTCTTGGTGTTAACGGTAGTCTTTTTTGGGATCAAGTGTTAGTTGAATGGTCTACTCACCTAAAAACCAATGCCAATGATAGGTCCGGAGTTTGCTTAAGACTTAGCTTGGTCTAGTACCCTAAGTATGCCCGTCAGAGTGTTTTTCCGGCAATTCTCCCGATACTACCGTCGGTAGCTTGGGGAGTTTATAGTTCGGTATTGGGTGCGCAGAGATTACGAAGAGTATGGCAAATGGACACAAGGATTTACGTGGTTCGGGCCGCGTGAGT